>OZ005691.1:8457296-8525867 GCA_963930775.1 Cliona cf. orientalis
ATTGTAGGTGTTGAATGCAGCTTAAGAGGCTAGAGCGACTGCATGCACTACAGCTGTACTGAGCTCCACCTGCTCCTTCATGAGAGCCTTTGGTTCAGAGGCTGGCATCTCAGAGATGACAGCCTCTGAATCAAATCAACCGCACTCTCATTACCACACACACTACACATGAACATCTCTAGCTGGCACTCCTACAAAATTACATCATCATTAAATCACAAAAATTCCAATGAGTGCCCTTTCTCAAGGTCACACAACAATCACATGATCACCTCAGCCAACCAGATCTCAGATCAGTATTAATTTTTGTGGGACAGTGTTGTTAAATTTTTGTGGGATATTGTCCTACATAGCTAGAGTACCATTATTAACTTTTGTGGGACACTGTCCTGCATAGATCTAGAGTATCATCATTACTTCTCATGGGATACTGTCCTACATTAAGTATTAATTTAGTCTTTGTGGGATACTGTCTTCCATAGAGTATACCATCGTGGGACAGTGTCTGACCATCATTTTGTGGGACACTGTCCTGCATAGAATATCGATTACTTTTTGTGGGACAGTGTCCTGTATCCATATAGAGTGTAGGCAATCACACTTACATGAATGAACAACTCCAATGTTTGCATGGTACCATCTCGACGTTCTCCCTCTGCATACATTATTATATAGGAAGTGATTCAGGAGACATAACCTTAAACTTAATGCAACACTGTTTAATATGGATTCTGAAAATAATAATGGAGTATAATAATATACTATTATATCCACATTATCCCATGTAACATCAACACATACTTGTGGTATTATAAAATTATTGTACAAAAAAGCTACAAACTTGATTGCTCATGATACAAAAGTATTAGCTATAGCTAATAATAGTATACAAAAAGTAAAGACTCAGTTCCTTTCCGATGCTCAAGGAGAGTTCTCACGAATCGTCTCAGCCAGTAATGGATTTTACTCTTTAACAGCATCAACAAGTGCCGATTTGGTGGGCCTAGGATTGATCTGTTGGAGCCACTCACTCAGCATCTCTCGGAGACAGTCATTAGGAATACCTCTACATCGAGTTTCAATTGCGGTAAGACGTCCGTGATTGAGTGGCAGCATAAGCCCTATGTTCATCCACTGGCTATTCACTGGCCGAAGAATTCTCAGCATCATAGGCAGAGTAGGCGAATTGTCAGACATGGTATTTGCTGCTGAAGAAGCTCTAGATGAGCCATGTGCACTTCCTTCACCTCCAAGTATTATAATGATAAGTTAAACCTAATAAACTACTACATTATTTATTATTACAGCAGTCAATTCTGATATTCTTGTTATTAAGAAATTTCTTTATGCATTAATAATAATGATATGATTCATGATAGATGAATAAACCCTGAAATTGTAACCTATTGAGCTCTGTAGAGCACATAGCCAGTACACACATTGTGCAATCTGTAGGTACAAAGATGGTAAATGCTAGTTCCTGTGCATTATATTTTACTATGCCGGTTAGTTGTGCAAATGAGCAGAAGCACATGGCTTGCATGCATTATACATTGAGTAGGATTTATCAATAGGCATTGCTCTGGTGGCCAACAAAATGGCACTATTTGGGACACTCATGGAGCATCCCCCTCGATTTGAAGTGCACTGAGCCAGTTTTTCGCCAAATTCAATGGATTCGTTGTGCTTATGAGTCGCTCAGGTGCCTAAATCTCAAAATATGGCGATTTTTTTGTGCTCACCACGACAACAACACCATCAATTACTTTTAATTACTCCTTGCGCATGTGCACGGAATACCCACTTCATAGCTACATGAAAACATGATAAACTGTACACACACTATAGGCTGGAAATTATCAACCTTGATAATCTGAGGGTGCATAGAGTACATTAGTTATAATAATAGTTATGCATAATAGTTAGACACTATTAAATCTTACTAATAGGAGGTTTCTATGTGATTTAAGAAGGCTGAAGGCCGGGTTCTACTGAGCTCTGAGGTCTCCTAAATCACGTAGAAACTGACTAAACAGTGTCTAACTACTTAATTAGATCCTATAGTATAGCAACAATACCCAAATTTAAAACTTCTATACAAATGCCAAGTAGCTAACATAATATATTATAGCTATAGGCAACAATTTATCAGTTTTGTTATGGAGCTTACAAGGCTTTTTATGGGGTTTTTTTGAAGGACAGATACCGCAGTTTAACCAATCAGATCACTTAATTTGTTACAAGTAGGATCTAATTCATCACAATAATTAGGTGGAAACAGTGGATCTATTGTCCAGCCTCCTGAAGTAACTCCTGTCATGGGAATATCCAGTCTAATCTGTTCTGACTCAAACTCTATTGGCTGACTGTAGCTAGCGGCTTGCCAGTTTATTTTCGCTTGTTGGGGGTGCGAACAAATTTACTTGTCTATGTGAGATCTACTGAGATTGCTGGTGAATTGGCTTCATCTACTGGCAAATGAAATCATGCATGGATCATCGAGGTAACTGTAAGCAAATAATGGTATATCTTTTGAACAAAACCTTATTAGCAAAATGCACAAGTTGAACCTTAGATAGTATCATTTATAGCCTGTTGGTACCTTGTTGAAGCTTTACCGATCGACGATGGAGATAGTAGAGCCCGAGCACACACACACACACACACACACACACACACACACACACAAGTAAGTGCTGTAACCCCCTGGTGCATGCGCCGAGGGATAATGATCGAGTAACTGCTACAATAATTATGAATGAATGCTATCAAAAATAAACACGGAAAACCTTGTGACTAGCATAATTGTTATGAATATTGTCATTTAAAAAGTGAATGTAATTTAGCTGTAGACTCGGCCAAACAAGCTTGACAGTAGGCTGGCTTGTAGCTATGGAACAATAGAACAATGGTAACACTAAAGATTCACAGAATGTTTCAAGAACTAGCAGTACTCTACTTTGTTCTCTTGCTGTGCTATCCAACTATAGGAGCGGGTGAGAAACTGTCTACAATAGGCCTATAACACTGTTCATTTTTAGCAAAGTTTATGGTATTAGCTACATTTCATGCAGGCCACCAGTGTCCAGGTGGCACTGGCTCTTCTGGCGGCACTGGCTCTTCTGGCAGCAGTGTGTGTTATACAACAGAAACTGGAGGTTTTGTATGTGGCAATAGTCTACTTTGGTGTACAAATTATCCAATAAGCGAGATACGCACCGAAATGTTTTATCCTATTGAGAAGGATTTAAGAAGATATGACTGTTACTCTCCGTTTACCATGCTGTACACTATTTATGTACCAACAAATTCCCCCTATTACTTCTACTTTATTGAAGATTCCAACAACTGGATATATGCAGACTACTTCGATATTGGAGAGTATGATACGAGAGTCAGGGTGTGCTTGTACTCAGGAGAAAGATATAGATGTATTGGAAGGTCAATTGACTTAGGATCAGTGAGACTCATTGTGGAACCTAATAGCAAGCATCTCTTTCCTCATGGAGAGGACTACTACCTTGATAGCAGAGCTGGTCATGAAGGTGCACATGTAGATGATATCTCTGTTGCTGTCAGAGTGCCAAACAGCATACCATTCTTTGATGAGTACTACAATCAGCTTTATGTGAGTAGTGAGTATAGTATTAGCTACTGGGTGTCTAAGATTTGACATCAAATTAAATTAGCTGTGCTGAACTAAAAATTGTAATGCATGTGACAAGTTATCTTAGTATGCATAGAACTGCGTACTGTTATGCAATAAATAGTGGGAAACTTTAGAGAGCATTAAATTTGGCAAATTGGTCTACAGAACGTATTTGTGAGTTTCAAATGTACTGATTGCGAGTGCATACACATGTACACCTATTGAAATAATGCCATTGCATATTGGTAAATTTTTAATTCGGCGATTTTCTGCAAAAATCACCAATTTGAAATTAAAAACCTCAACAAACTTTCCTGCTATTTCTGTTCCCCGGCTTCTACTAATATAGTAGTGTTATGTTTACTGATACCATGGCAATTAACCTACTATATGTATAGCTATCGATAATTTTACACTAACATGGTATTGTATGTACTGTAGGTCAGTAGCAATGGTTTCATGACACTGGGCACAAGATTCTATCCGTGGTGGCCAATTCCTTTCCCATACGGAAGGTTTCTCACTGCTATCATTGCTCCATACTGGACCGATTTTGACTTTGAAAATAACTACAGTGGTAGTGGATTGCATTACCACTTCTATGACATCAGGAGAGCTCCATATCGACGCAGAACTGAAGAAATAATGTTTGAATTTCAGAGACGTCTCAATAATTACACAAATAGTGTCACCACTTTTGATCCAAGATGGCTATTGGTTGTAACATGGAAAAGTGCTTCTCCCTATCCAGTTCCTTGGTATTCTAATCAGGTAGGTGGATTGTCATTCATTAGTGCTCAGTATATACTATAATAATACTGCATGTTGATTTCTTCACAGACAATGACATGTCAACTTGTGTTGGCCACTGATTATATCAGTACATATGGTTACTTTATCTATAATGACACAACTTGGAACTCCAGTGTCAGCCACCCTGTTACCATTGGATACGATGCAAGAGATTTTGTCAATTATAATCGAACCTGCCAGGTCAAAGCATTTATCGTGTCGAAGGAAACACTGGTCATATTGGTGAATGGTACTTTAATTTCTCTTCGAGTGAAGGTGAAAGTGAAAACCCTGACAAAGGCTGCTACAAGCTGTCATATCATGAAGATATGAACGGTTATCGTAACATACCCAGTCATCTAGAGTGTCCTTGCACTCGACAACAGGCTTTATTCGACTGGAGATTCTGGTTTGGGTACTTTTGGGGAATATCTTCCAGGCCAAACTGTGCAACGTTCATCTTTTCACAAAGTCAAGACACAACTGAATGCTGTTATGATTCCAATGGGTTACTAATTGTGGAACAAGGATATGGTGGGAGCTACTTTCTATACAATCCCCTATTTTACTACCAGGAGCATTTACTGAGAGATCGCCTACTACATGAGCACTGTTGTGTCAACTCAAGGCTTTGCCAACTCTATTACACACATCGACCCTCAAGTGATTGTCGCCGATATACACCACCAAGGCCTTGTAAGTTATAGCTACTTTAGCTAATTAATGTTGCCCCTAGGCCATTCTTATAATATTTATAGTTGTAAATTAAAACATAGATTTGAGAGGAGTGCAATGACATTGTCGTAATTCTTTAATTTCTATTGCATGTAGGTTTCTTGTATGGAGGTGGACATGTGAGATCAATCGATGGAAATATCTTCACATTCAATGGCATTGGTGAATACTGGCTTCTTCATTCTTCATCCTATAGGTTGTCAATTCAAGTGAGATTTGTTCAATTCAAGAACACACGGCTTACAGTTGTCAATGCCATAGCTGTGCGACATTATAACATTGATGTTCAAATAGAGGCACGAGACGGAGCACTGAATCTCTATGTAGGTGGAAGACTACAGAGTCTTCCTACCAGTCATTATGTGTACTTTGTAACGGAGGACAGCCTCTATCCACTGAGTGGTTTGACAGTAGCCAACCTCACAGTACATTTTTAAATAACAAGATTTTCATTCGCACAGATGGCCCTGATACAATCTACATTATACTACCAACTGGAGCATCATTGAAGATTGCTTTGCAGAGTACTTTTCTGCAAATTGCTATTGAGCTCTCGTATCAATTCCGAAGCAGATATAGCTACCCTTATTATACTTATCATTACACAAGGGGACTAATAGGAACATTCAATGGAAATCCTTCAGATGATTTCTTGTTACCTAATGGCTCTCTGAGTGTCAGTACTACATCAGTTTCTGAAGAGGACATTCACAATTTTGGCTTAGCTTGTAAGTTATCTACAGTAGCTATATTAATTTTAACTACATGTCATGGCTGCTTCCAATGTTTCTCGTATCTTAACACACATGCAGGGCATGTTATACAACCTGAAAGTGTGTTCAGATATTTTGGCAATGAAACTTACGCAACATTTAACAGAAATTTTGATGCTTTTCGGCCAACATTCATGAGTAATCGTCCCTCACCACCTCCTGATGCTGTTGATATATGCGGAGGTGACAGAGCCTGTGTTTATGACTATTCCCTCACCAGAGATGTTAGAATTGCTATCTTGACTCATAACATCTTAACCGGTTATCTGAATTTGAAGTTGATTCTAGGTAAACCAGCTGATATTCGATACTAAGTAATAAACGCTGAACAACATCATGCATCTTTCCATGCAGTTAACAGTCCTCCCAGAATAACAGCTCACCGGTATTATTATTATCATTGGAGTCAGTCTACATTCATTGTCAGATTCCATGTGAACCAATATTACTCTTACAATTCTGCTCGATTTCAATACAGTGACTACAATGGTGATGTGGTACGAAACTTCTCTCTAATAGTAAGTTATATTATTAATACTGGCACACGCTTGAAGTTGATAGCTGTAAGTTGTTTGTCTTACATCCTGTATTTAGGGTACTCACAATGAGGTTGGGATACAACTTTACAAGCGTAGCAACAGACCCTACTCTGGTTATGGATATATTAGAGGAAGATATTTTGGATATAATCTACCATCAGGACAAATAAGTTTGTATGCCGAGGACATTCGTGGTGCTGCATCACTTCGACAAATCTCTGTTGTTCTCTGTGCCTGTGCTAATGGAGGCACATGCGTCCAAGTGTATGCCAACGAGACAATAGAATTCAATGAGCACGGTCACTTTAAAGAACAGTGTCTGTGTCCAGAACATTATGGTGGTGACTCCTGTGAGATTGAGATGAGAGGTTGCAGATACAACATCTGTCCTAACAACTCAGTATGTGTTGATGACACCCAACAGCCTTCTGGCTATCAATGTTCGGCCTGTGCGGTTGGATATAGCTTCCACAATAGAAAATGTGTTGGTAAGAAAAATTTGTACTGAATGTAGAGGAGTATAACGGTCCAAAAAATTGTGTAAGTAGCTACCATGCAATCATAGTAACACTATTGCATCTATTAGTGTCAGACCCCACTGTTCCCCCTAAAGGTAGGTAAGAGAGGTATATTAAATGTAGGATTTTATATTAGTGAAAAATTGGCAAAATACCTATCCTTAATTTTTTTCTAGGGGGAACACTGAGATAATAATTATAATAATCATGCACACTATGATTATCGTATTGTGATTAAATATTTGCGCTTTGGTATGTAATGAATGTTTAAATTCTTGTGTTTTTGTTGTACACAGATGTCAATGAATGTTCTACATATGATGCAAACCAGTGTTCACAGATCTGTGTTAACACCGAAGGGAGTTACATATGTCAGTGCAGTAGTGGGTACAGATTGTCTGCTGATGAAAGGAGCTGTGATGGTAAAGAGATGGTATACCTTGTTATGAGTACTGATTTAAGTTACTTTGGTCAGCTCCAGCCACTATAGCTAATACCGTATACCTAGCCGGAAAATTTGCTGGGAAATTAAATTTGGCAGTTTGGTGGTCTACATTACAACTGCCAAATTAAAATTTGCCGAAATTTCTTACTCGCATATACAGTATACGTATGGCGATCCTGTACCAAACCACCAAATTTAAATCCGCCAATATTCTTGCAATAGCGATTTTGGGCTCAACCGCCAAATTTAATTCCCGCCAATATTTCCGGCTATACAGTATTACACACATTCATCCCACATACATATAGATATCGACAAGTGCTCTGAAGATTTGACAAACTGCAGCCAGATATGCGTCAATACAGATGGAAGTTTTGAGTGTGATTGTCATCCTGGTTATATCCTTGATATTGACAATAGAACCTGTGAGAATGGTGAGCTATCCCATAGTAATTGGGTATAATGTAACCTAATGACAAGTTGTAAGACTCATGCATGCATTATCTCTCATTTCAGTTACTTGCCAATCTCTCGATCTCTGTGATAGTGGTGCTGAGTGTATAATGACAGATAATGACCATTATGAGTGTGTCTGTCCTCTTGGTCAGGCTTGTGTTGGAAATTGCTCTGGTGCCTTTGACTCCTATGTTTCAGAACCAGGACAACAGCAGATAATGTGTGAAGGTATGTGACTTTGTTTACTATCGTAATAGTTCTGCAAGACTGGTGCATAGCTACAAGATTTAAGATTGATAGGATGCATGCAGGAGCTGCAATCTCACCCAGAATAACCTTTTTAAAGACAACAATAATATTATTATGTCTTGACATTGTTGTTTAATAGATCTCCACCTTAGCATCCACCTAATCATTATTGTTAGATCACAAATCACACCTCTTGCAGCATATAATATTATCAATATTTAGATTGCATCGGACAAAAGTATGGGTACAATTGCTCAATGTCATGTGATTGTGGAATACATGGCCAATGTAATCACTCTCATGGATGTGTATGTGATGATGGATGGGGTGGTATTGATTGCAGTATCGGTAAGTTGGTTGAGTAGTATACATGTTACTTATACTAGCAGATTGAAGTGCTGTTAGCCTCATTCCCAGTCCTCTCCTAGCATTTTTATGTTGCATGTTGAAAGCTGAGATGGCCAGGTAATTAAAAGCAAGCAATACTAGGCCCATACAATGTCATGCATAAGTAAATATGTTACCTCATATGACATGGTAGTCAAACTTAACTGTGATGGAGCAATAAATATAACTGTACATGTGTAGCAGGAAAGTTCAGCTAGGTTTTAATCGCTTTAGCACTCCCTATAGGTTGAATAATAGCCATTCACTAAATCTTATGTATTAGCTACTCCTACTGCTTCCCCATAAGGGGAATGAGTGATTGGTAGTACTGCAGGAGCCACTCCCCCATTAGTGCCAAATTAACAGCCATGGGGCCGCACGGCCCCAGCCAATAATAATGCAGCCAAAATACAGCCAATACATACATAATATTATTGATATTCAGCACATTGCTAGCCAGCAACATAACACTGTACTGCTTATAAGAACCTGTTTGCATGAGCATTAATTTTATAAAGGCAATAATAAAGACACAGCTATACTTGCATAGAATTGGGAGTGTGTCAGTGACATCCCCAAAGTGTAGTATACACTACACTTTCAGATGACATAAGACTACTAACCAATATAATATGAATTGTTGAGTACCTCAGTATGAATAAAGTATTAACATAATATCATATAGAACAAAGTGAATGAAAAGAGATGCTAGTAGACAGAATAGCATACATGTATGTAAGTAGAGATCAGTGCTGTCCACTAGGAGGGTTGGCGAGTACCGCAGAAGCTGCCATGCACCAAGTCTTTTATAGGGGTCCTAATGTAGGTAGTGAAGGCTAGCGACCTCCATCTCCCCAGTATTTGAATAAATGAATTACTAAAACCAGCCTTTGCTGCAGTAGAAGCTGCTCCAATCCTAAAGCTGTGGCCCAAGTAGTTAGCAACATCAACACCTATTCCCGCTAATGCGCTATGCAGATGAGCCCCCAGTTGTTGCCTGCTAAGTGGATTACCATCCTGGAATATGAAGAGTGGGCCTGGGTTCGGAGAATGGATTGCCAGGTAGGGCAACAGTGCTGACACAGGGCAGATTACAGTGCCAGTCCGTCCAATATATAGATAAGTAGCTACTGGTGCCAAATGGATCCGTTTTGCTTCTTCTGTGAAGGATGCTTAGCATTTGAGGGTTAGTCCTGGAATCCACTTACACATCCGATAATGTCAATGTGTAATCACTAGGATTGCCTGAGGGGGAGCAAGTGAACTCCCCTGATTGCATGAACCCGAAATAATCCAAGCAAAATTCTGGCCAAGGCATGGGTTTGTCGAAGGATAATTGATCTTTTGAACACAGGGCATGAATCCTCTCTAGCAGGTGTGGTGTAATAGGGAGACACTTTGATTTACTGGGACTAGGTGGTATCCTCTGAATTCCCTTCAACATGTCATCGAGCCGAGGAGAAATCCCTGTAGCAGACCAGCTTGAATCTGGAAAAATCTGAGAGCGCAGAGGTAAGATTGGACAATTCGTGGATTAACTAACTGAGAAAGGTGAGCAGCGAAAGCAGTTTGTGATTCCTTGCTTGCTGGTAGGGGTGTTATGTGGTACTGGTTGCAGAATTTTATGTACTGCCTCCACCCTGAATCGTAGACTGCTCTTGTTGTTGGGGAGATACCCCTGTCAAAGAGCGTCTGAACAAGCTTGTCCAGGCTTGAGAACCCCAGTCTGGCCTGTTGTGGACTAGTAGATCCAATATTGCTGATGGAACAAAGAACTGTTGGCCCTGCGGTACAAGAGTTGAAGAGTAACATGTTGCTGCGAGATAAGGCATCAGCCGCTGTATTTTGAACGCCTGGCACTTGGGTCGCATAAAACTGGAATCTGAAACAGGCAGCATAAAATGACCAACAGCGCAGAAAATGCATTAACAGTTGATCCTGTGATGCTACAGCCATGTTATCACACCTGAACAGGTCCATTGTCGGCTCCAGCAGGAGCCCCAGATAGCGGCCACAATAACTATTGGAAGGAGCTCCTTAGCCGTAATGTAGATTGACTGCCAGTCATCTGGTCATGTGATTAGGAACCACTGGTGGGTACAGGTAAAGGCCCCGCAATTGAACATACCAGCTGCGTCCGAGAAAACCTCACTAGAGATAAAAGTGACTTCAAAGAATGATGTTCTATTCCAATCTTGCAGGAATGCCTGCCACCACAATAAGTCGGCCCGGGTGCCAAGGTTGAGAGGATGTAGTGGTAGGGAGCTCGGCCACCTGATAGATGTGGGAACAGTTGACGGAGGAAAACACGACTTTGAGAGATTACAGTTGCCGCATGGGATAAGTGGCCTAGAAAGAACTCGAGGTCCCTTTATGTGCATGCACGCTTACGTGCCCATTGCTGTGTTGCATTCTGGAGGCGAGTGAGCTTGTCGCCTAGGAGGTGAAGCTGGAATGTACTCGTGTCCACCAGTATCCCCAAGAAAGTGAGTGCTGTGGACAGGCCTTGGGTTTTGTGTGCAGCAACAGGAACACCAAGCTGGGTCAGTGTTTGTAGTGCTCGCGATCGGTCCTCACGCATCTGCTGTGAGTCAGGTGCACCAATAAACAAGATGTCATCCAGATAGTGGAGCTGACATTGTATCCCTTGGCAGTTCAGCACCCATGAAAGTACAGTTGCATTGAATATGTTTGGAGCCAACCGAAGGCCGAAGGGTAGAGCGCGATCAACATACATGCTGCCCTTCCATTTAATGCCGAGGAGGTGGTAGTTGTCTGGGTGCACAGTGATGTCTAATTTTACCAGCTGTGACCCACGGCCGAGTTGTTGTATGAGGTTTGCAGCATCGTCAACAGTGGCATATTATAGTGAACAGAAATTATTTTGTTAACGCTGGCACCAGCAGGGGAGAAAAGATCACAGATCATGTGCCATTGGTTGGGTTGGTGTGATTTTGGCACGAGGCCCAGAGGGCTTGTATGAATCCCGGGGAGCAGGTGAGATGGGATGGATCCCAGCAGTCTGTATGCCAGCAGCGACCTCAGAACTGATTCATTGGTCTATGACCCTGGAGTTGGCCAGGGAGGATAGGTGGTTCTTTCCACTGGACCTTAGTTGTGCTCGGTCATGGATGAACCCTATGCGGAACCCAGTCGCCAACCCAGTGTGGATATAAGATGTAAAGGCCTGATCCGGGTGGTGACAGAGGAATGGGGCTGGTTCTTTAGCTTGATTGGTGACTGGTATATTGGCCACGTTCGAGGGGCTGACAAACTAGAGGAGGCAGACAGAGTTAGGAGATCCTCCATGTAGCGGTAGTTGTCCTGATATAATATGCTGGCCGAAGGGAGGGATAGTGCCAATGCCGGATGAAAGTGTGGACCTGTGGCCAGAAAAGTACAGTGGTGTAGCAGTGGAAGTGGTAAAGCATACAGCGCGCAGTAAATACCCCAATATAGCGGCATACAATATAACATGGCAAGCTGCAATAAGGTACCCAGATCCACACACGCATGCAACAGACATTCCGCGCCAGTAGGCTACACCATGCCACAGTGGTTGAGAAAGAAGCACACCAAAACTAGAACTCTGTAGAGCTTTGTAGAACACATACCCCACGTGCCCTGTAGCCACTGTAGTGTAGTATTGCAATACTCTGCTGCATAGCTGTTTTATTACTTGACGATCCTTCCAACACTAAGCTTGAGCATGTGCAGTCGCATTAGCATGCTATTACGCTAAAAAAATAGGTCTAGTCAATAAATCACAGGCATGCCGAACAGAAAATGCACGATTTGTAGCACTAGTAAGCCTTTAGAGCAATGCGAAGCACGTACAAACCAGTTTTTCACCGATATCTACCGATTGGTTATGGTTATAGCACGCATAGATGCCTAGAACACAAGATCTGGCAATATTCGTGCCGACGACAACGACAACGACAACAACAGATGGACAAACCGATTGTTTTACCCCCTGCGCATGCATGCATGCACAGTGGCGGATCCAGGGGGGGTAACAGTGGCGGATCCAGGGGGGGTAAGGGGGGTGCAAGTGTACCCCCCTTTGGGCTGCATCTAACACTAAGAAGTACTGATGATAAACTAAATGGAACCCCCCTTTCTGGCTATAGATCTAAGAAAACTGCTGCTATGGCTCACCTTAGAATGCTTTAGAAGAAAATTCGTTCGAAAATAGATCGATTGGACTGGTAGGGCTGGTAGTTTGTCTCAAAAACGATCGAAGTGGGCGTGGTTTTGCCCCAAAGTGGGCGTGGCGTCTAAACTTTCGCGCGCGCTTCGCGCGCAAGACTGTACTACTACCCCCCCTTCTAGAAATCCTAGATCCGCCACTGGGTAAGGGGGGTGCAAGTGTACCCCCCTTTGGGCTGCATCTAAAACTAAGAAGTATTGATGATGAACTAAATGGAACCCCCCTTTCTGGCTATAGAACTAAGAAAACTCCTACTATGGCTCACCTTAGAATGCTTTAGAAGAAAATTCGTTCGAAAACAGATCGATTGGACTGGTAGGGCTAGTAGTTTGTATCAAAAACGATCGGAAATGGGCGTGGTTTTGCCCCAAAGTGGGCGTGGCTTCTAAAATTTTGCGCGCGCTTCGCGCGCAAGAGTGTACTGCAACCCCCCTTTTAGAAATCCTGGATCCGCCACTGATGCAGGATAATTAATTGTATGTATGCAAATAGATATGCGGCTTAGAAATAGTGCTGGCATATACAGTTTAAGCAGCAATGAAATTGTATAGGGTCATAATCAACAAAGCAAGGTAAAATACGAACAGCAACACACAGAAAAAAATGCTCAGGTACACTAAGGCATGGGAGTACAGTTTCGCGTATATTGGCCGTTTCCGCTCATGAATATCATTTGCATCTAATTTGCATATCATTAACGAGCGTGCACGTGCTCGCTCTCCATATATTTTGTATTGAGCAGTGAGGCAGCTAGTAGCCAAGAAGCTACTGATCGATTTCCGGAACAGAAGACGATAGTTTTTGGCTGTAAAAAGTAACTCATCAGAACGTTAGATACCTCTGCTTCATATATTCATCTAGGAGAAGTGGATCTGATTGCTTGTAGGTGAGTGGTTAAACAAGAAATACATGAACTAGCAGTGGATTTTGGTGCTTGTTGAGCACACAAGTCGACACCTCGCTCAAGAACAAGCCTTTTATCCTTCCTCCTAGATAGTTTGAGATACTCTAGCATCTATTTAACTATCCTACGAAGTTAGGAGAGAAACTAAGGTCATCTTCTAGATCTGTTCCGGAATTCACGGTTTTTGTTTGTAAATATCGTGTGCCGGTTTTGGTTGCCACGCCCACAGGACTGGTTGCTACGGTAACCAATTTGGTCCTAAATTAGATTAAGGTACCAACAATCAAAGAACCAAGTCTGATATACATATCTCAAAGACTTTTCCAGATACAGTGAGTTTTGAATCACCATATTTTTGACACAAAATTGCATGTCCCATGCATTAATGCACCTGAGTGTGGAGTAAATGTACGCAGCAATGATACAACCAATACTAATATGTATGTATGGACATAAGCAAACAAGATAAGGCTAAGGGTAATGAAGCCAAATACTTTGCAAGGTAGCAGTGGCTAGGATTGCATTACACCGGTAGGCTGGTTACTGGCTGGGGTTCACAGGTGATTTGGGTATTTACATATGGAGCTTTCAGGTGTGCGGGGACAGTCTTTCGCCTTGTGCTGAAGCTGACAGGTAGCGCATATGTGCCTATAGGAGCAGCTGGAGGGGAAGATGCATGCACCCTTGTTCCAGGACATACAGATGTTCCGCTTGGTGTCCGCGACAGGATCGGGAGGTGTGGTCCCACTAGGAGATGGCTGAAGGTAAAACAAGGCACATTGGGACCGAATGTGATCAACGCCTCTGCATCAGGTACAAAATGTTGAACCCCGCCCCCATCTTTGCCTGAGGATAGTTGCCGCCTGCAGTCCGGGGAGGAAGGTATTCCATGGGAGGGTGTGGTACTGTCAACCTTGTTCCCCATGGCGTAAAGCCTCCCTGATGATAAGTCGGGCATATGCGAGCTGATCTTTTGTTGTGGGGTCAGGGGTGAGCATAGCCATGTACCCCAGGAAGCAGTATCACCACATTGGCAATGATGTGACCTCACACAGACGAGGTCTTGCAGCACCCAAGGTAGTGACAGGAAAGCCCTGGATATCCTCCAGTTGCTGCATGAGGGTGATGTTATTAGATAGGAGCTCCCTCATATCCACAAATTGGCCCAACTTGACTTATCAACAAGCTTCTGCAGAAATGGTTCGGATGCTGGGGAGAGGATAAGACCAGTACTGTGGGACATTTGTGAACTACTCGTCAGTTGTGGTGCAGGTGTCTGAAATAGCTGTTTGCTGGGGGTGGAGTAGGAAGGAGCGCCTGAGTTCCAGCCAGAAGTGCCACCAAGGTCAGCAGATTAGGCGGGGGAAGTGCGCCAAGCTTTGCCACTAGGTAGATGGGACATGGGGTCACAAACAATAGGAAATGTGTGTGCATGAGGGTGTTGAGGTGCACAAAAGGGGCCGGAGCACATGCCTGCCAGCATAATAAGTATAGACAAAAATAAACAGGGGCGGAGAAATAGGGGGGAGGCAGGGGAGCTTTAGCCCCACCCCCACCCCCATTTTATCACATGCCCATACTACAAAAGTACAGCAATATAGCTCTGTCATAATTCTAGATGTTTGCAAAAGAGTGCTCGAGTAAAAATTGCTACTAAATCAGTCCAAAAATTGCTGTCAGAATGCATCAGAAACGCTCTCAGAGTTGAAATTTCTGAGGCCGAGGGAATATGCCCCCGACCCCCCTAGGTGGGCTGTGGGTATATACCCACAGCCTAACTGTTGTCACAGTACACAGTCAAGGGTCTGAGCCCCCCCCCCTCCCCCACTTTTGTTACCTGTTCACCGCCCTTGATAAATGTAGCATATATAGCTACCTTGCTGTTGGCCTGGCTCCAGATTGGTAGCAGCAGTCAGTGGCACACATCCAGGGGCTGTGGTGGGTGTCACAGTGGCGTCAGCGGTTGTGGCATTGGTGGATTGGCTGACTGGTTGCTGCGCCTGCAGTTCGGCTCTGACCTGGATCTGGATGAGCTCCAGGAGTTCCAATAAGGACTCCCCGGTAGATGATTTCTGAGGGTCAGCAGGGGTAGACGACAAAGAATGTAGTTGCTGGGATAAAGTGGAGCCAGCAGCAGCGGTACTCGCAGCTATGGAAGATCGGGCCGATCGCTGAACAATCACTGTGGAAGACCCAGCTGCTCACCAAGCAGTGGTGGTATGGGCATGCTTACAAGCCGATGAGCAGATAGGAAGCGTAGAAGACTCAAAAATTCACTCACTGCATAGAAACTCACTCAGTACTAGCACGAGGCAGTTGTGGTACCACGCATGCGCAGTAACCCTTGACTGACTCCACCTTGTTACCGCCTACCACGGGTAGTGGCCCCTTCCAGTACCTGTTAACTGTGTCTAAAGATGCTTTAAGGTACCATTAAAGTGTGTGGGCTTGAGCGTGAGGATTGGCTAATTCAATTAGCGAATCATGAGGGCGGGTGGCCAGGAGGCCATATGAGAGTTTTTGGTCAAAGTTGGGTGTGTCCAGAAAGAGCCAGGGATGATTATGTGCGTGTGATTAGCGACCAGAAGTGGACTCTGAAGGAAAGACTGGTAATTGCCCACATCAAAGCAAGATCAAAGCATTCTTTCTTAATTATTAACCGCAATGACTTATTAACACACTAAATAGAAAAAAAAACAAATAAAGGAATAGGGAAGAAGAAAATTTTTAGGTACTTTCTAAAGCCATAATTTTTATATGGGCATGCTAAATTAGTGGAAATTAAGTATTTGACCTTATTTGACCTTGGGGAAATTTGATTCACACCTTAGAATTAGTTATGACCCTTTGAAGTCACCACATAGGAAGCCATGCATTTGCAATATTATCGCCCACGCGCGCACATCAACATGACGACCTTTATCCATTTAGGTCAAAATTGATGTATAGGCTGCCTGCTTGGATTGTATATGGCTCTACTGCGCATCCAGCTCAACTATATGGTGGTTTTTAGATAATTTGTTTCTGCTTAGTGTGTGATCTCCTTGAAAAAAAAAAGATTTCATTTGCAGTAAATAATGTTTGGAGGGATTGGGAGCACTTGGGGAGATAATTAATTTTTTATATGGGCACGCAGAATAAGTCGAAACATGATATGAGATTTGACATGAGAAAATCTTGATTGACATCTTAAAATTACTGCCCTTTGAAGTATCCCCATAATATTATGTTTATATAGGAAGCCATGCATTTACAATGTTTGCCCATAAAAATTACGGCACGTGGGGTACATTGACGACCCTTTACCGAACATTGTGTACATGGATATTTGAATGCCAGCTTGCATTGCATGGCTCTACTATGCATCCAGCTTCCAGCTTTTTCTCCTTAGTGTGTGGTCCCCTTGAAAAAAGGCTAATTAGGCTTAATTAAGCTTGTGGGCGTGTTCCAGGCACTGTGTGCAGTGTGTACATGTGCGTTAATGCATGTTTTACTGCTTCTGATTGGGCGTGGCTTCACATTAGGGCGAAGGACCGGGCCGCAGCAATAGTTGGGCATGTTCTGGATGCGATGTGACCTTTGAACCCCAACAGGTGGCTTTGGGGGCGTGGTAGGAGGTCAAAGGTAGGCCATGCTAGTTAATGAGGCACTGTACGCTGGTGTGATCGAGGGTACCGTATGGCCGGACGGAAGTTGACGATGGTTTAAAGCGGATGTGGTTTGCGATGATACCGTAGAAACTGGTTGTTAAGCGCATGTGCTTATAACATGCGGCAGCAAGAAATATGTGCTTAATAAAAAGTATGCGCTTAATAGGAAGCATACGCTTAATTAAAAGTGCTAAAACACGATAGGTGGGGGCGTGTGTAAAGAGCATGTCGAGGGTAGAAAGGCCTACAACGGTGGCCAAGAAGTGACCAGAGAGCGTAATTCTCGATATTTTCTTCTCCAGCCTACTTCTAGCCTTCTTTCTGGGCTCATGTAACCGATTGCTCGTGGTTCAGCTGGCTTGCTGGGCGTATGCGCCTAACAAAAAGCGGTAAAGCTCGAACAAACGATGCGCTTAATAAAAAGTATGAGCTTAACAGCGAGCAGCGCTTAACAACCAGTTTCTACGGTATATTGTTACCCCGCCCACAAAGGAAATGAGGTGAGCTCTTGTGTGGGCGGTGTGGCAGAACGGCCTTGAAGTGTTGTGTGTTTTGGCCTTGAAGAAGCTGTGTGTTTTGATTGGGATTGACTGTGGGCTTTCGGTGGATATCCGGTGGCCAGTCATCACTTGATTGAGAATGGTGGTCCTTGAGGCACAGGGTGGTGCTGTTTTAGGTGTGGCCTGACTCCTCCCTTCCGGGTCGGCTTCCGGTCGATTGAGAATATTAAATGAACACTTCCAGCTCTAGCAGCCATACCCCTGAGAACTGGGTAATTAAAAGGGCGTGGTCACATAATATGCACCTCACTAATGACTTTGATGTGGTTTAGATGTCATATCCCCCACCTCACGCCCACGCACTTTGGTGATACCTTAAATACTACTATAGAAATTGCCAAATTTAAAAGCTTAAGTTATGCGTTACGCGCACACACTGTTGACTGGTATGTTGTTCATTAATCTTGTTAGTGAATGCTCCTTTTCTGCAAAACTAGTGGAAATTTAAATATAAGTTCTATAATATCTAAATCCTGCAGCCTTTGAGGTTTCTATATTTATATATTAATAGAAGTCATGCGTCTTTGTGATTCTCAACTCATTCTCCATAGAATACAACAATTTTTCTCCCGTTTTTGACAACAATACGCCGCGTTCTTTGCGGTTGAAGTACACAAGAAGAACAAGAAGGGCTATTGATGGAAGAGTGGTGCTTGACGTGAATGCAACTGATGCTGATCCCCCTAATGAACCTGCAAGCAGGATATCTTACTCACTTCTTAGAGCACCTTTTCCACAACCATTGAATGTCGGTGATTGTACTACCATCATGTGTATTGATAATGACAGTGGAGTTGTTACAGTAAATTCAGACCTTGAAACATTAGCTGGTAATTTTTCGGACTGCATCCTTACAGTGAAGGCAGAAGATAACGCAGGCATTCGACGCTCAACCACTGCTACAATTACGATAGTGTTAATTCCAGTTCCGATTATTAACAGTGAAGAAAGAATTCAAATTGAAGAAAACCTTGCATTAGGGTCAGTAATAGCTAATTCATCCTGTAGTGAAGTGGGACCAAGTAGTGGGCCTCTTCATGGTTCTTTGCAGGGTATCTTTTCTCGCTACTTTGAGTTTAAAGTCGAACGATCGACTCTATCAATTGCTCGTACGTTTGATTTTGAAACACTGCCAAACCGGTCAAGTCCTTTTTTTGAAATTACCATATTGTGTCAAAATAAGCATGGGCTCTCTGATACACAAAATATAACAATAGAAATTTTGAATTTGGATGATAATCACTTTCTCTTTCAAACTGACACATATTTCAATTCTATTCCTGAGGATTTCACTGTGGGACATTCACTACTGACAGTAACTGCTTATGATGCTGACTTTCCTGAAGGAATGGTGGAATACTTCTTTGTCAATGGCAGTGAATACTTTGCTTTGAATTCTATGACTGGTGTTGTAACAGTGATTGCACCACTGGATCGTGAGTACCAGGATTTGTTCACACTGGAAGTAATGGCTAGACTGCAGGAGACAGGACAAATTGTCACAGTTGATATGAACGTTTTTATTACCGACATCAATGATGAGGTACCAGTATTTGTTCTTCAGTTCCTTGTTGTCCACAACCTAACCTAACCACCTTGAATCAAATTGGTGGCTATGTTACTACAATCTTGGCAGTTGATCCTGACTTAGGTGAGGGTGGAAAAGTTTCATATCAACTCGAAACAAATGAATACTTTGTCCTCAATAAAACAACTGGATTGCTCATAGTAGATTCTGAGCTAGAACCAAACTTGAGACTACTTCTCTCTGTATATGCAAGAGATAATGGTCAACCTCAATTATCATCAAACACAACCATTGATATTTTTGTCCATCCATCTCCTGATCATATTCAATTTGCGAATTCCAACTATCAATTTGTTGTTTCTGAAGATGAAACTAGAGGATCTTTTATCGGACAAGTAGAGGCTTTCGTTATTGATGATAGTAACACAACTAATGAAGAACTTGTGGTTATTTATACAATCTCTTCACAATCAACTCTTTCTACTTTCCTGGTGAGAAGCAAAACTGGTGAAATATATCTCATTCATGATCTTGATTTTGATACTGATGCTCATCAGCATAGATTAGTCATCCACGCTACTTACAGAGTAACGTCAGACATCATTCTGTCAAACAATGTAATCGTGATGATCGATGTGCTAGATGTTAATGATAATCCCCCTCTATTTGTACCAAGTTTCTATACCAAAGCATTGCAGGAATTCACTTCGGCTGGTACGTCTATCCTAACTGTTTTTGCTAGTGATCTAGATGAAGGAGCCAACATTTATTATTCCTTGGATGGTGAAGAAAGTTATTATTTCATCATTGATTCACAAACAGGACTAATTTCTGCTAGAGTTAATCTGTCAACTGCTCGCGATTATCACCTTGATGTGGTGGCTTCTGATGGCCAGCTCACTTCATCAGCAACTGTGTACATATCTGTATCTCGACAAGCATCCATTAATCCAAGTTTTACAAGACAACACTACATCTACAATATTTCAGAGACAAGTGTCCACAGCGTGGAAGGGATCAATATTGGACAATTAGAGGCACTCACTTTTGGTAGAAGATATTCACATGAATTTCCTGAAATTAAATTACGCATCAGCAGGCAAGATTCACTGAGCATAAACAACAGTATTATTAACTGGCCAGGACCAGATTTCTTTGAAATAAATGAGACATCAGGTATGATAAGTGCAACTTCAGAAGCTGAATTTGATGCAGAGGCTAGACAAACTTATGTATTTTATGTTGAAGTGTACAACAGTACAGATGATAGGGCTTTTGATAGAGCCACAGTTGAAGTTAAGATAATGGATATCAATGATAACTCACCCATTTTTGATCAGACTTTGTATACAAAAGTAATATCAGATTCCTTATCACTGGGAACTCCAGTTTTAACCGTTAAAGCATCAGATCGTGACTCCTCCACGAATGCGGAAATTACCTACTTACTACAACCAATTATAAGTGGATTTGCTATCAACTCGACAAGTGGAGAGATTACTGTGGAGAATACAACACTTGTTACTGGGACATACTACCTCAATATAGTTGCAAGAGACAAGGGTTCCCCATCTCAAAACGAATCTGTTAGTGCATATATCACTATTATTTCTACAACATCAGAAAGTGTGCAATTCTCACAGTCTGTATATAGCTATAAAGTATCAGAGGATGCACCTGATGGGTACTACATAGGAGAAGTTGAAATAAATAATCAAAGAAATGCACCTCATGATGTCCTTTTTCATCTTGTTTTAACTTCAAACAACAGTTGCATTACCCTCAATTCTAGCAGTGGCCAACTCTATGTGACTTGTCATCTTGATCGAGAATCTCAAGCAAGATATGAATTAGCAGTTAAAGCTGTCAATGGAGAGCATATAGGATTTTGTAAAGTTGTAGTTGAAATATTGGATGTTAATGATCATTCTCCTGTTTTCAAGTATGAGGCATATGCTGAAGTAATTAACAATGAACATGGTACTGAATCGCCTGTAGTACAAGTACAAGCAACTGATTTAGACAAAGAAAGTGTTAGCTACTCCCTTCTGTTTGCAAACGGAACTAATATATCAGGTTCTTTTGCATACTTTACAATTGATGAAGTTAATGGTCAAATTCTCTTGCAATATTTACCTCTCCTAGTTGGTGAATATCTCCTCCTAGTGCAAGCTTCAGATTCCGGAAATCAAACCTCCACTGCTCTAGTGTGGATCTATGTCACTAAAGCACGTCCTCTGGTTGCATACTTTGACTCTACTCCTTTATCAGTTAGAGAAAATGGGAATTCAAGATCACTAGTGGGACATGTCACACTTATAGCCTCTGGAAGAGTTATTAATCCTGAAACTTACCATAATAATCTTATATTTGCTATCACTGGAGGAGATACAATTTCTGAATTAAGAAATTTAACAAGCACTGTCACAACTGAAAATGGCTATCTGTTTGAAATCAATGCTCATAGTGGTGCTGTTCACACACGAGTCAGCTTTGACCGAGAGGTAGCCAGTAGTCACATAGTCACAGTACGTGCCGCCTTTCTCACATACGGAATCTCAGTGGAGATGCCATTAAATGTCATAGTAACTGACGACAATGATGTTATCCCTCAGTTCCAACCTCTATCGTACATTGGAATGACCAATGATAGTAATGAAGCAGGATTTGTTGTGGCAACTGTTAAGGCAACGGACTTTGACATTGGAAGCAATGGTCAAATCAGTTTTGAGATTGACTCTAGTATTCCCTTCGATATCAACAGAACAACTTTCACCTATCCCTATACATATGGTGAAATTTACATCACCAATTCGAGTGAATTTATGCTTAGAACTTACAACTTTAGTGTCCTTGCAATTGATGGAGGGTCTGTTCCATTGACTGGCACTGCTCAAGTCCTGATTGCCATCAACTATGTACTTCCGGGCTTCATATCATTCACACAAGACAACTACCAGTTTGAAATAATTGAAAATTCCCCTCAAGGTACTATAGTTGGTAAAGTGTCATTGGAACAGATGACTCCAGCACTTGATGGGCTCATGTATAGGTTAATTCAAGATGGAAATCAAAGCTCTTTTGTCATAGATGTCAAGAGTGGTACACTATTCACCACTGTTATCGATAGAGAGACACTTCCAGAAGCAAATTTGACAGTTATTGCTGTCCTTTCTTCGGAACCTTCACTCGACCAAGCTGAAACGATCGTCACAGTCTTGGTAAGCGATGTCAATGATAACCATCCTATCTTCAGTCAAGAGGATTACATGGCAGTATTCTTAACAACAGAAGTCAATACAACTGATGGACTATTGTTAATAACAGTCCAAGCAACAGATTTAGATGAGGGATCAAATGCTCAAATATATTACACTATTGACGATGTAACACCAGAAGAGTATCTCGATGATTTCTATATTACACAAGACGGAAGCATTTATACCACAAACATAAACTTGAGTGCAGGTACATACTATTTGAATGTGTCTGCAGAAGATCTGGGAACACCAAGTCTGACTTCTAGTACAATTGTGTTGCTTGTAGCACAATACCTTGTACCTGAGTCAATTCATTTTACTGAAACTGAATATTCATTTTATGTTAGTGAAAATTCTGACCCTGGCACAAACGTAGGGTATGTTTTTCTCAAACCAATTCCAAGTCATGCTGAACCGTACATCAATTTTTCAAGTGAGGCTGTGAATTTCAGTATCTTCGAAACTACAGGCGAAATTCAGACATCCAATGTATTTGATTATGAATCACAGCAAAACTTCACCTTTATTGTTGAAGCCTGGCTGATAATCAATAGCAGAATTCCTCCAGTTAATATTTCCACACATGCCTCAGTGACAGTGTTCATCTCTGATGTTGATGACAGCCCACCCATATTCCTGAACATACCATTGACTCTAAGTTGGTTAGAGAACAGAACATCTGAAGAACATGTCTATCGTATTCTTGCTGAAGATGTAGGCATTGACAATGTTGAAAATGACTCTTTTATTGAATTTGAAATTCTCAATACGAACATTCTTGACAAATTTCGCATTGATAATACGACTGGGGATCTCTATGTAGCTGCTGGATTGGACAGAGAAAAGAACGACAGTTATATCATTACCGTTCAGGTCAGTGATTCGGCAAGTCCAAGAAATAGTGCTCAGAGAAGTATAAACTTTACACTACTGGATATTAATGACAATGTCCCTATTATCTTTGTTGAGAGTAGCAATGCAGACGAATTCACCATTGATGATAGTGCAGAGGTTGGTACAGTTATAGCCAACATTTCCGTTGTTGATGCTGATGTGGGAAATAATGGTACAGTTATACTTACAACTGATTCTGACACTCCATTTGAAATTCAAATAGTAGGATATGATTATTCATATACCAGAGCTGAGCTATTTGTGGCTAACACAAGTCTCTTGGTACCAGGACAGCATACAGTCAACGTAACTGCCATGGACAGAGGAGAACTTCCACTTCAAAGTACTTCCCAGGTGGTGATTACTATAAAATATACACTACCTGATATTATCTCTTTCTCACAAAACGTTTACTATTTTCAAATTTACGAGAACTCAGATATTGGTACAGTGATTGGTACAGTATCCATTGAACAGGTGACGCCAGCTCTTGATGGACTGCAATACAGTATTCAAGAGATAAGTTTAAGACAGTTTGTAGCAATTAACTCCACAAGTGGTGTGATTACAACCACACAGCAACTTGATAGAGAAAGCCTAACTCATCCTCAGCTTAATTTCACCATCTCTGCCATTTTACCGTCAGAAATGTCTTTGCAACCAGCTCAAACAACTGTAATTGTTGTAGTTCAAGATGTCAACGATCATGTGCCAATGTTCACTCAAATGCTATATTCAGAGGTACTTCTCACCACGGACATTTCGACTAGCGAGCCTCTAATATAAGTGATGGCCACTGATTCTGACAGCGGTTTGAACGCCTTATTGATGTACAGCATTGAAGACGTTTCTCCACCTGAGCATTATCAAGACTTTTACGTTGGATACAATGGAAGTATATATACAAATAATGCTAACTTGACTGCAACAACTTACCACCTATCGGTTTCGGTACAAGACATGGGAAATCACAGCTTAGGATCAAATACCAATGTAACCATTATGATACTGTATCCTGTTCCTGATAGTTTAGAATTTACACAACCAGGAGGATATACATTTAGTGTCAATGAGAGTGCTATTTATGGTACTGTTTTGGGGAGAGTACAACTGGAAGGTGTTTCTGCTTACATAGAACAGCATTCAAGTTTCTCGATGAGTCATAATAACTTCAGTATAAACACCACAACTGGTGTTATCCAAACTATGTATGTGTTTGACTATGAGGAGAGACGAGATTATTCATTTCAGGTTGTGGCAAGACTTCTCATTAGCTCTAGGCATGTCGATATCTCCAGGATTATAACTGTTACAGTGCTCATCATCGATGTCAATGACAATGCACCTATGTTTGTATCATTTCCATTCAGCCTCACCTGGCCTGAAAATAGAACAAATGAAGAATTAATTCATCAGATTGTTGCTAGTGATGCTGATTCTGGTATTAATCAGATGCTGGTGTATAGCATCCTCAATGATGATGTCTTGGATGTATTTCGTATTGACAATCAGACAGGAGAGCTTTACACAGCTGCAAGTCTAGATAGAGAAGAACGTGAAAGTTATTCAATTACTATTGAAGTTAGTGATTTGGGCTCTCCAGCAAACTCTGTACAGGAAACAATTGACTTTAGATTGCTGGATGTCAATGACAATGTTCCAGTGTTGACTACTACTTTTGAAATTCGTGTCTTTGAGAGAACTGAGCCTAGACCTTTAGTTAACCTCACTGCTGTTGATCAGGATGTAGGAAATAACAGCACTGTTGATTTCTACAAGGTACAAACCACAAAGAATGGCACAGCACAGCGAGTTGACCTACTTTCAAGCACAAGAATTGTGAATATCAACCCAACAGGTGAAGTAGAGCTTCTTCAAGAATTAGACTATGAAGATACTCAATGGTACAATATTGTGATCCTCTTAAGAGACCATGGGTCTCCAAGCTTAGAATCACTTCATAATGTCACTCTAACTGTGATAAATGTGCCTGATCGTATTCAATTTGCGAATTCCAGCTATGATTTTGTAGTTTCCGAAGATGAACCTAGAGGATCCTTTATTGGAAAAGTAGAGGCTATTGTTATTGATGATAGTAACACAACTTATGAAGAACATGTAGTTGCTTATACAATCTCTTCACAAACAAGTCTTTCTACTTTCTCAGTGAGAAGCAAAACTGGTGAAATATATCTTATTGGTGATCTTGATTTTGATACAGATGCTCATCAGCATGCATTAGTCATCCAGGCCACTTGTAGAGTAACATCTAACATCATTCTGTCAAACAATGTATTCGTGATGATTGATGTGCTAGATGTTAACGACAATCCCCCTCAGTTTGTACCAAGTTTCTATACCAAAGCATTGCAGGAATTCACTTCAGCTGGTTCGTCTATCCTAACTGTTTTTGCTAGTGATCTAGATGAAGAAGCCAACATTTACTATTCCTTGGATGGTGAAGACGGTTACTATTTCATCATTGATTCACAAACAGGACTAATCTCTGCTAGAGTTAATCTGTCAAATGCTCACGATTATCACATTGATGTGGTAGCTTCTGATGGCCAGCTCACTTCATCAGCAGCTGTGTACATATCCGTATCTAGACAAGCATCCGTTAATCCAAGTTTCACAAGACAACACTACATCTTCAACATTTCAGAGACAAGTGTCCACAGTATGGAACAGATCAATATTGGACAATTAGAGGCACTCATTTTTGGTAGAAGGTATTCACATGAATTTCCTGAAATTAAATTTCGCATCACCAGGCAAGATTTACTGAGCATAAACAACAGTATTATTAACCGGCCAGAACCAGATCTCTTTGAAATAAATGAGACATCTGGTGTGATAAGTGCAACTTTAGGAGCTGAATTTGATGCAGAGATTAGACAAAAGTATGTATTTTATGTTGAAGTGTACAACAGTACAGATGATAGGGCTTTTGATAGAGCCACAGTTGAAGTTAAGATAATGGATATCAATGATAACTCACCCATTTTTGATCAGTCTTTGTATACAAGAGTAATTTCAGATTCCTTATCACTGGGAGCTCCAGTTTTAACCGTTAAAGCATCAGATCGTGACTCTTCCACGAATGCGGAAATTATCTACTTACTACAACCAATCACAAGTGGATTTGCTATCAACTTGACAAGTGGAGAGGTTACTGTGGAGAATACAACACTTGTTACAGGGACATACTACCTCAATATAGTTGCAAGAGACAAGGATTCCCCATCTCAAAACGAATCTGTTAGTGCATATATCACTATTATTTCTACAACATCAGAAAGTGTGCAATTCTCACAGTCTGTATATAGCTATGAAGTATCAGAGGATGCATCTGATGGGTACTACATAGGAGAAGTTGAAATAAATAATCAAAATAATGCATCTCAAAATGATCTCCTTTTTCATTTTGTTTCAACTTCAAACGACAGTTGCATTATCCTCAATCCAAGCAGTGGCCGACTTTATGTGACTTGTCATCTTGATCGAGAATCTCAAGCAAGATATGAACTTGCAGTTAAAGCAGTCATTGGAGAGCATATTGGATTTTGTAAAGTTGTGGTTGAAATATTGGATGTTAATGATCATTCTCCTGTTTTCAAGTATGGGGCATATGCTAAAGTAATCAACAATGAACATGGTACTGAATCGCCTGTAGTACAAGTACAAGCAACTGATTTAGACAAAGAAAGTGTTAGCTACTCCCTTCTGTTTGCAAACGGAACTAATACATCAGATTCTGTTGCATACTTTACAATTGATGAAGTTAATGGTCAAATCCTCTTACGACATTCACCACTCCCAGTTGGTGAGTATCTCCTCCTATTGCAGGCTTCAGATTCTGGAAATCAAACCTCCACTGCTCCGGTGTGGATCTATGTCACTAAAGCACGTCCTCCGGTTGTGTACTTTGACTCTACTCCTTTATCAGTTAGAGAAAACGGGAATTCAAGATCACTCGTGGGACATGTCACACTTATAGCGTCTGGAAGAGTTGTTAATCCTGAAATTTACCATAATAATCTTATATTTGCTATCACCGGAGGAGATACAATTTCCGATTTAAGAAATTTAACGAGCATTGTCACAACTGAAAATGGCTATCTGTTTGAAATCAATGCTCATAGTGGTGCTGTTCACACACGAGTCAGCTTAGACCGAGAGGTAGCCAGTAGTCACATAGTCACAATACGTGCCGCCTTTCTCACATACGGAATCTCAGTGGAGATGCCATTAAATGTCATAGTAACTGATGACAATGATGTGACTCCTCATTTCCAACCTTCATCGTACATTGGAACGGCCAATGATAGTAATGAAGCAGGATTTGTTGTGGCAACTGTTAAGGCAACAGACTTTGACATTGGAAGCAATGGTCAAATTAGTTTTGAGATTGACTCTAGTATTCCCTTCAATATCAACAGAACAACTTTTTCCTATCCCTACATATGTGGTGAAATTTATGTCACCAATTCGAGTGAATTTATGCTTAGAACTTACAACTTTAGTGTCCTTGCAATTGATGAAGGATCTGTTCCATTGACTGGCACTGCTCAAATCCTGATTGTCATTAACTATGAACTTCCGGATTTTATATCGTTCACCCAAGACGACTACCGATTTGAAATAATTGAAAATTCCCCTCAAGGTACTATAGTTGGTAAAGTGTCATTGGAACAGATGACTCCAGCAATTGATGGGCTCATGTATATGTTAATTCAAGATGGAAATCAAAGCTCCTTTGTCATAGATGTCAAGAGTGGTACACTATACACCACTATTATTGATAGAGAGACACTTCCAGAAGCAAATTTGACAGTTATTGCTGTCCTTCCTTCAGAATCTTCACTCGACCAAGCTGAAACTATCGTCACAGTCTTGGTAAGCGATGTCAATGATAACCATCCTATCTTCAGTCAAGAGGATTACATGGCAGTATTCTTAACAACTGATTCAGAAGTCAATACAACTGATGGACTATTGTTAATAACAGTCCAAGCAACAGATTTAGATGAGGGATCAAATGCTCAAATACATTACACCATTGACGAAGTAACACCAGAAGAGTATCTCAACGATTTCTATATTACACAAGACGGAAGCATTTATACCACGAACACCAACTTGAGTGCAGGTACATACTATTTGAATGTGTCTGCAGAAGATCTGGGAACACCAAGTCTGGCTTCAAGTACAATTGTGTTGCTTGTAGCACAATACCCTTTACCTGAGTCTATTCATTTTACTGAAACTGAATATTCATTTTATGTCAGTGAAAATTCTGACCCTGGCACACACATAGGGTATGTTTTTCTCGAACCAATTCCAAGTCATGCTAAACCGTACATCAATTTTTCAAGTGAGGCTGTAAATTTCAGTATCTTAGCAACTATAGGGGAAATTCAGACATCCAATGTATTTGATTATGAATCACAGCAAAACTTCACCTTTATTGTTGAAGCCTGGCTGATAATCAATAGCAGAATTCCTCCAGTTAATATTTCCACACATGCCTCAGTGACAGTGTTCATCTCTGATGTTGATGACAGCCCACCCATATTCCTGAACATACCATTGACTCTAAGTTGGTTAGAGAACAGAACATCTGAAGAACATGTCTATCACATTCTTGCTGAAGATGAAGGCATTGACAATGTTGAAAATGACTCATTCATTGAATTTGAAATTCTCAATACAGATATTCTTGACAAATTTCGCATTGATAATGTCACTGGGGATCTCTATGTAGTTGCTGGATTGGACAGAGAAAAGAACAACAGTTACACCATTACCGTTCAGGTCAGTGATTCGGCAAGTCCAAGAAATAGTGCTCAGAGAAGTATAAACTTTACACTACTGGATATAAATGACAATGTCCCTATTATCTTTGTTGAGAGTAGCAATGCAGACGAATTCACCATTGATGATAGTGCAGAGGTTGGTACAGTTATAGCTAACATTTCCGTTCTTGATGCTGATGTGGGAAATAATGGTACAGTTATACTTGAAACTGACTCTGACACTCCATTTGATATTCAAATAGTAGGATATGATTATTCATATACCAGAGCTGAGCTGTTTGTGGCTAACACAAGTCTCTTGGTACCAGGACAGCATACAGTCAATGTAACTGCCATGGACAGAGGAGAAGTTCCGCTTCAAAGTACTTCCCAGGTGGTGATTACAGTAAAATATACACTACCTGATATCATCTCTTTCTCACAAAACGTTTACTATTTTCAAATTTACGAGAACTCAGATATTGGCACAGTGATCGGTACAGTATCCATCGAACAGATGACGCCAGCTCTTTATGGACTGCAATATAGCATTCAAGGAATAAGTTTAAGACAGTTTGTAGCAATTAACTCCACAAGTGGTGTGATTACTACCACACAGCAACT
Source organism: Cliona cf. orientalis (assembly GCA_963930775.1). Taxonomy (NCBI): domain Eukaryota; kingdom Metazoa; phylum Porifera; class Demospongiae; order Clionaida; family Clionaidae; genus Cliona; species Cliona cf. orientalis. The sequence goes on from OZ005691.1 coordinate 8,487,271, forward strand.
TGATAGAGAGAGCCTAATTCATCCTCAGCTTAACTTCACCATCTCTGCCATTTTACCATCAGAAATGTCTTTGCAACCAGCTCAAACAACTGTAATAGTTGTAGTTCAAGATGTCAACGATCATGTGCCAATGTTCACTCAAATGCTATATTCAGAGGTACTTCTCACCACGGACATTTCAACTAGCGAGCCTCTAATACAAGTGATGGCCACTGATTCTGACAGCGGTTTGAACGCCTTATTGACGTACAGCATTGAAAATGTTTCTCCACCTGAGCATTATCAAGACTTCTACATTGGATACAATGGAAGTATATATACAAATAATGCTAACTTGACTGCAACAACTTACCACCTATCGGTTTCGGCACAAGACATGGGAAATCACAGCTTAGGATCAAATACCAATGTAACCATTATGATACTGTATCCTGTTCCTGATAGTTTTGAATTTACGCAACCAGGAGGATATACATTTAGTGTGAATGAGAGTGCTATTTATGGTACTGTTGTGGGGAGAGTACAACTGGAAGGTGTTTCTGCTTACATAGAACAGCATACAAGTTTCTCGATGAGTCACAATAACTTCAGCATAAACTCCACAAATGGCATTATCCAAACTATTTATGTGTTTGACTATGAGGAGAGACGAGAATATTCATTCCAGGTTGTGGCAAGACTTCTCATTAGCTCTAGGAATGTCGACATCTCCAGGACTATAACTGTCACAGTGCTCATCATCGATGTCAATGACAATGCACCTATGTTTGTATCCTTTCCATCCAGCCTCACCTGGCCTGAAAATAGAACAAATGAAGAATTGATTCATCAGACTGTAACAGTTGCTAGTGATGCTGATTCTGGTATTAACCAGATGCTGGTGTATAGCATCCTCAATGACGACGTCTTGGATATGTTTCGTATTGACAATCAGACAGGAGATCTTTACGCAGTTGCAAGTCTAGACAGAGAAGAACGTGAGAGTTATTTAATTACTATTGAAGTTAGTGATTTGGGCTCTCCAGCAAACTCAGTACGGGAAACAATTGACTTTAGATTACTGGATGTCAATGACAATGCTCCAGTGTTGACTACTACTTTTGAAATTCGTGTCTTTGAGAGAACTGAGCCTAGACCTTTAGTTAACCTCACTGCCGATGATCAAGATGTAGGACATAATGGCACTGTTAATTTCTACAAGATACAGACCACGAAAAGTGGCACAACACAGCGAGTTGACCTACTTCCAAGCACAAGAATTGTGAACATTAGTCCGATAGGCGAAGTAGAGCTTCTTCAAGAATTAGATTACGAAGAAGCTCAATGGTACAATATTGTGATCCTCTTAAGAGACCTCGGGTCTCCAAGTTTGGAATCACTTTATAATATCACTCTAATTGTTATGGATGTGCCCGATAACACACCCCAGTTTGTATATTCAGCTGGTCAGACAGTGTATCAAAACAGTACTATTCCTACACTCCACAGTGGAGACACAATCATACAAGTGTATGTAACTGATGATGATCCATTTGATGAGATTAGTTACAGGATTGATTCGATTCGTTGGCAACGGAATAGCAGCAATCCTCTACCAGATATAAGCATTGATAGGAGGACAGGTAGGATATACAGCAATGCTGAACAAGTGATTTTGCCAGAGTCCACTTTCGAGACCAGAATCATTGCTCAAGACAACAGTGAGTACAATCTATCTGCTGTGGCAGTAGCCTATGTTTCCATAGTTCCATTGCCACTGCAGTTTGTGGAGACTTTATACACAGTAGAGATCAGTGAAGCCACTCCTGTTGGTACTGATGTGATTACTGTCATGCTTGAACGTCTGTCTATTTCTGCACAGGTTCGATACTCCCTTGATGTCACTTATCCACCAAGTGAAAGAGGTGTATTTTCATTCGAGCATACTGATAATATTGGTGAAACATCTATTACTACTGCTAGGGACATTGATCGAGAAACTGTCAGCAACTATTCATTAGTTGTAACGGCTGGTCGTGGAAATGAAACTGCACAAACGACTGTGGTCATAAACATCACTGACGTTAATGACAATTGTCCAGCGTTTATTGATCCTCCAAATGCCATAGTGCATGTCTCAGAACTCATTCGTCCTCAAATGACTATAGCCAGAATTAACGCGACGGACTCAGACATAGGTAATAATGGTCTTCTACAGTTTCAGCTAGATAATATCACAGCTGATACTCCATTCAGCATAGATTCATCAACAGGAGATATTGTTGTCACTAGGCCACTTGATTATGAAACAACATCTGAATACTCTCTCAGTGTCACTGTGTCAGACTTTGGCATGCCTCCAAGGCAAACGTCAAACTCATACACTGTGATTGTCGTAAATGAGAACGATATTCCTCCCATATTCTCTGCTCCAGCCTACTTTGGTGAGATTTATGCCCTGACTCCATTAAATGACTATGTAAGGCACACATTGATTCATGTTAGAGATGAAGATGTGAATGAATCTGACCAAGACTTCACATTTCACATATCATTCCATTCTGGCTCTTCACAAGCAAGGTTGGGCTATGCATTTGCTGTGGCTCGCAGTCCTCCATTTTATGTCCAAGTGATTCGATCTCCAAGTGAACCTACATTTTCTGAGCCACAGCTTCTTGAGTTACAACTCTCAGTAACAGATGATGGTGATCGTGGCTTAACCAGTGCCGTTCCTCTCTACATTTCAATATTCACGTCCGATAACCTAATTCCATTTGAACTTGTGGGCACCACAGAGGAAGAGCTTTTATCATGTGATCAACGGGAAAGCTCAGTATGTGGTTTCAGTGAAGCTCTGAGTAATGCAACACAAGCAGTTCTCAATGAATCCGTGAAATACAACAATTACTCAATTCAAACTTCTGAAAGGAATGTGAATGTGTAAGTACATAGCTATAAAGATTAATTTTTACATCCTTGAATGACTGACTGATGGGGAAGTTTATGTATGCATCAACACATGCAACATTATGTTTTTATTGGTGATGCTTGTATGTATGATGTTAACTATAGAGAATAGTTCAGATATTATACTGGTTTGATTAGCTAAGTAGCTATAAAGAAGCAGCTGGAAACCATAGTTTTGTTGAGGAGAATTAGGACTTTTTTGTGTTCCCAGAGAAACTGTTTGTTTGTTTTTTTCACTTGTGTGCAGGATTCGTCTCAATATGTATGGATGGCTTGGGAATTATGACCTTGGAATTGAGAATAATGGTGAACTTATGACAACTGAGCGCCCATCTTCCATTAACTATGTTAGTTTAAAGAGCCTACAGAGTAATATAGAACAAGTGATGAGAGCTGATGACAATTTAACCTTCAATGCAAGTTTGGTGTTTCCAGTGGAGCATCCTGTCATGTGTGGCACTATGGAGTCTACTACTACTACTATGAGTACAGAACATGTTCCAGACAATAATAAAACAGCTGATCTTGTTCTTCAGATTTTACTAGGAGTGCTTTCTTCAATAATTTTAGTGCTGGTAATCCTCCTTATCTGTGCATGTCAGCGCCTTCAAAGAGCCAAAGTAAACAGTCCAAAGTAAGTCACATCATGTATAATTATTGTAGTTATTCATGTATAGAAATTGATGCATAGCTTCAAAATCTTCATGGTAGCTACAATGATTTCATGACTAATCATGAAAAGTTCTGAATCATTCAAAACAGTAACAGTTTTGAAGACGGATGCATATGTATACATATTCTGCATGATCATGGCAATAATTAATAGTAGCTATATAATATTATGATGCCTTCAAATACAGAACTGTACCAACAGTGCTGCTAAAGGACAGGTCAGATTATCCTGGTATAGCAAATGCAATGTATAAGGATGACGATATTTTGAACTCTCTACAGACTACTCCTTTCTTTGATCCCACCTATGTTGCCACAGTAAGTGGAACGCATACAAATATGTATAGTCTAGTTACTCATTCTGATATGCAGCATTACAAAGACATTGAAAACAACTTGTCAAGGATGAAAGCAAACGTGGATGGCTGTTTATCTCATGATTAGTCAAATATTATATGACTAATAGTTAGCTAACTGTAGTTCAGCAAACTTAACTATTATGTATAGTTACTGTAGTGATTTTTTTGCTAAAAGGCATAGTACTAGTCTATAGATTTCATCAGGTTAATACTTTTAAGTGTCATGAGACTCATTGGGTTTTTTTGGTTTATAATGTACGCAATGGAATTTATACATGCCGGCTCAAGAGTGGGTAATGGGTCATTGCATGTGCTCACTTCAATTCCTGCGTACCACATACATGTGGAGACATAGCAAAGTTCACAGTGATCAGACCCAAACAAGCTGGATAGCAAATAATAAAAAAGGTGAGATTTCTTATACATGCATAGGCCCTAGCTATTGTGGGACTGGAGAGTAGCTGGCTATAAATTTGTTCGTGAGTAATAACTGATCGAGTGCTTACCGTACATACATATCAGCAGTAGGCCATTTCTTTAGCACTGTCCCCTAGTCTGCGATGTGCATGTTGCATGCATGGCCGATCTGCGATACAGTTGGGTTTATGGGCTGTTTATTATGACCACACCCATGTACCAAACGAGCATACGCTTGATAGGCCAAATTAAAGTATAGGCAGATAGTTGCTCTTATGTTACTTGCTTAGGCGTTTCTAAATCAATTAATGGTTGTCAATATTACAAGTATTTTAGGAAATGATCGTTCGGATTTGTTTAAATTGAAGCGATATACTTTCGTATTAAGCTCCTAATCAGAAAGTACATGTAGGCGGAAATTAAGGGGTGATGAAAAACAACTAATTAGCTAACTTGGAGGGGCCTAATTCATAGGTATACAATTGTTTTACTACTTTGTGACAATGCCGGCGCCTTCAGTACATAATTATTAGCTATATAAGTACTTCAAATTAACCTACAAATGGGAATTAGCATAATTAAAACCTCCAAACATGCATGGGATAATACCGTTAATTTTTGTTCGGCCTACAATAAAGATTGTCCTATTTGGAGGTGCTCATCAAATGCAGATGACAACATCTTGAGACTTCGAATTCTACAAACTACAATACCTCTAAAGATAACTAAAGAAGTATACAGGGTCAAAGTACAATAATACTATAAGAACGCGTGATCTATTTGCCCATGTACAATATGGAAAGCCACATAGCTAGTGCTCACTTTTGATGATGGTCAACAGAGCTACAGTGTCACTGTCTTGTTGGAAGCTGCCAGATCGATACCTAGAAATGCGATCAGGGATAAGACGTCGTTATTCAAATTCTGACTTACTACTTACTGAGCCATAGGAGCTGGGTGTTGCCATGAGCGGCGGGTACGAACCACGTTGTTGGTAAAGGGTCGTTCACGTGCTACATTAGGCCATACCAATTTGAATATACGTTTCTCGGACAGGCATGCCGTCACAACGCAGACTCTGATACTGAGACAGAGCTTGAGGTTGACTTGCTGTCTTGTACTGAAGTTGCTTATGAGAAAAGGGAAGTTACTCATGGAGTAGCCTACTGTGATGCCTCTTAGACTAACATGTATCAATGGACACCAGTGGTTGGTAAGAGAAGAAGGAGGACTCCTTTGCCAGACTACATGTTGAGACGATTCCCTCCTCATCGCCGGCAGGAACTACAAATGATCAGCTCAGATTCAGAGTCTTCTGATTCTGATCAGCCATTGGACATCCCTGAGAAACCATCAGTGAAGTTTGCAGTATGTGATGGAAAACCGGGACTCCAAGTTAGGACAAGAAACACCTCGAATTGGACGCCTATAGCCAGCAGAACTAGAGCTAAACTGAACAAAGAGTAGTTACTCATAGCAGGGTGCATGCTTGCATTAGCCATCGGCTATTCATGTCATCCGTTGTACACTATATTGTACAAGAATTGTTATAGAGAAATTAAACACTAAGTAGAAATTCCTGCGCGAAAAATGTTTGGAGGAATTGGGAGCACTTGGGGAGATAATTTTTACACCGGCACGCAGAATGGGTCAAAACACGAGATTTGACATGAGAAAATTTTGATTCACGCCTTAGAATCAAAGTTACGGCCCTTTGAAGTTTCCCCATATGTTTGTACAGGGAAGCCATGCGTTTGCAATGTTTCCGCCCACGCGCTACGTGAGGGGTGGGGCCACGCGCGCACATAAACGTGACGACCTTTACCAACTTTTTGACAATGCAACGCCGCTGTGGGCTAGCGTAGTCTGAGTCTTACTGTACTTGTGTCTTTTACTGACTTAGCACTGACTGATCATATCACATGAGCATACACAATAAGTAGAACAGCATTATGCAATACGATTACGTCATTAATAAACCTAACAATTACATCACTAAACCACAAATCAGGAACACAACTCAACTAATTAAACAGATCAGGAAACACAGTTATTACAACAACATTGAAATTATTTTAGGCTGCCTGCTTGCATTGTATGGTTCCACTATGCACCCAGCTCCATTATATTATTATGGTGGTTTTTGGAAAATTTTTTTTCTGCTTAGTGTTCTGGTCGCCTTATTAAACACTAAGTAGAAAAAAAAAAAAAGATTTTTAATTAATTAATTCAGGGGGGAACTGGGAGCACTTGGGGACATAATTTTTGCACCGGCGCGCAGAATGGATCGAATGCACCTTCAGGAATTTTGATTCACGCCTTAGAATCAAAGTTACGGCCCTTTGAAGTTTCCCCATGTTTGTACAGGGAAGCCATGCGTTTGCAATGTTTCCGCCCACGCGCTACGTGAGGGGCGGGGCCACGCGCGCACATAAACGTGACGACCTTTACCAACTTTTTGACAAAATTGAAATTTAGGCTGCCTGCTTGCATTGTATGGTTCCACTATGCACCCAGCTCGATTATATGGTGGTTTTTGGACAATTTTTTTTTCTGCTTAGTGTTCAGGTTGCCTTGAAAAAAAAACAAAAAACACTAAGTAGAAAAAAAAAAAGATTTCCTGCGCAAAAAATGTTTGGGGGAATTGGGAGCACTTGGGGAGATAATTTTTATACCGGCACGCAGAATGGATCGAAACACAAGATTTGACACGAGAAAATTTTGATTCACGCCTTAGAATTAAATTTATGGCCCTTTGAAGTTTCCCCATATGTTTGTATAGGAAGCCATGCATTTGCAATGTTTTCTGCCCATGCACTACGTGAGGGGCGGAGCCACGCGCGCGCATCAACGTGACGACCATTACCCACTTTGGTCAAAATTGATGTATAGGCTGCCTGCTTGCATTGTATGGCTCTACTATGCATCCAGCTCAACTATGTGGTGATTTTCGGACAATTTTTTTTTCTGCTTAGTGTTCTGGTCTCCTTGTTACACACTAAATAGAAAATGTAATATAAATAATAATTAATGTTTGAGAATCTGGGAAGCAGTTCATGACAAAATTTTTATATGAGCACGCAGAATGGATCGCACCTGCAAATTTAAATGAAGCAAAATTTTGATTCACGCCTTAGAATTAAAGTTACGGCCCTTTGAAGTTTCCTAGGAAGCCATACATTCGCAATGTTTGCCCGTAAAAAAAAATTTCGTGCGCGCGGGGTACGTTGACGACCCTTTACCAAACATTGTGCATATGGCTGTTTTGATACCTGCTTGCATTGTATGGCTCTACTATGCATCCAGTTCGACTATGTGATGGTTTTCGGACATTTTTTTCTGCTTAGTGTGTGGTCCCCTTGTTACACACTAAGTAGAAAAAAAGAAAAGAGGAATAGGGAAGAAGAAAAGTCTTAGGGGTCTATAAAGCATATTATGCCACAATTTTTATATGGGCACGCAGAATGAATCGAAACTAAGGATTTGATCTTGGGGAATTTTGATTCACACCTTAGTATTAAAGTTACGGCCCTTTGAAGTTGTCCCATATGTTTGTATAGGAAGCCATACACTTGCAATGTTTGCCCATAAAAAAATTTACGGGCGCGCGGGGCACCTTGACGACCCTTTACCAAACATTGTATACATTGCTATTTGGATGCCTGCTTGCATTATATAGCTCTACTATGCATCCAGCTCGACTGTGTGGTGGTTTTCGGACCATTTTTTTCTGCTTAGTGTGTGGTCCCCTTGAAATTATACACTAAGTAGAAAAAAAAAAAGAATTTATATAATTAATTAATGTTTGGGGGGTTTGGGAGCACTTGGGGAGATAATTTTTACATGGGCACGCAGAATGGGTCGAAATTAGAGATTTGACCTTGGGGAATTTTGAATCACACCTTAGAATTAAAGTTACGGCCCTTTGAAGTTTTCCCATATGTTTGTATAGGAAGCCATGCAGTTGCAATGTTTTCCGCCCACGCGCTACGTGAGGGGCGGAGCCTCGCGCGCACATAAACGTGACGACCTTTACCAATTATTGACAAAATTGAAGTTTAGGCTGCCTGCTTGCATTGTATGGTTCTACTATGCATCCAGCTCGATTATATAGTGCTTTCCAAACAATTTTTTTTCTGCTTAGTGTATAGGCTTGCTTGTTAAACACTAAGTAGAAAAATTAAACACTAAGTAGAAAAAAAAATAAAATAAAAATTCACGGGGGGTTTGGGAGCACTTGGGGAGATAATTTTTACATGGGCACGCAGAATGGGTCGAAACTAGAGATTTGACCCTGGGGAATTTTGATTCACGCCTTAGAATTAAAGTTACGGCCCTTTGAAGTTCCCCCATATGTTTGTATAGGAAGCCATGCATTTGCAATGTTTTCTACGTGAGGGGCGGGGCCACGCGCGCACATTAACGTGACGACCATTACCCACTTTGGTCAAAATTGATGTACATGCTGCCTGCTTGCATTGTAGGGCTCTACTATGCATCCAGCTCAACTATGTAGTGGTTTTCGGACAATTTTTTTTCTGCTTAGTGTTCTGGTCTCCTTGTTATACACTAAGTAGAAAAAAATATAGAAAAATAATTCATAGGGGAGTTGAGAGCACTTGGGGAGATAATTTTCATATGGGCACGCAGAATGGGTTGAAATTAGAAATTTGACCTTGGGAAATTTTGATTCACGCCTTAGAATTAAAATTACGGCCCTTTAAAGTTATCCCATATGTTTGTATAGGAAGCCATGCATTTACAATGTTTTGAGTCCCGGTGTGCGTTATTTAGAAAATTGCTAGGCCCAGTACATGTATAGTCTACCATGCAGCTGGTAGCATATGCAGAGGCTTGCTGAATGGATGAAGAATCAACAACACTGACAGTAGCTGTCTCTTTTTTGCTGAGAGGTAGGTGGTATAATACAGCTATACTGAGTTTTACATTGTGCATGCATGAATGTGTGGGAAAGCTGAGAAATATAACTAAAATTATTTTGTGCTTTTCCCCTAGCCTTGTGTGTGTGCTGTGGTGATCTTAAGTACTAGTAGGAAGTAATGTGTTGCTGGGGCCACTGCTACTGAACCTCAATTATGAATAATGCTGATCATATACTCTCAGGCTCTAATTGTCTCATACCCAGCCCCGTTTCACGCATGCGGAGAGAAGGGGTCTGGCCAAACGTGTATAGGGCCCGTGTCGCCTGTACAACATACAGTGCGCGCCAATCGGACACATGGATAAAGTCACATGATTGCACGGGCATGAACAGAATGCACATTAATGATTGTACACTTGCACATTCGTACGAAATATAACCATCGGTATCCAAAGGAATGTTAATTTATTTGCGTTTCTTATTCACGCACACCATGAATACGTGACGGCATACATACATTCCTTGGCGATATGGGCCCTATACACGTTTGGCCAGATCCCTTCTCTCCGCATGCGTGAAAGGGGGCTGGGCGCGAGACAAGGGCTCTACTAGGAGTTTTTTTTCTATTTTATGGCTCTCCTATATGCATTCCACCAGTACTTTGTGGTGTTTTCTGGACAATTATTTTTTTCTGCTTAGTGTATCGGCTTGCTTGAAAAAAAAGAATTTATATAATTAATTAATGTTTGGGGGGTTGGGGAGCACTTGGGGAGATACTTTTTACATGGGCATGCAGAATGGGTCGAAACTAGAGATTTGACCTTGGGGAATTTTGATTCACACCTTAGAATTAAAGTTACGGCCCTTTGAAGTTCTCCCATATGTTTGTATAGGAAGCCATGCATTTGCAATGTTTTCCGCCCACGCGCTACCTGAGGGGCGGGGCCACGCGCGCACATTAACGTGACGACCATTACCCACTTTGATCAAAATTGATGTATAGGCTGCCTGCTTGCATTGTATGGCTCTACTATGCATCCAGCTCAACTATGTGGCTGTTCTCGAACAATTTTTTTTTTCTGCTTAGTGTTCTGGTCTCCTTGAAAAAAGATTTAAATAATAAATAATGTAATTCATGGGGGGGTTGAGAGCACTTGGCGGGATAATTTTTACATGGGCACGCAGAATGGGTCAAAACTAGAGATTTGACCTAAAAGAATTTTGATTTACACCTTAGAATTAAAGTTACGGCCCTTTAAAGTTTTCCCATATGTTTGTATAGGTAAGCCATGCGTTTGCAATGTTTCCGCCCACGCGCTACGTGAGGGGCGGGGCCACGCGCGCACATAAACGTGACGACCTTTACCAACTTTTTGCCAAAATTGCAATTTAGGCTGCCTGCTTGCATAATATGGTTCTACTATGCATCCAGCTCCATTATATGTGACCGTCCACGAGAAAACCATGCATAATGCGCTGGATATCAATCTGAGATACAGGCCAATTTAGTCCTCTATGGTGATAACTATCAATTTTCACTTTTTTGTATGGATCGATAGAGGAATCATTCCTCTACACAAAAATCTGCTTCGTAGCTTCTAGAACGCTATACTTACTGAGTTATGGCTCGAAGAAGTCGGCCGTGTAGCTAACATTGGCCGTCCATGATACGGAGCCGTTGCCATAGTTGCATGAAGGCAAGCACGGCAGCTGCACAGAAAAAACTCTCCAGTCACTTCTTTCTTCGAATTTTTATACTAACGATCTTTAGACACGCTTGTCTTCTTGTTCTTTTCCATCGAAACGTTGGCTGCTGCTCTCGTTCGAGCGTTTTGGCAGCCAGCTAGCTCATTGACTTTGTGGGCGGGGCCACGTATTTACCATAAACGGCGAGTATACGGACTTCCGTGTGCAACGTACGTAGCAATGTTCATTGCAATTTTTTGCAATACTCGAGTACGGGCGATCCAGGTACATTTTTGCTCATATCTCCATGACTACACGGGCTAGAGACTTCAAATTTGCTGGAGCAATAGTTCAAAGGTTGTAGTTGGTAATGGTGGGCTTAACTCAAAAATTTTTTTCAGCGCATTATGCATGGTTTTCTCGTGGACGGTCACATATGGCAATTTTGGACAATTATTTTTTTTTCTGCTTAGTGTTCTGGTCGCCTTGAAAAAAAAGATTTAAATAAATAAATAATCTAATTCATGGGGGGTTTGGGAGTACTTGGGGACATAATTTTTACATGGGCACGCAGAATGGGTCAAAACTAGAGATTTGACCTGAAAGAATTTTGATTCACGCCTTTGAATCGAAGTTACGGCCCTTTGAAGTTTTCCCATGTTTGTATAGGAAGCCATGCGTTTGCAATGTTTTCCGCCCACGCGCTACGTGGGAATACCCGCGCACACAAACGTGACGACCTTTACCTACTTTGGTCAAAATTGGAGTATAGACTGCCTGCTTGCATTGTATGGCTCTACTAAGCATCCAGCTCAACTATGTGGTGGTTTTGGACATTTTTTTTCTGCTTAGTGTTCAGGTCGCCTTGTTATACACTAAGTAGAAAAAAAAAGCAAATTTAAATAAATAATCTAATTCATGGGGGGTTTGGGAGCACCTGGGGGGATAATTTTTACATGGGCACGCAGAATGGGTCGAAACTAGAGATTTGACCCTGGGGAATTTTGATTCACGCCTTAGAATTAAAGTTACGGCCCTTTGAAGTTACCCCATATGTTTGTATAGGAAGCCATACATTTGCAATGTTTTCCGCCCACGCGCTACGTGAGGGGCGGGGCCACGCGCGCACATCAACGTGACGACCATTACCCACTTGGGTCAAAATTGATGTACAGGCTGCCTGCTTGCATTGTATGGCTCTACTATGCATCCAGTTCAACTATGTGGTGGTTTTCGGACAATTTTTTTTTCTGCTTAGTGTTCTGGTCGCCTTGTTAAACACTAAGTAGAAAAAAAAGCATATTTAAATAATTAAATAATCTAATTCATGGGGGGATTGGGAGCACTTGGGGGGATAATTTTTACATGAGCACGCAGAATGGGTCAAAACTAGAGATTTGACCAGACAGATTTTTGATTCACACCTTACAATTAAAGTTATGGCCCTTTGAAGTTTTCCCATGTTTGTATAGGAAGCCATGCGTTTGCAATGTTTTCTGCCCACGCGCTACGTGAAGGGCGGGGCCACGCGCGCACATTAACGTGACGACCATTACCCACTTTGATCAAAATTGATGTATAGGCTGCTTGCTTGCATTGTATGGCTCTACTATGCATCCAGCTCAACTATGTGGCCGTTTTTGGACAATTTTTTTTCTGCTTAGTGTTCAGGTCGCCTTGAAAAAAAAAAAAAAAAAAAAGAGAGACCCGGGTGGCAGGCAAAAAAAAAAAAAAAAAAAATCTGAATCGGATTATTATCAATGCAAAGTTCAAACCACAATACAGTGGCATAAAATTAATATAAAAGCCACATGTCTTTAACAAAGCCCCAAAACTAATTAATTTTCCATACTTTAAAAGAAGACAACGACGCTTAGCCACGCAGATGACACAGCAATTTCTCTAATCAAAGATAGCTAGCTCGAGCTAGAACGAGAGATTAGCTAACAACATGTACAGCTTAGGCCACATGTGCATCGTCGATTACGTAGTACAGCACTTATGTGCATGCGCCTTGTCGATATACAGCGTTTATTATTGCTAATACTTGACCACACCCTTTTTTCTTTTTTTTTTTTGGAATTCAGCAAAATGTGACCCGGCCGGATCCGAGAAACATATATTCAAATTGGTATGGCCTTATAGAGCCTGCTACTCAAATCAATTAACACTATTCATGCATAAACAATGGCCTTAGGGTACCCTTCCTGGCTATCTGTTCAATTACACAAATCGGCGTAACTAATAACATCCTATTGCATAACTTAATATAAATAGCTACTAGCTAATAAATTTGTGTGAAGATCATCTGCAATAAATACTGACAATGTCATTTCATTCCAGTCAATAATCCTTGAATATGGTAGGTAGATGACGAAAAGGTTAAGATATTGGAAGCAATTACCCTATTATGGCTCAAAAAGGGACCGTCAAATAGCTTTATTAAAGGGTCAATTTGTAGTTACTACTGTTATCACAGCTAATTTCTAACTTCTAAGCAATAGCATTTCAGTTTCTGTTCAAATTTTTGACCTCCTACAGGAAGGGTATCCTAGCCTAGTGATTCCAATCAGAATCAAGTAATTAATAACAGCAGCTGTGTAATTTCTTGTGACAATGTGATATTAACAGTGCACGAGATTTACTATAGTCATTATTCAAGAATTATACGGAATGTGATATGATGTCAAAATAGCCCTTTTGGATCATTGATTGTAGAAGATCATGGATATCAGAGGTCATCTAATTGGGATTATTTTTATATTGATGCATTAGCTATTATATAGCAGCCAGAGTGACATGCAATCATGCTAGGTTTATTCCCAAAAGCACAATGTATACCATAATAATAATATTATACTACTAGCAGGAAACTTTCGAGGGAGATAACCTTCACGATTTTATAGCCACCCATGAAAATTTACTCCATTAGATTAGCTATGCGATCAGTTTAACGTTCTGCGAAAGTTTCTCTTTGAAATGCTCCCTTCATATATACAGGTCGGTGAAATATTTCTCCCTTGAAATTTCCCGCAATATAGTATTACTAATCAGTTTATACATTTAGCTAGCTAGCAATAATAATATTATAATTTTATAGTAAGAATAATATTTTGTGCTTGTGGTACTAATAAAAATTACATGATTTCTTGAAAACAGTGTGGTCACAATTAGCGTGGCTAAGAGTATTATTATGAATAATTAACTAGATCCAATACTCTTGATTGTAATAATAATTATATTCAAGTGAAGGAACCAGATTGGTATGCTGTTAAATTTTGATTTCACTCATTGAACAACTGAATCAGATGTGATGTACATGTATAATACGGTGGCCCTGGAGGTCACGCGTCACGCCAGTAGCTATCACGTATCACTCCAGTATCCTCTCCTCCTACCGTCGTCACGTCACCGCCGTCCGTAACGCTGATGTCCGTACCGTTCAGTCTCCGTACCGTCGCCATTCCAGTCCGTAACGCTGATGTCCGTACCGTTCATTCTCCGTACCGTCGCCATTCCAGTACACATGACAACCAGTCCTAGGGGTGTGGCTATCAAGTGTTCACCGCCACACCCCCCGGCCCCCCCGAGTATTATAGGGTGCGATGTGAGCGTAGCTAAGGTCAACAAATAAATTATTTTATGATATTAAAAATCAACGAGTATGTTACCCTTGATTTATTGCTGTGTTCTTATTGTCAGTGATAGATACCTCAGTGTGTTATAGGCTAATTTGTTCTCTCAAGCATGCATTGAAGGGATGATCCAGAAGTTGATAATGAATTTATTAACTGATAGTACCATCAGTACCAATGATATAGATGATAGTACGGACGCACCACCGTGTAATCCACACACTCCGTCATCTTGTTACGTTTTTGACCCTATGTCCCAAGAACAGGTCACCCTGGAAACTTCTATGATGCCACATTTATTAAGGTACCATTAAATTGCGTGGGCGTGAGGTGGGGGATATGACACCTAAACCACATCAAAGTCATTAGTGAGGTGCATGTTGTGTAACCACGCCCTTTTAATTGCACAGGTCTCAGGGGTGTGGCTGCTAGAGCCGGAAGTGTTCATTTAATATCCTCCATGGACCGGAAGCCGAGCCGGAAGGGAGGGGCCAGGCCACGCCCAAAACAGCCCCACCCTGTTCCCTAAGGACCACCATTCTCAATCAAGTGCCTACTAACCACCGGATGTCCACCGGAAGCCCACAATCAATCCCAATTAAAACACACAGCTTCCTCAAGGCCAAAACACACACAAACACTTGGAGGCCGTTCTGCCACACCGCCCACACAAGAGCTCACCTCATTTCCTGTGTGGGCGGAGTAACAACACGTCATCGCAACCACATCCGCTTCAAACCATCGTCAGCTTCCGTCCAGCCGTACAGGCCCCTCGATCGCACCGCCGTACAGTGCCTCATTAACAGACATGGCCTCACCTTTGACCTCCTGCCACGCCCCCAAAGCCTCCTGGACGGGTTCAAAGGTCACCACCGCATCCGGGACACGCCCACCTATCGCCGCAGCCAAGTCCCCGGCCCCGATGTCCAAGCACTGGCCTGTGAAGCCACGCCCAATCGGAAGCAATAAAACCTGCATTAACGCACACGCACACACTCCACACAGTGCCAGGAACACGCCCACATGCTTAATTAGGCCTAATTAGCTTTTTTTTTTAAGTCGTTGCGGTTAATAGTTAAGCAAGAATGCTTTGATCTTGCTTTGATGTGGGCAATTACCGGCCTTTTCTTCAGGGGCCACTTCCGGTCGCTAATTACACGCGCATAATCATCCCTGGCCGATTCTGGACACGCCCACCTTCGACCAAAAGCACTCGTATGGCCTCTTCGGCCACGCCCCTTCACGATTCGCTAATTGAATTAGCCATTCCTGAAGCTCACGCCCACGCAATTTAATGGTACCTTAAGGTACCATTAAATTGCGTGGGCGTGAGGTGGGGGATATGACACCTAAACCACATCAAAGTCATTAGTGAGGTGCATGTTGTGTAACCACGCCCTTTTAATTGCACAGGTCTCAGGGGTGTGGCTGCTAGAGCCGGAAGTGTTCATTTAATATCCTCCATGGACCGGAAGCCGAGCCGGAAGAAAGGGGCCAGGCCACGCCCAAAACAGCCCCACCCTGTTCCCCAAGGACCACCATTCTCAATCAAGTGCCTACTAACCACCGGATGTCCACCGGAAGCCCACAATCAATCCCAATTAAAACACACAGCTTCCTCAAGGCCAAAACACACACAAACACTTGGAGGCTGTTCTGCCACGCCGCCCACGCAAGAGCTCACCTCATTTCCTGTGTGGGCGGAGTAACAACACGTCATCGCAACCACATCCGCTTCAAACCATCGTCAGCTTCCGTCCAGCCGTACAGGCCCCTCGATCGCACCGCCGTACAGTGCCTCATTAACAGACATGGCCTCACCTTTGACCTCCTGCCACGCCCCCAAAGCCTCCTCGCGGGGTTCAAAGGTCACCACCGCATCCGGGACACGCCCACCTATCGCCGAGGCCAAGTCCCAGGCGCCGATGTCCAAGCACTGGCCCGTGAAGCCACGCCCAATCGGAAGCAATAAAACCTGCATTAACGCACACGCACACACTCCACACAGTGCCAGGAACACGCCCACATGCTTAATTAGGCCTAATAAGCTTTTTTTTTAAGTCGTTGCGGTTAATAGTTAAGAAAGAATACTTTGATCTTGCTTTGATGTGGGCAATTACCGGCCTTTTCTTCAGGGGCCACTTCCGGTCGCTAATTACACGCGCATAATCATCCCTGGCCGATTCTGGATACGCCCACCTGCGACCAAAAGCACTCGTATGGCCTCTTCGGCCACGCCCCTTCACGATTCGCTAATTGAATTAGCCATTCCTGACGCTCACGCCCACGCAATTAAATGGTACCTTAAGTATGGCGAAAAACCGTATGTACTATAATATATCTTGACTGTATTATGAGCCATTTACATCTATGCTGTAAATGATTGAAAGAGCAACAACACACAATATACTCAAGAACGGGGACGAGGCTACACTCTGCTTCTTCAGGCTACGCGCGTATCGTACCCTACTGAGCCATGGGGGTGTGGCGGTAAGCGTCGATAACCACACCCCTGGCTAGGACTGGTACATGGTCGTATTATTAGCATGTGTACTGGAATGGCGACGGTACGGAGACTGAACGGTACGGACATCAGCGTTACGGACGAATTCGTTACGGACGGCGGTGACGTGACGACGGTAGGAGGAGAGGATACTGGAGTGATACGTGATAGCCACTGGCGTGACGCGTGACCTCCAGGGCCACCGTAGTATTACCGTAATGAGGAGGCGGTAAGCATGCTTTGACTTCAGGGCTCGAGGTAGCTATGTAATTATAGGACCATAGCCAATTATTATTACTAGCATAATAATATTGTCCTGATAATTCCATAAGTACAACAGAAGCTTGCTTTTTTTTTCGGGTAAGCGGCACACTTTTACAGGGCATGAATGTAACTCTTGCATGTGCTGTATATATGGGAAGGTGATAGCTCTGAGGTTAGAAGTGCATGACTGCCTTAGGTCACATCATGTCCTTAAACAATGCACCTTATTGTTCACACACAGTGTCCATTAATATAATGCTTATCAAATTCCATAATGTCATAAGATGACTGTCTCACATCAAACATTGTCATGTATAAGAAGTCTAATGCCAGTAGACTTGATTTAATTATTTACTGTAAAGATCTATAGAACCACCAAAATTAACACTCAACACTTATAGACACTCTTTTTTGCTCATCTTGATAATAATATAATAATTATTATATCATTATTATAATATTATTGTCTAGTGTATTAATGACGCTTTCTATAAATATTCCAAATAATTATCAATAATTTGATGAGGAGGCAGTTAAGTCAGTTATGCTCTAACTTCAGGAGATAGAAATAATTAACTTAATATCATAGCCAAGAATATTACTAGCGCAATTATCCTGATGATTAATTTAATAAGTACAAAGGTAGTTAGCTTGTAGCTAGCTTGTTTAACTGTGTTATAAATTATTACCATAATTTAATAAATAATTCTAGTATAGCTGCATGGTTTCACAGGTCACTATTAGATAATTTGCATGACATTGTGCATGTGCCGTGGGAAAGTAACAGATCTGAGGTTAGAAGTGCATGACTTCAGGTCACACAATATCCTTTAAATTAGATCCACCAGAGTGACTTTAATTGCGTAGTTTAATAATTGAATTCTAGTCAAGTCAGGCCAAAATTAATTGTGAATCCAATAATTGCGGTGAACGACCCCGTACCGTAATGTAGTATACATGCATGTTTATGTTTGCGAATCTATTAATTGCGAAACGTAAAAAAACTCGCAATTCGCAATTAATAGATACTCGCAATTAAAACCCGATCTATGGTAATAGCATTTCAGTTCCTGTTGAAATACATAACTTTTGATCGAGCTCCTAGAGGAAGGATTGATACCCTAGCCTACAGTTATTCCATTCAGAATCAAGCAATAGCAGCTATGTAATTTCTTGTGACAATGGGATATTGACAGTGAGATTAATTTTGCCAATATTCCAAAAACTTTACAGAATGTGTACTGTTATGATGTCAAAATAACCCTTTTGGATCGTTGATTGATGATCATGATCATGGATATCGGAGGTCATCGAATTGGGAATGAGATCATTTTTATATTAGGTTGTGCTATTGTGTGGAGACAGTTAGCTAACAATAATAATATTAGCTGACTCCCTCTTTCCTAAAAGGTTACATTCTGATCACTGATTATCAGAATAAACCATATGCAAGCGTATTAGTTATCTATTATAGTAGCCAATTGAAAATGTTAACTTAATCATGCTAGGCAAAAGCACATGTACAATACATACCATAATATAGCAGGAAATCTTCGAGGGAGATAACCTTCACGAAGATTTCTCCATGAAATTTTGGGCATGACACACCCACTAGCTATGCAATCTGTTTAAAATTCTGCAAAAGTTTCTCCGTGAAATGCTCCCTTCCTACCGATCAGTGAAAGTTTTCTCCCTTGAAACTTTCCCACTATACAGTAATTAGTGATCTGCTATGGAAAAATAGACTTTTAATTTCGTAATTTTCATAAATTTAAAATTGATAACTATAAGCAGCCAGTAAATGAACCATATGTTGATTTCTTAGCAGAGGTATAATAATAGCATCATAGCCAATAATATTACACAGGAAAAAATGGTGTGTAGTTTGGCTCTAATTTGGTGTGCTAAGACTGCACAAGGTGTGCTGATTTCCAAAAGTAGCACAGCAAATGTGCTAAATGCACACAGCAGTGTGCTAGTTATTAATTATCACATTACAAACAACACATCAGATTCAGCACACTGGTGTGTAGAATAAAATTGTTTACACGAATGTAATGTGCTACATGTGATGAACATAACATGTACTGTGCTGAAATTGCACTCAATGTGCTAAAACAACACTAAGTGTGCTGAAACATTCCCGAACAGCTGCCACTCAATTTAAAAAAAGCTGCTGAAGTCAAAAGTTAGCTACAATTATTTTCTGTATCAAAATGGAGTGAATACAGCTCTGGAGTTTGTAAGTTAATGAGAAATGGAAAAGGAAGCTTGAGTTGAGCAGTACTTCACAAAAAATGGTGAGCTATTAATAGTGAACTCTATAAATTATATTACTACCTGCAGCTGCTGAGTGTGCATGCCTTATGTGCTATAGCTAGCATATTGTTTACTAAGCAGCTACAAAAGTAAGAAGGGGAGAAATTAAGAGAAAAGGTACAGCCATAATATACATTTCTAAATATCTACTTGCAGGTCATCAAATTTATGGTCAAGAAGTCACCAGTCTAAGCCTCAAATCCTGAGAACCATCAAAATAAGGTACTTATTTTAATTAATGACCCAATAAAGGTGTGATAGAGGCTATACAGCCATACCAATAAAACTTGACGTATGTCACATATATGTCTTAGACTATCAGTCTTCAAAAGCAGTAAAAAAGGTAGTAACATGTAGTGCTTATATAAGGTGTTCTATATACATTCCCTCTTATGCTATAATAGTTGTAATAAGTTTATTTGGCTTCTCTCTCATTACAGCATATGGCATCATGTACATATAGCTACCACTCAAGAAACCAAGATGGAGGTGCTTGTATGAAGCTACTCTACTTTTACAAACTTCAAGTATGTTATAGACAGCTGTTGTGTTCGTAATAGATTGCCAGGTACTATAGGTACATGACATTGTGCACGTGTGTTTTATGACATTTTGTTTAATATTAATTGTTTGTATTTTATCGTTATTTTGTGTACTAAATTAAATATGCAACTATTTTTTTTGTAATGTCATGTGACTATTTTGAATCAACACATCAATAATAGCACAATTTCATATGCTAGAATAGCACAAATATGCAAACAGCACATGTGCAACTTCAGCACAGTGCAAGTTTCAGCACACGTGCATTGTGTCAAAACTGGAAACATTGACTTAGCACACCTATAATATGTGTAAAACCAGCACACTTTTTTTTCCTGTGTAGCTATTACTCTACCACATTGTCCAGATGATTCCATAAGAACAGCAGTTTGCTTTTTTTGATTGTAAGTGGCACGCTATCACACTGGGGAACGAAGGTAACTCTTGCATGTGCTGTATAAAAAGGTGATAGCTCTGAGGTTAGAAGTGCATGACTGCCTCAGATCACATCATGTTCTTAAAACAATACACCTCATTGTTCACACAGAGTGTCCGTTAATACAATGCTTATCAAATTCCATAATGTCATAAGGTGACTGTCTCACGAAAAACATTACCATGTATAAGAAGTCTAATGTTATAGCTGCGTGGTTTAACAGGTCACTATTAGATAACTTGCATGACATTGTGCATGTGCCGTGGGAAAGTAACAGATCTGAGGTTAGAAGTGCATGACTTCAGGTCACACAATATCCTTTAAAGTACATCATGATACACCTCATAGTTCCAACATAGTGTCTACTAGCACAATGCTTACCAAATTCCACGAGATGATCATCTCATCTAAAGCACGTGAAGAATTAGCTAGCTAGTATAAAAGAAGCTGGCTGATCTTCCAATGTACTGCTGACAGCAGATTGCCAAAACTTGAGCAAAACTGATACAAAACTAACATCTATTGGAGGAGGAATCCAGTGATAAAGAAATCATGCACGTGGCTTTGTTGCTACTGCTCTGTTCAACTGCAGTCCATAATGGAGTGTCACAAACTGTTCCAACTGTCCTGCCGCGCACAGAAACTGCTGCTCCACCAGTTCAAAGGTGCACGCTGGATGATCAGATTGCCTTCATTTCAGCTCTTCCCAATGCTGAAGAATGTGGTCTAGGCTTCTTAACCATATTTACCCCACCCCCTAATGACTCTGTGGCATTAAACAAGGCTTTGAAGAGCGTGTGCACCAACAACTGTGGAGGAGTTTATGCTAGCTTTCTACAAACTACGTGCAACGATGAAGTAGGAGCAGAAACGCTTCGAATCCACTGTACCCCAACCAATGGATCAGCAGCTGCAGGACCTTACTGCAGTTATGCAATTGGAGGATTCATTAACCAGTCTATGTTCAATAACTTGTATCTTTGTAATGAATCCGAAATTTGTTCTCCTGAATGCAGAAAAGCCCTAGAGAACTTCAAGGCTCAAGTAGGCTGCTGCTATCAGAATGCATACAATAACTCCGTGTACAATCAACAGTTATTTGATGCTGGATTTGTTACTCCAAGTGAATTTGTAGGTCTTCAAAAGCTTAATAGCCCAGTGGGCAGTCCATGGAATCTGTGCAACATTAAACCACCTCAACGGTGTGGTCCATCGAGTATCATGCGTCCAGCACCTCCCATATGCAAGTTAGAAGATCAAATTTCATTCATTTCATCCCTGCCAAATGCCGCAGTTTGTGGCCCAAGCATTGCAACAGTATTTCTACCACCAGCTAACAATACAATGGCACTTCGTAAAGCATTGGAGGATGTATGCACGAATGATTGTGGAGGGATTTATTCCAACTTTTTGAAGTCCACATGCAATGATCAATTAGCAGCTGAATCTCTTAGGATCTACTGCACTCCAACTAATGGATCGGCTGCTGTTGGAAACTATTGCCGTTTTGCCACTGGCGACACTTTAAATAGTACACTTTTGGATGACCTCAGTTCATGTTACAATGGAACTGTGGATTCCCCCTGCGCAAACAGCTGTAGGAACGCTCTCCTCAGGTTGAAACGCCAGACTGGCTGCTGCTATCAAAATGTCTACAACAACACCATGTATAACAGAGAATTACTTACTGCTGGATTTATTACTCCAAGTGAATTCTCAGGCCTACAAGAATTGAACAATCCACACTCCAGCCCATGGACTTTTTGCGGGATCAAAGCACCAAGGAGGTGTGATGCTCCAATATTTAGACCTCCACCGCCTCCTAGGTGCACACTTGATGATCAAATATCTTATGTTTCATCTCTACCAAATGCCACAGTGTGTGGCCCAAGCATTGCAGCCGTATTTCAACCACCAGCTAACAATACAATGGCACTTCGTAAAACATTGGAGGATGTATGCACTAATGATTGTGGAGGGGTTTATTCCAACTTTTTGGAGTCTACATGCAATGATCGATTAGCAGCTGAATCTCTTAGGATCTATTGCACTCCAACTAATGGATCTGCTGCTGTTGGAAACTTTTGCCGTTTTGCCACTGGCGACATTTTGAATAGTACACTTTTCGACGACCTCAGCTCATGTTACAATGGAACTATGGATTCCCCCTGCACAAACAGCTGTAGGAATGCTCTCCTCAGGTTGAAACGCCAGACTGGCTGCTGCTATCAAAACGTCTACAACAACACCATGTATAACAGAGAATTACTTACTGCTGGATTTATTACTCCAAGTGAATTCTCAGGCCTACAAGAATTGAACGATCCACACTCCAGCCCATGGACTTTTTGTGGGATCAAACCACCAAGGAGATGTGATGCTCCAATATTTAGACCTCCACCACCTCCTAGGTGCACACTTGATGATCAGATTGCTTATATTTCATCTCTGCCAAATGCCGCAGTTTGTGGCCCAAGCATTGCATCTGTATTTCAACCACCAGCTAACAATACAATGGCACTTCGTAAAGCATTGGAGGATGTATGCACTAATGACTGTGGAGGGGTTTATTCCAACTTTTTGGAGTCTACATGCAATGATCGAGTTGGATCCGAATCTCTTAGGATCTATTGCACTCCAACAAATGGATCAACTACTGTTGGAAACTATTGCCGTTTTGCCGCTGGAGACATTTTAAATGCTACTTTTTTTGATGATCTCGATTTGTGTTCTAAGGGAACTGTGGATTTGCCCTGCCCAAATGACTGTAGAGAAGCTCTTCTCAGGTTGAAACGTCAAACTGGCTGCTGCTATCAAAATATCTATAACAACACTGCATATTACAGAGAGCTACTTAATGCTGGATTCGTTACTCCAACTAAATTCACAAGCCTTCAACAACTGAACAATCCAGGTGCCAACCCATGGACACTCTGCAGGATCGAACCACCAGGGAGATGTGGTGCTCCAACAATCAAGCCTCCTGCATCTCCTAACTGTACACCGTTTGATCAGGACTCCTTTCTGATATCTCATACCAATTTTGCTGTATGTGCATTTGGCATTGCAACTGTTCTTAGTCCGATACCAAGAAATCCAACAGTACTCACAAGGGCCTTGATGGATGTATGCACTCGTGATTGTGCAGGAGTATATTCAAATTTTCTAAGATCGACTTGCAATGATCGGCTTGCAGCTGAAAATCTTCGAGTACTTTGTGTTTCCACGAATGAATCTGATACTGCTACTCCTGTACCATACTGTCGTCTTGCTGCTGATGTTGACATTTCATATTTCGACAGTTTTCCATGCCAAAACTCCAGCAGTGGAACACAATGTGCTCCTGAATGCAGATCTGCTCTTCTTCGAATCAAGTCTGATATAGGCTGTTGCTATCAAGAACTATACAACAATACTCTATACAATAGAGAGCAGCTTCTCGCTGGATTCCTGACCCCTGTTGTTTTTACAGAACTTCAACTACTCAACAATCCAGTGACAAATCCTTGGAAAGTATGCAATGTGATACCTCCAACAAGCTGCACCACCCGACCACCACGCCCAGATGGTAAGTGCATCAATACCAGGGTTTCATCCAGTGGGGGGGGGGGGGGGGGGGGGGGAATAGAGGGGAAGCTTCCCCTCCCTAGCTCCCCCCCCCCTCCCCCCACTAAAAATTTGACTTTAATTGATCAAATCAAATCACTAGCATTAAATTTGTTTTTGGCCAAAAATTACCTGGAGGAATTTTCCTAAAAATTAATACGTCCTAAGGAACTTAGCGTGCTGAATACGCCCACTCATTCATCACGCTTCCACCCCAAAATTTTGTCACTAGATGAAACCCTGTATACTATATTATTACTTAGCATAACACATGCATTGGGTAATTTATATAGCTATCAATTATTATAAAAGAGATACCAGTATGCACAACTTCGTCATTCAAATTTTAAACAATGTCATAACATTAAATTTTTTAGATTGCCCTAGAGGTATGTACAGACGGGACCATACATGTGTACAGTGCCCAGCCAATACAAATATCACACTCTCTGGGGGAAATGCTACAGTATGCCCATGCATTAATGGCTTCTTCAGAGGTAATCGAGAAGGACCAAGTGAGAGATGTTCAGGTGAGAATAAAATTATATGCACTAGGGATGTATTAAAGTACCAATGTGCTATGATTGCAGCACCACCAAGTGCTTGTCGCAACATTCAAGTAATACAACGGACAGCTACACAAATAACCTTGAGATGGAGGAAGCCAATGAGCATTGGACGTAACGACTTCTACTATCAAATTAGATATAGTGATGGGGAGTCCACCGGACAGCATTCAATCCTGAGCAGTTTGGACTACATCCAAGAAGTGGTATCTGGTCTGAGGCCTGATTCCAGCTACAGGATCACTGTCACTGTCAACAATGGAGTGAGTGATCAGGACACTAGGGATGATAGATTAAGGAGTTGTGAGCTTATGACAAGAACCATGGAAGGAAGTAAGTCACCAGATTTTATATTACTACGAGAATATCAATTAGACTTGTCCTGAGCCCACTCACATTTTTTTCAATCATTGGAGTGGCCTGGGATGTGGCAAAATTAATATTGATATTATTATTACTGGTAATAATATTATTATTATGCTAATTATCTAGGACCATCACCACCTCGAGACGTACAAAGCTTTTGTTCAGTTGTTGCGTGGAGGATGCCCCGTAATCCCAACGGGAGGATCACTGGCTATGACTTGCGACTAAATCGTCCATTGTCAGGAGATATCATGTCTGTGGGAAATGATGGTACCTTTTTGGCTGTGGAAGAAGAATACCAGCAGAGCGATGTTTTGGTTCAGGTATGTGCTGATTGATAATCATGCTGTAAGGAGTACTATAGTATTATAGGAAGCTATAATTATAGCACATTCATAGTAATAGAAATAGAGCATCCATTAATTTTAGTTTAATCCAGTACAACAGAATATTGGAGAAGTTATGGCAATCTTGTAACAATTTCTATTTGTCCGTCCGTCTGTACCCACCCTTCCTGTACCATGTGTTGGGTAAGGGTCATTAGGTAGAGAAAGAATCAAGCAATGGTTAATAATCACTCCATTGTCTTCATTGTATAATACAGAAGGTTTGTATCTGTGATATTTATGGCCTGCATAGGTTTACGTATGATACTGTATGACTATAGTAACTATAATAATTATAGGAAATAAAATTAATTACAAATAAAATCTTGTAGGTTCGTGCTAAAACCAGAGCTGGAGCAGGAAATTGGAGTGAGCTAATACCACTCGGTAAATTGACACATTCATGCAACCTCACTATAATTAGATATTCGGTCCCCATCGTCATCATAATCATTATAATAATATTATTATCTGATTGTTATTACAGGATGTGATGATTCACCAATTGGTAGTAAGTGAAATTAATTTCATATATTTCTTGCATTACCGGCATTACAAGTAATATTATGTTTTATACAGCATGTCCACCTTGTGAATGCCCCAGCACCTCCGAACCACCACAAGGTTATTCAGGTATCAAAGTTAACACAATGTACAATATTATCTAGCTTGTGGGTGAGATATTTAGCTCCTGATAATGGGACCAGGAGGTCAACAATGTTATGGAATAATTGAAGGGCTAAAAACCATTAACCCACAAATGTTGAATTAGCCCCTCCCCCCCTCCCCCGAATCTTGAAAATAATAATATTATTATTATAAAAATTAATGTGTTTCATGAGCTGCAGAAAATTCACATTTCTAAAAAAATTTCAGTAACTTGGTAGAGTACAATGTATGGTTTTTGGTACAATATACGTTAGCTAAATGCTATTTATGTATCCTTGCAAAAGCAGAATTGTTATTCATTTTAGAGCTTTTCCCACATTAATTTAATTTGGGGTTAGCCCACTATGGTTCTCGGCCCTTCAATTATTATTATATTGGTAACTAACTATTAATTTATTGTTATTATAGGCATTCACTTTACCCTTGGCGATCAGGTCTATCGAAACAATAGTGTAGTGTCCCTTTCCAGTATAGGAGAAGGAGACAGTGCCTTAATCTGTAGGACGGATAATACCCTTTGCTGTGGAACTCCACCAAACAGATTTGGTCAATATTACTACCCCAGTGGAGTCCAGGTACCAGTCAATAGTGCTGGTCAGGATTTCTATCGCAACAGGGGAGACCAGTTGATTCGTCTAAATCGACGAGCGGGGGCTGACTCTCCAATGGGAAGGTATCGCTGTGAAATCCCTGATGCGAATAGAGATCCACAGAGTATCTACATCACTCTTGTGTAATGAAAGTATCGCTGATTTCTTTTGTTAATAACATGTACTATAACAGTAACTAGTACGCTTTGTGTGAACTTTAAGTACCGTATGCATGTGCTGAACATTGGTAATGGAATTGAATGTATCTACTGAGATTAAACTTTATTGAATTTTGTGAGTTGCCACATACCATATAGCGGGAAATTTTCAAGAGAGAAAACTTTCGCGGATCGGTAGGAAAGGAGCATTTCGCGGAGAAAACTTTCGTGGAATGTTAAAACTGGTCGCATAATGGGTGTGGCATGCCTAGAATTTCGCGGAGAAAACTTTCACGGATGGCTGAAAAATCGCGAAATTCGTGAAAGTTTTCCCCCTCGAAAGTTTCCCGCTATACAGTAATATTAAGGTAGGGTTGAGTAAGCTCATTATTGGTACATTGCATGACTGGGTGACTAACATGAGATAAATAATATTATTAATCACATTCTATAAGCCACCCTTCCTGTAATATTACTACAGTTATACATGGTATACATCCCCAGGTAGATGGACTGCATTGATGGATGTGGCTATGCTACTGCCATACAAATTCCATTTCTAGAAGGGACCAATGTTCAACAGGCATGATCCACAATACCGTTGGGCACAATAATCTCCCCTATAATGATGCATGGCTAGCTATGGTTGATGCATTATTCACACCAGTAGTACGGAGAGTGTGTGCATAGTATTGATACAAGAAATTGATGTCAGTATGTGGTTAGGTCACCTTGTACCAGTACCACAGTTAGCTAATTGTTGTGTTAGGCCATGAAGCCACTCAGATGGTTCACTGTGTACATTGGTTTGTAGTGCTGTAGGTTCAAGTACTTGCTAATCAAATTATTCACATCCTATGGTCTCATCTGCGACACCTTAAACCTAGAAGATGAATACACTACTATGAGTATTAATCCCTTTTGTGCACACTTTTAGGGCCAATTAAAAAATATATGAGGTGTGCCTTTTGTTGCCATGCCACCCTAAGGCGAGTGGGTTCATGATGTACAGCTGCACATAATATTAAAACAATATTCCAGCATACTGATAATATTATAGATGCAAGATCACTTTTGGGACAGTTTTAAATCCTATTTTTCTAACAACGATAAAGCAAGCACTTATCTACATATTAGCTGTAGTGGCTAGTGCATACCTTATAGAGGGTAATTTATAACTTTATTGATACATATTTTAATATGGCCATTTGAATACTTACTACCATAGGCATGCGTGCATTAAGATAAATTGGCGAATTTTTAATTTGGCAAGTCGCCAAATTTAAAATCTTGCCAAAGTTTCCCGCTATAGTACTAGATATAAGGAATTAAAATTTTGCCATAAGTAAGATGATGCTAGTCATATGCATCACACTTTTGGTATGGTTAATTTTGGCAACATAATAATGACCATCTTATAACAATATTATTAGAAGATCTCCAACCAGGGAAAGGTTAGTCTTGAAGCAATCAATACTATTGATTAGTTTCAACGGCTGATCATCCCCTTTATTATTATTAATTTTGATAAATTTTTATAGAAGCCGAAGTCTTGCATCTTTCCATTATCCTTTTGTAACCATCAATCCGAAATAACATAGCATTAGGCTACCAACAAAGTGCTGTGTCAGGGATTAATTATTATCAACAGAGCGATCACAATGTCATGTGTGGTTCATTGTGCCACTTAAATTAGCTATGCTTCATTATGAGAGGATACCGTTATCATAACATGCCTATTCTTTTAATTCTTCCTACTTAAGAGATAGATAATTAATAGACAGATAATGCCCTGCAAATATTATGAGCTTCGAAATAGATTTCGAAGCCAGTGACCATTGGGGCGACTGGGGCGTATGCCTCGCCAGAAAATTCGGAATGTTTGACTATCAGTGATTATCAATAGAACGATCACATGCGTGGTTCATTGTGCCGCTTAAATTAATTATGCTTAATTTAAGGGGATACTATTATCGTGACATACCTATTTTTTTCCAACCTACAAGACAGATAATTAAGGGACGCGGATAATACCCTGCAAATATGAGCTTCCAAATAGAAGCCAGTGACCATCTGGGGAGACTGGGAGGGGGGTGGGGATGCCTCGCCAGAAATTTTTGACTCTCAGCTAGACTGTGCATGCTTCTTAGTCCTTTTGATGTTATTGTTCCTTTTACTGTACGTGTTGCAAGGCGTACAATCTATGCCTGCGGTACATGGTTTGTAATCTGTCATCAATAGGCATCTGGATTCAGTAATTTACAAAGGGATCATTTTCCGCAGACATATGGCTCACAGGCGCCACTGAAATTGAGTTTTTTTGCATTTTTGGGACAATTATTGTTAAGTAATCGAGTACTAGCTAGGTTTTGTTGCCGCCAACACACATCAGTAGCTAACAAAGAGATTAGATTCCACGAGTATAGAGTGACGCCTACTAATGAGTAAGGTCATCTCAGGACAGTTGTGCACCCTTTTCCTGGCCATATGAAGTGGAGCACACAACTCACAGCCACTATGGTACCTAAACAATGATATCATGACATTGTACAATAGTATTATGCATTATTAAAGCAAACTGATAGTAAGCCAATTTATTATTGTTGTGGCATGAGTATTATTTTGTAAGTGATTATTTTGTTTCAATGAGAAGGTATACATACTATGAGGAAGAGCAATAGCAACAACAATATAGTTTCATGATTGTAATAATATTTGTGTTTTTTTTTAATTCTGCCTCTATTACCATGAATCCACACATGTGGGATAAAGGATATGTGGTGGGTGTATGATTATCCTAAAATATATAATGATCTCGCACTGAAGTAGGTGTCACTACACATCTGAGGAAACCACTCTTTCTTTGTGGATTGTGAACAATTATGTAGGCGGCAGCGAGTCGCACATCCACCTTATGCAGGCGACAGCGAGTCGCACATCCACCTTATGCAGGCGACAGCGAGTCGCACATCCACCTTATGGTGGGATGCTCTGATATCACACCCATTTGTGATCTAGAAGTGCACATAACATCAAAGAAGTACAATGGATCCCCGGCACATGATATTGTATGTGAGAAAACTTAGAGTGCACACACGAAAGAACTATATTTTTTATTACGAGAACTTTAGACACTCAGTAGTAGTAGTTAGTACTGGCTGAGGTTAGTCTGATCTAGGCTCATGATTGTTTTATACTTTTTGTGTCATGTAATCAAAAGCTTGATAAAATTTAAGGAAAACACAGCATCATTATTTTACACGTACAACGACACTTGGGGTATCAATAGCATTAAATTTAATGCACTGCATAAATGTTTTATTTTTTTCATTCTTATGTCTTTGTTTAGGATAATTACATCAGATGGTGTAATATGCAGGACCTGGTGTCATCAATACCTTTGTGAACTTTGTAAATATTCATGAAGTCGCAGACTTATAGTCTATGACGAGTAAGATATATGTCTGTCACTGCCTTTATACAAATGTATGCATGGACGTTTTATCCAGAGTAAGCGCCCATGCGGCGAATTCCATTTAAGCGCCCATGGACGCTTACCCTAATAGCAATTTCTACTAGAATAGGTCGTACAATCAAGCACACAATAATTCTTACTTATCTCCACTGCATATTAATAATTTATAGATCATAGGCAGCTAATGTGGATATTTGAGTACATTGCACTATCTAGTATCTATTAGCAGGCAATCAGTGCTCATAGTATTGCACATGCAATGCCTTTAATTTTGCTATATCAATAATTTTAATGTATGTGATTTGCTATAACCTCCCGCTGACCATGTTCCTTATACTATAGTCCCTTCTGATGGAATCGTTCCTTTTATTATGTTGCAAAGCATACAAAAAATTATGAGGCCCATCTACGACTGCATGCGGTACATGTCTTTGCCATCTAACACATATCTGGATTCAGTAATTTACAAAGGGATTATTTTTCCGCAGACATATGGCTCTTGGGTGCCACTGAAATTAAGTTTTATTGCATTTTTGGGACAATTATTGTTAAGTGAGTACTTAGTCTAGCTAGGTTTGTTGCCGCCAACACACATCAGTAGCTAAAAAAGAGATTAGGTATAGAGTGACACCTACTTAAGAATAAGGTCATCTCGGGACAGTTGTGTGCCCTTTTCCTGGCCACATTAAATGGAGCACACAACTCACAGACACTATGGTACCTAAACAATGATATCATGTACACTATTATGCATAATTATGGCAAACTGAGTAAATAATTTATTCTTGCTAATAGTAAGCCAATTTAGATTGTCATAATTGTGTTTGTTTTTTTTTGGCATAAAAATATAATCTGTTAGCAATTAGCTATTTTGTGACAATGAGAAGATTTATATACTATAAGGAAGTATAGTAACAATTATTGTTTCATGGCTCTTTTTAATTCTACCACTACTGCCATTAATCCACACATGTGGGTGGAGGATGTGTGGTGGGTGTACGATTGGCCCAAAAATGATCTGTGTCACTACTTACCTTAGGAAACCAATCTTTCTTTGAGGATTGTAAACAATAATTATGTAGGTGGCAGCAAGTCGCACATCCACCTTATGGTGGGATGCTCTGATATCACACCCATTTGTGAACTGGAAGTGTACATGACATCAAAGCAGTACAGTGAATACCTCTGGCACATGATAGCGAGTGTGAGAAAACTTAGAGTGCACACACAAAAGAACTATAATATTTATTACGAGAACTTTAGACACTTAGTAGTTGGGAAGCTAGCTACTGGCTGAGGTTAGCCTGATCAAGGCTCGTGATTGTTTTATACGTTTTGTGTCATGTAATTAAAAGCTTGATAAAATTTTAAGGAAAACACAGCATCATTATTAATTTCTACACGTACAATGACACTTGGGGTATCAATAGCATTAAATTTAATGCACTGCATAAATGTTTTATTTTTTTCATTCTTATGTATTTATTTAGGATAAGTACGTCAGGTGGTGTAATATGCAGGACCTGGTGTCATCTATACCTGTGAAAACCAATTTTTGTGAACTTTGTAAATATTCATGAAGTCGCAGACTTAGTCTATGAGTGGGAGTAAAGTATAGAGACATCTGGCATTATACCCTATCTTGTCCCAAAAACCCAATGAATACCAATGCTTGCTCGCTTAAGGGCACATTGCCTTAAAATTTTGCAATGACTTCAAAACATACAGGATGAGTAAGATACTACCTTTATATGATGCACATCAGTTCACCTTAATGTGGTTACTTAGATCCTGCGCACTTGTCCATAAAAATTGATATTACCAGCTAGCTATCTCTATTTGTCCCAAAAGTGATATCAAATATATTGGTATTCCTTTGCCCATGGGAATGTTTATGTATGGTTAAGTTTTATGACGGTAGTAGTATTTTAGCCGTGGTATGCCCATGGATGGGAAAGGAGGGAGAAAATGTGTATGTATGCACAAGTCAAACGATTATGTAAACTTGCATAATGATAATACAATAAGTAGCGTGTCACGCGCACACAGGTGTGTGTACGTGATCTGCGGCTCAGACATGCATCAGTACAAGTTCTTAATTATATAGAGCATCATTTATGGGATAAGTGTATAAAATAAAAAATTTTGCTACTTAAACTACACAAAGACGGTGTGATATCGATCGCTGTTGCCATTCAAGGAGTAGTAATTCCCACACCATTCACAGTGATTATATCTGGGTATACTAAAACAGGTGTGCATGGGAAATCAGAGTTATGGACTATAGAATTTAATTTTTAACCTTTAATACAAATCAGATGCATACGGCTATAGTGCGGCTGCTAGCTGCTATGATCTGAACCTGTGGTTTATCAAAGTTAAGTTCTAGTGTGTAGAACAATTAATAAGTCCTACACACACGTCACTGGACTAAAAATCAGATTTCCAATACTAGGAAATGTGCAGTCTAGGGCAAAATTTCATGTAGACTTTTCTGAGACTGAAGGAAATTTTGCCCTATACTGTACAATTTCCTTTACATTTCCTTCAACGCAGATTGAAGGAAATACAACTTTTTTTCTAGTGCGTGTCATTCTGATGATAATTTAGAGCATTAATGTTTTTGCAATCACCTTAATCAAGGAATAATTGCTTTTTTGTACTATGACCAAGAAGAATGATGTAGGGATGATTTCTGCCAGCATGCATACAATTATTATTATGATTCATAATGCCACTCAAGGTTGCTCTTACCAACCACATAATGATATGCTTAAAATGGAGTTTTTGGAACAATTATGATATTATGCTTTACAATTGGATGCCGAGTGCACACTACGGTAATATTGGAGGCACCAGGACCAGTTTTACACAGTGTGCGTGACATCAGGTTCTGTCCAATCTTAGGTGTACAATACACATAGTGTATGTGGCTTACTACTATCTATAATATAATAAATACCTTAAGCCACGGAATAAGAATTCCCACAGGAAATGGCCATGGGATAAGTAAGTTTATTTAATTTATACATTGAAATATGTCATTTTTGGGATAAGTGGTGCCAGTAATGTTATATTTACATGACTTGTGGCCTAGACATGTATCAGTACAACTTCACCCACGGATTGGTTAAGTTACTTTGTTGCTGATCTAAGTGATAGTATAATACAATAATATTATTATGATATTGTGTATGATATCGTGTTTGGGATAAGTAAGTATGCACTGCATGCCATATGCACTGCGACTCTTCAAGCGACAGGCTGGCACCACCGGTAAAATGAACAAAGTAACCCACAAATTAGGTTCCCATGACATTGTAACTTGAAGTGATTCTTTAGTCTTAGAGGGGTATAAAAGTAGGCCTCATGCATTAATGCAGCAGGCCATCACATCAGCAAGCCATCACATCAGCAAGCTAGCTACGGCTGGTTGAATCCTGCAGCACAATAATATTGAAACAACCAGGCCCTTTCAAGTCCGAATCAAGTCGACGGAATTCGAAGTGAACAAGATGCACGCAGTTTTGGTGCTGATGCTCTGCTCAGCTATCATCCATGTTGGAGTATCACAGTCTGTTATACCACAAACTGTCCCTCCACAGAGTGTATGTCAAGCCGATGATCAATTTCCGTTCCTACAAAGTCTTCCTAATGGAACACAGTGTATTTTAGGTCTCGGTGCTATTACTAATCCATTTTCAACTCCAGCACAGGTGGCAGAGGGTTTAGTAAATTATTGCACAGATGATTGCGGAGGAATTTATTCGAAGTATTTGGAGCTTCCCTGCAATGGCCCACTTCAAGCTGAATTGGTCAGACTCACCTGCACTGCCACCAATGGATCGGCCACTGCTGGAAACGTCTGCCATTATGCGTCACCAACTCCAAATGGTTCTCCACAGCTTCTCACTGAAATCTCATCGTGTGACAATGTAACGTCAGATTCATCATGCACTCCCGGCTGTAGGCAAATGCTGAACAATTTAAAAGCTGAGATTGGCTGCTGCTTTCAGAATGTATATAACAACACGCAGTATGATTTACGGGAGATTCGTGTCTTTACGCAATTTCTGACTCAGAATCAATTAGACAGTCTCGAAAAGCTTACTAATCCTGATAGCAATCCATGGAAGATATGTGAGATTGAGCCACCACAGATGTGCAGTGGTCCACTGTTCAAGGCTCCACCATCGCCTCAGTGCACAACTGACGATATTATTAACTTCTTGCCATCTCTTCCCAATCCTGCAGTGTGTGGACCGAGCATTGCAAACCTCCTTACTCTATCAGCTGTGAATGATTCTACTGAACTTGCTAATGCTCTAGATATTGTGTGTAACACTGACTGCGGAGAAGCTTACTCGGAGTTTCTGAAGTCTACCTGCAATGATCAGTTTCAAGCAGAAACTCTTAGAGTGTGGTGTGTTCGTACCAATGGAAATGCTAACGCTGGACCTTACTGCCGGTTTGCTTTCGAAGCTTCATTTTTTAATGAGCTTTCAACGTGTGAAGGGTCCACTAGTAGCTCCTGCTCTCCCAGCTGCAGATCTGCTCTTACTCGATTTGCCGATGATATAGGATGTTGCTACCAAGATCTCTTTAACAATACTTTCTACTATCAACAACAAGTCCTTAACGAGGTGATTACAACAGGCGAGTACACAATGTTCACGGATATCAACGATCCCTTTTCAAATCCCTGGACAGTATGCGATGTGCCAGTACCAAGTAGATGTCCTAATGTACAGCCACCTCCTGAAGGTAAGTGTATATAACTACTAAGTCTTATGAATTACATGGAAGCATACAAATAAAACTGGTATATGGATAGCTACAGCGTACAGAATTGTCTTTCCATTTTGTGCACATTCTCCTATAAAGTTTGCCATAATATTACTCAGTACAGCTCGTTAATCACTATTTGTTATAATATTAGCACAAATTAAACATTATTTGTCTGTTATATACTGCAGTATAATATTCTATTATATCAATTAACAAGAGATTCTATTATCTAGATTGTCCAAGCGGTACATACAGAAGAAACAGTAGATGTGAACCATGCCCAGGCAATACAAATATCACATTGTCTGGAGGAAACGCCACTGAATGCCCGTGCTTGGAAGGCTTCTTCAGAAGCAGTGAAGAAGGACCAAGTGAGAGCTGCTCAGGTGAGTTATTTAAATCTTCATTGGCCCCAGTATATACCAATGCGTCCTATTCTTGCAGCACCACCAAGTGGCTGTCGCAACATACAGGCAATCCATAGTACAGCCACACAGATAACTTTGAGATGGAAAAGGCCATTGAATACCGGACGAGATGATTTCTACTATGAGACTGAGTACAGCGATGGAGAGGACACTGGAAAGCACTCACTTGAGAGCAAAATGGAGTACATTCAAGAGGAGATCACTGGCCTAAAACCAGATACAAGGTACGAATTCACTATCACAGTCAATAATGGAGTGAGTGACCAGGATGACAGAAATGAAGATTTGAGGAGCTGTAAGCTTACAACAAGAACCATGGAAGGAAGTTAGTATTTCTCAAACTTAATTCTAAGAGCAGAACGATAATATTATTATTTCATGTCTTAATTATAGGACCATCACCACCACGAGATGTACAAGGATTTTGCTCAGTTGTCGTATGGAAGATGCCACAGAGCCCGAATGGAAAGATTATTGGCTATGATTTGAGAATTATCCATGAAGAAGCTGT
This sequence comes from Cliona cf. orientalis, assembly GCA_963930775.1. Classification (NCBI taxonomy): domain Eukaryota; kingdom Metazoa; phylum Porifera; class Demospongiae; order Clionaida; family Clionaidae; genus Cliona; species Cliona cf. orientalis. The sequence continues at coordinate 8,523,476 of OZ005691.1, forward strand.
CATACTAACAGAAAGTGATGGACCCTTCTTGGTCGTCAGAGAAGCAAACCAGTTGATTGGAGCATTGGTTCAGGTATGGTAATCTTTTATTAGTGGTATAGGAAAACTATTACGTTGAGGTAGTTGGCCGGAACCATTTTAAAAATTAATAACGTCTGGATTTTCTTATTGGTAGGAACAGCCTTAAATACAATCCCATGACAATAATAATAATTATTATTATTTGTAGTGCACTACTGTTCATGATAGCATCACTAGTCAAAGCTGTCAAAAACATAGTCCTTGTCTTGATCCTTGTACTTAATATTAATATTATTACGTCTGCAATAACACTCCTCTTTACTAATTATAGTGATACAATTACTAATAATTCTCAATAGGTACGTGCTAAAACTAGAGCCGGGCCAGGAAATTGGAGTGACCCAGTACCACTCGGTAAGCTCAGCTCCACTTAACAAGTGTAGCTATTATTATCATAACAATTTTGTATCATGCAGGATGTGAAGAAGAATCGGTTATTAGTAAGCAATAAATTTTAATTTGTGCCAGTATTAAAATTCTTTTGTCACACAGCATGTCCACCATGTAATTGTCCAGGCACCTCCCAGCCACCAGCAGGTATGTTAACTTAAGCAATAATCATAAAAGATAAGTTATATTAGGGTTTAAGCATGATAATATTATTATAAATATTATGAAGGTTACATCATTGCATAATATAATACAGCCCTGGGACAGGCTACAGTTTGTCATAAAGTTTATTGCCATACCAACTAATAAATTCGTTATGGAATCACATATTAAACTAAGTAGTTGCCATTTAAAGTAATTAGCAATAAGCTCTAGTGGTAATTGCACATAATTATCCTTTATTTATCACATTTACAGGCCTCCATTTTACAATCGGTGGTCGTGTGTATGGAAACAACAGTGTAGTGTCCCTTACTGATGTAGGGGAAGGGGAAGGGAATGCCCTCATCTGTAGGACCGACAGCGTAAACTGCTGTGGTACTCTACCAAACAGATTTGGTCAATTTTACTACCCCAGTGGAGTCCAGGTGCCAGTCAATAACGCTGGTCAGGGTTTCTATCGCAATAGGGGAGACCAGCTGATTCGTCTAAATCGACGAGAGGGGGCTACCTCTCCAACTGGGAGGTATCGCTGTGAAATCCCTGATGCTAGCGGAGAGATGCAGAATCTCTACATCACCCTGGAGTGAATTGACTAAATTTTTGCAATGGAATGTGAACTCAACTAAATTTTGACTCATAGTATAGGCCTTAACTTAGAACAAGATTGGATGCTAGAGACTATTAGTGTGTATACTAGTGTTATGGTAGAAACTTTTGTTATTAACAATCAACATTTCTACAGTCTGAGAGAGAATGTATTCAAAAATTACATTAATACACTGACCGATACAAACCGTCATGCTCATACTGTAGTAGATTTATCCTGACCCCTTATCACGTATTAAATTTTGATAATGTTATTAAGTCGCTTCAAAATTATCGAATTTTGAGAATCTGTTTCTCCTTATGAATCACACCATTTTCGATAACAAGCACAAACTGTAATATAAGTGCATAACGAGAAGAGAGAAGTAAATTTAGAATTTGATCCGTAGGAGTGTGCCATTAACCTATCTGGTCCAAGATGATAAAGAATAAAATATGATTATTCTTCATTGTTATAGCACATGTATTCAAAGGACATGTACTAAATTTAATGTCATGTTTATCATAAAGTCTCCATTCATTGCACGAGACTCAGTGGGAGGTTTCTATAGCAATTCACATACATTAAACTTATTGATATAGCAAAATTAAAGGCATGATTGTTTAATGCTATGAGCACTGATTGCCTGCTAATAGATACTAGATAGTACAATGTACTCAAATATCCACATTAGCTGCCTATGATCTACAAATTAATATGCAGTGGAGATAAGTAAGAATTATTGTGTGCTTGATTGTATGACTTATTCTAGTAGAAATTGCTATTAGGGTAAGCGTCCATGGGAGCTTAAACGGAATTCGCGATTTTGACCCGCATGGGCGCTTATACTCTGGATAAAACATTCATGTATACAGAAGCTGCCACATTAACCTCTTGAAATGCAGTATAGTCCTTCTGATGGTATCGTTCTTTTTATTATGTTGCAAAGCATATAAAAAATTGTGATGCCTATGTACGACTGCATGCGGTACATGTCTTTACAATGTGCCACTAACACATATCTGGATTCAGTAATTTTACATAGGGATTATTTTTCCGCAGACATATGGCTCTTGGGCGCCACTGAAATTGAGTGTTATTGCATTTTTGGGGCAATTATTGTTAAGTGAGTACTAGCTAGGTTTGTTGCTAACAAAGAAATTTATTTCCACA
>OZ005691.1:9841316-10175473 GCA_963930775.1 Cliona cf. orientalis
GGAAGGGGAGGGGGTGGTGCTCATGAACAAGGTCAAAGGACATCGGGTCAACCTGGTAGTGCCTCGTCAGCAAACATTATTCATCATCCTACTACAGGAAGTGGAGGGCAAGCTCCACCCACTCAGGCGTATGCTCCACCCACAGCAGGACCTTATTATCCAATGCAAAGATATCCTCCAGCTAGTGCTGCAGCATATGGTCAATACTGTGCACCACCTTACATACAACCTGCCTATGTGTACCAGGCTCCTCCCATGCCCACTTCTGGACATCATTGGCCACACCCACAACCACACCCACCTCACCCTCGTCTAATTAACTCCAATCCCTCAGGAGCTTACCCTCCTTCTTCTACTCCTCCTACTTCTTATGGACAACAGACTATCACGCCTACAGGGGTAAGAGTGGGCATGGTGCCGCCCCCTGGTGCACGGTCAATGGCAGCAAGATTTCCTGGTACTGCTCCGTCACAGCTGCTACCACCATCTTCCTCCTCCCAGCAATTGCAACCGATGGTCCCATCATCCCAGGGGCCATTGGTGCCACCACCACCTGGTTTCAGTGCCGACCAATCGGCTGCAAGCCCGGGACAAACTGTACCAAATAAACCGCTAAATGCTATTCCAGTGTCAAAACTGACCGGACAAGGGTTACCAAGCAGTATTACTAGACAAGATGCTGAGTCAGCAAATCAAAAAGATGTCTCGAAAAGTTTGGATTTTAGCCACACGAAAAAATTGGAAGAATTGTGTAAAATTAGAAATCTTCCTGCACCGCATTATAAGATAAACGAGGAAAAAAGAAAATTTTTTGCAAGAGTTATAATTGGACATCAGTCGTTTCGAACGCAGTGGCCATGTGAGAATATGGAGCAAGCTAAGAGTACTGCTGCAATGGAAGCTATAACTAATCTCGCCCTCACTATGTCCATGAGCACGCTCAGTACTGGTGATACAGGTATTGAGGGGGGGGGGGAATGCAGCATTTGTACAGCATATGTACTGCATGTATAGGTACAAATTTATCCGTCACTTTGGAGTCTAGTCTATGCATGTAAATGTACATACATTATGGAGGTAGCCCATGTTAGACACAATTCCATTAGGCATGTACATTCACATTCTTATGATGTCCTTTTGAATGTGATAGAGAAGTGCTACATGTACATTAGCATACTGTGCTTTGTAAGTCAGTTGTCCAGTGGAAAGGGTAAATAGGCAGTGGCTCTCAACTGCTTCATTCAGTTATACTACAAGTCACAAAGGCTTTCAGTTTATCATGATAGTGACAGAGACAGGTGCCATTCCCTAACTTTTGCAGACAACTGACCTGCAAAGCACAGTAGAGGGTCGGTAGGTTTATCCAATCTCAATCCTGGAACCACCCCAGTGCCAACTGAGGCAAACTTAAGTCTGTGTTATCAGGATGCTCGTGGTATTATACTTCATGTGTATGAACATGCATGCATTGTACATGTCAGGTAATCAACAACAGTCTGAATCCAGTAGGAGCTCGACTGCGAGTTCTTCGCAAGCAAATCCAACCACTTCACTTGCCACAACGACACCCTCAGCACTACCAAGCCAGACTGCTAAGGGTCAAAGTTCATCAGCTCACACACAGCAAGACCAGTCGTTGAAACAACAACAGACTCTGTCGTCAGCGCAACGACCACTACCATCGCCTAGCAACACTGCGGCAGCTGTCACCGATAATCCCCGTCCTGCGCTACAGCCCCCATCGTATTTCACTAATAATAACAATCCACCAAATCCACCTACGAATACTACCGCTCCCTCAACAACTCAAATTCAATCTAAACCTGTAAAAGAAGAAATTCAGCCATCACCACAACCCCAGTCGCCAGCTTCCTCCAGAGCTAAAGCCATGGCCGTCAACTACAAGCAAATACTCAACATTCACTGCCAGAGGAACCACATTGCACACGTCTACGAGTGTGCGGCTTCTGAAGACGCTGTGGGCTACGTCGCCATGGTGAAGGTGTCTGGTCGAGTCTTTACGTCGAAGAATCACGGAACGAAGAGGGCTGCAGAGACTGACGCGGCTGGAGAAGCTGTGAAGGCTCTAGGGTTGGTGGGGCCACAGGGAGAGTATCAGCCACAGCAGGGACAGGGGAAGACAGGATCGGGATATTACGGCGGCAGTGGTGGTCATACACAGCCATCTTCAGTCTCACAACCTCAGGGTGAGTAGTGAGTGATGTCGATAATTATGGATGCCTAATGCTATTGGTTAGGCACAAGCTTCTATGCCAAGTGTACTCAGTATTGGCCCTATAATAATGCAAGCTTTCAGATATTAATATTATGGCAGCATAGAGAAGATCTAAAGGCTTTGCCTATAGTGCCCCTCGCTAACCATGCATGAAAACCCTCAACCTATAATATTCCTTTACTAACGACCTTTACCTACTACCAGTACTGTTCTGGTGATGACCCTTTACCAAATCACTTGCTTCCCTCTCCATACAGGAATGGTTTCCTACAAGAACCTACTCCAGGAGCACATGCAGAAGCAAGGCCTCACTCTACCTCACTACGAAACGGAGAGAGTCGAAGAGGGATTCAAGAGTACAGTCAAGGTTCATCGTCACGGCAATGAGTCCTTGACATTCACGAGTAGTCCCCAGCCTGTGAAGAAGGGAGCAGAGCAAGAAGCAGCCAAGGCTGCTTGTCTCGAGCTAAATCTCATTCACTGAACAATCGCTTTCTCAATACCCTTAGCTGTGTACACATGTATAATAGTTGTTGATTACCTTTTTACTCTTGCAACAGACTGTTAGTTTTTTGGGGTTTTTTTTGTATGAAAATATCACTTAGTGGAGTGATTTTTATCATGATGTTATTTGTGTATTAGTTCTTGTATTTACTTAAAATTTAATAATTGTTATCAATGATTCATGCCATTATAATAATTATTGTGACATCAACATACTTGTGGTTGTGGAAGAGGGAGAGAAGAATAAAAGTAATATCCCTGTACCTCCTGAGCACAAAGCTGGAACGTTGGTATGGTAGATATTATAATTAAAAATCATGCAGTGGTGGGTGGGGATGGGGTCTGGGCACGAGACTAATGATGGCGTGGCTGGGTGTAGTTGCACGATCAAGCATGGCTAGGGGTCAATGGTGGTTCTGGTGATAATTATGTTTAGGTATGGCCCTCAGGTTTGGTTATCTGTTTAATACGATAATTTTTTTGTTATCTGGTTTTGAATATGTATGATAAAATCAGTTTAATTTAACTTCTATGGGGGATCCGGTTTGGTTTTGGTTTTGGCAACTCAGTGTGAATGGCTAAGGTTTAGGATAGGGGTTGATAGGTTTCGATGGTTCGATACATAATATTATTTCTGGGGATCACTAGATTTCAGTGCGTCAGGATAATGTGTGTTTATTTGGTATTTTGTTTTCCCTTCAGGTGAGGGCAAATTTGGTTTGGATAAGAATTGATTAGATGAAGATCTCCTTGGAATTTCATTTGGTTTTTGGACATTTGGTTTTTGGACATTTGGATAAGAAGTGTGTGTGACTAAGTTTTGTTGTGTTTTAGCATATTTAGATTCTTGATTGTGTGGTTTACAGAAATTTGGTTAATGATATGATATTGTACTGGGGGTTGTGGGGCTTGGTTAATCATCCAGTCTTCTTGGTTGGGGTAGCTAGCTTGGTTCGGGATGTCCCTAATAGTATGCTGCTCTGGCTTGGCTGTAGGACTAGCGATAGTGGTTGCGATTTTCTCTCACTAGGCTCTGGTTGGGGATAGATTGGCTCTCGGTTGTCTTCGATTTCGGAGGGGTGGGGCTGCCTCTCCAGTTGCTGCTTGCGCTTAGACCGGTTCAGAGATAATATTGACATCATTAATAAAATCATTCATTTGGCTCCTTATGTTGATTCCAAGAGTAAACTTACTAAAATTAATTGTTCTGGATGGGTAAGTGAAAAAGCCGCACACAGGTGGAAACAGATTTGGACACCGTCACACGGACACAAACTTGGACAAGGATACCACTAAGTAACGAGAAGGTCATCACTCAATTGAATAAAGGGATGTGGCAGCTTACTGCTGAACTGAAGCAAGAGAATGATGATGATAGGTACACAAATTTATTAAGCACAATAAAAACCTGGAACTCATTGCCATCTGAGGTGTAAACGGCCTCCACCTTAATTATTATCGTTTAAACATGCAATAAGGCCAGTAGTAATAATATCCTTGTTTCCCGTCACCATCAACATGCCAAGAGTATGCGGGCGGGCGGTTATTATCTATTATTGCCTAAAAAATTATTATTCATAGGCCACAATACTGCAGAATTATTATATGACTGCTTCCTCCATGAATATGCCACCTGCTAATGAGATTCATAAGCCTGAAAATTCAATAATAATTGTAGATGCGGTAGCCTAGAAAGGATGCGGGCGGGTGACAGGAAACAAGGAATCTACAAAGCTTGGCCTAAGATCTCACTAGGATTATAATCATCTGTGTCATCTCTTTAGTATGCATTGGCATAGCAGGATACATGCTCGTACTAGCACTATGTTATTCACGTACAGTGGAACCCTCTTAATGGCCCCGATGAGCAGCGACCCCGTCTAAAACGGCCACTCAATGACACACACGCTTGTTTACATATGTCCACATACATGCATATAATAATTATACACTTTTCATGTAGAATCTACTTCCGAATTGTGAGGTGAGCACTGAGTTCTTTAGAAACAAAGAAAGATTATAAATTGTATGCACTTATCTCTTTTTGACAGAAATGGTCTACACGGGGTACATAATTTGAGCTCATTTTTCATATTTTCAACACATTTTTCGTGTATACATATGTCCTTTCGTCTAAAATAAAATACTTATTGATATGTTTTAAACTGAACATCCACTGTACTGCTACTTTCAAAGCCAATTCGACATCCACTGCATGTACTCTGGTTATATAGCACATTCCTACAACAACATCTCAAAATTTCGCGCTCCCACATATTTTGTACAAGTCAAATGGGTAACTGCATACTTCGATTGTCATGTGACAACCTTACTTGAATCTGACTGGCACGCACTTTACAGTGCATGGAGACTCGGGGCCCTATACACATTTGACCAGACCCCTTCTTGCTTTTTGCATCAGAGGGGCTGGCCCACAAGACTAGAATATTCTCAGTCTGGTTTCCCTGCTGTGAGGTCATCGTCTTTTGATTTTTCTTGTTTTCATGTGAAGGAATATCTTTGTTTAATGATCCCCTAGCATGACATCTGTTGACATGTACACAAGGATGTTACCGTATTTCTTCTAAAAATTCGGCCCTTCTAATTATTCCGCACCCTTTACCTGATAATTTTTCGGCAAAGGTCGCCATGCGTATATGCTATAAACGGGAATGGAATGCGCACGCAGACAGAATGTTGAACATTAACCTCTAAAAATTCGGCGAAGCTGAAGCAATATTATTATTTTCATGCCGAATTTTTAGAAGAAATACGGTATAAACATTTCAATGTTGTTTTGACCGAGCAAGACAAGCAAAACATGATTCGTAATAGCTAGTTGGCCTGCAAGGTTATAATTACGACTCTTTTTGCCACTATCAAAGTGGAGGGGGCAGTATTATTACTTTCCAGCTCATTGGCTCTCCCGAGTCCCCCCCTCATGTTATTAGGGAGCATGCATGCATGCTAGAAACACTTATTAAGCGGTAAAAATTATAGTGTATTGGATTGCATACAGCCACAAGAAACAAAGGCAGCCACCACATATTATGGTTTATCTAAATTAGATTTCATAGAAGTTGAAAGTGGTACTTGATTGTTGTTAGAATATCTATTGCAAGTGTATGCTGCTATATTCATGTAGCTACATCAAGAATGTTCGGCACCAATGAAATTAAATTACTTTTTAAAGTCTGCAACAGCGTGTTGTGCTGTTAATTATTAACTTTTGTTGTCGAATTTGAGCAATTATAGCATGATCAACATCTACAGTATACTATTGCACATGCAGACATGCCATTTCAATAGGAGCTATCTGTACTGTGTCATATTCTGGCCCTAATCTCTACCCCAGTGCCTCCACCACTCTACTGGCTACTTTTAAGTGGGTGGGGAGAAATATCATAGAATTAGCGCAGATCCTTCATTGTGGCAAAATTGTAGTATGCACATAAAGTGGTTACTTTCTACCGAGGAGTAGGAATGAGAGAGCTAGAGAAGCACATTACGGTAGGTACCATTTTGAAGCTATGTGAAATTTAGGTAGCCGTGAATGGCATAGCTGTGATAATATTAAACTAGATGCCTCATAAACATGTAGAAAGCTTCAGTGTGTCACCTCAGAGCACCAAGCTACTGGCTAATACATCCCTTCTGGGAGTGCATGCTTTCAGATCTCCCTATATAGATGGTAAAATTAATGTAGCCAGGTATCTTTGATCCAAGCCAATTGCCGTGTCTCTGCTGTGGTACGCCTGGTCCCTCACTAATTTCGTGCTTCCAGTACCCCACTGAATATATATAAAGTGAATAATAATTGATTAAGCCATGAAAGGACAATAGTACAGCTTGAAAAACTTGGTATTATAGAATCTCAGTCAATGCATGTGCATGTACTGTTGCTAATATTCCACCGAATGGCCTAAAAAATATCAACAGACGTCAAGTTAGAGATTCATCAAACAAAAACAAACTACACTATTCAATGCTGATATAATAATATTGTACTACTAGCTAGGTTCCTGGTATATAAATACAATCCAACTTAGATGGCACATTAGCTACATATATTATGTACACTGACACACACACACCGTCATATGTATGTACACACATGCACACACACTCACACATGCACATGTACACAACACACACACTCACTATTACTGCTAATAGATTAAATCAGGCCCGTAGCCAGACTTTTTAAAAGCGGGGTACACATGTGTATGGGTTTAGTGACTACTATAATAATTATGCATGTATTGGTCACAACTGCTTATTGATTGAGGTGTGATGTTAATTAGCTTCACTAAGTGTGGTTTTGTCAAGCTGATATATAGAGGATAGCATGCAGCCTCACTCTATTGCTCATGCAATTAAGAACTTCTGTGAAATGACATGCAATTATTAGGCTGAAAAAAGGGGGGTGCATGTGCACCCCGCTGCACCCCCCCCCCCCCCCCCCCCCCCCGCCTACGGGCCTGTAAATGAGGGCGTAGACATGATTTTCAAGTGGGGCAATCTCAATCCTAGATTGATGCCGAATAGAACTTTGTCCAAGTTCGATGATCTCCACCATTCCTGCATATAGTGTATAGAGCCTGAATTAAGATCTGATAGATAGCCTAAGGGTAACATCAGGAAACAACATAACAGAATACAGTCACAGGATTATAATTAAATGTTGACACGTTTACTTCACACAGTAAATATAATCAAAGGAAGAAGCACTAAAGTTCTGCAAATATATAATTAGCTATGTATACACTTATCAACATTAGGTGTAAACAGCTATGCGTGTCATATAACAATTTTCACAGACAACAGTGAATAGGTATCCTTCGGCCATTAATTTTGTATTACTAGCAAATTATCTGCATGTAGGTCTGTAATCACAGGTACCAGCCATGCCCACTTTTCTACATTTTGTGGTTAAGTTGGATTCCTTTTTGTACCAGTTTGACTGGTTTGTCCTGTTATCAGTCAAAGTTTAGTTCTGAAAGTCGGTCAATTGAAGTCAGTTTATTTTTATCAGTTGTCTCTCTGTGTGTGTATTCTATATGTTTTGCTGCTGAAAGTAGTTGTTACTTATTACACTTGGAGCATGAGGTTACAGGTCATCTGTTATGAAAACCTATAGATGTTTATGTTACATTTCTCAACATAAAGTAACTGTTTAATTTAACATCTCTACACATTTCAATACCGAAAGTGTATCAAACTTCTTTAATTTACTTTCTATCGAAACTGAGATAATTTATATTAAGTCTTTAACACTCTACTTGTAAAGTAGTGACGGGCTGTGAAGTGGTAACATACTAATTGTGGCTGCAGTGCTAAAATTTAAGTTGTTGAGCTCATGCCCCACTACAACCACAATTATTGTGACATCAAGTCCACAATTGAATGTTTTTACTACTGTTACTACTGAGTGTGTTGCACGTTTACACTAGATCTTGTGTTGCTTTATAAATATTATATTCTGAATCAAAATTTTGCAGAAATGCCTTCGATTGATCTGTGAATGACTTTGCATAGTATCTATCGTTACGCCAGGTATATAGCTGAAGAGAAGATGTGTGTTGGCCTGGTAACAAAATTTCAAAAAGGTGCTAAATTTATAAAGGCCAGCATTCTTTGTACAGCCATTTTTGGAGTGTGGATATTGTTTGCAGTACCCGTTATCTTCTATCATCTTCAACAATTACAAGAGGTGACATAACTTTTCACTCGGCTCTTTGCGTTAAAAAATAATTTTGATTTTCTATAGGTTGATGTCGATTCAAATGCTATTAAATTTCAAGCACCTGGTCCAATTAACTACAGTACTGACTCACTGAATTGCTCCCTACGTTTCACATATAGTGCACAAAAACGAGCATGTTTTCCGATCTGTGGACAATGGGAAGAGTTCTCTCAAAACCAAGTAGTGGCTTTCACAGTAGCCACTACACTTTTATTTGTGTTTCATATTCTTGGAACGATTATTGCCCTCTTCTTTTCCTGGTACAATCACAAAGTCATGTAAGATTGAAGGCTTGCAGCTTCTGTATTAATTTTATTGATAATTTTTGGGCCATCATGAAAATAGAATTTTTGGTCCGCTGAAAATTCTTGTCCAGGGGACAAAAGTTTTTAATTTGGTCCATCCACGGAGAATTGGTCCATCCACTTAGAGTTGAAAGTGCAGTGGCTAGCTACTTAATTTTTTTTGTTTCTCTGACATGGGGACACTGGAAAGTAGCTAATCTCATTAAGGTGGTGATAGAATCTATAAGTATTCATAGCATCCAGCTCAATGTCAATTGTTTTGCTGTTGTTGTTGTGGTTGCATGTTTTTTTAAATTGAAGTATCATGAACATGTCAGTCACTGCTGGAAAGGGATTGAACTTGTCCCATATTAATACAGAAAGCGGATATATTATCTCTACCTTGCCTCAAAAATGCTATATATGTCAGCAGTGATTACTCTGGAAGTAGACCAGAAAGGAAAAATGTGAAATATCTAGAATCTGGAAAAATATTACAAGTAGCTATTACAGTTTTGTTTCGCTCAATATGGGTTCTTTGACTAATTTACCACTGCTACTGATTAGGAGAGCTGTATTGTAGTTGCCCATTACCTCAATTAGAGCCCTTAATTTTGGTGATTTCTGAACAATAATATTGTGTTGCTACTCTTCTTGTGCTGTAGCTATACATGTAATAATATTACAGGTATGTTGTTACGATAACATACATACCATAAACTGAAATCAGCATGCACCAACTTAATTTTGCATTCAAATACACATTATTTTGCACTTTATGACTGAAATTTTGAGCCAATCTTTGTCCAGGGGTAGGCCATATTAAATTTTATCATGAATACTGGTCCTATGGACCGAATGTTTCAAGAACTGAAATACCCCTAGCAGGACCATGCCTCAATCTTTCATATGCAATACATAGTGCTGCTTGAAAATTATGAGCTCTCATTTTGATCTATATGTCTTTAGGTTTAAATTTCCAGCAATACTTCTGGTTTATTACTTGGTGTCACCAATAATTATAGACGTAGAATTCTTCATCCAGTTGTTTGGACGAAATCATTTGCCATGCTCCTCCTTGGATCTTCTTGACAGTGTCGAACACTCAACTCCGTTTTGTTATTTATCCGGTTGTTGATTTTGTTATCTACTTAGAATGGTTGTTATATTATATACTTTTTGCTTTTACAGGAGTAATAAACACCTTCATCTTCACTTTGTTCAGCTACTGGTGGTTATTTCTCAGTGTTATGATATTTTGGAAAGTGTGGTTTCCTGCAAATCTGACGGGTGTCAAAGTTACCAAATACACCAAATACATACATGGTGTCATTGTTACAATTTCACTAGTACTGTCACTGATTCCAGTGGGTTCAGCATTGGGAACTGGTGGATATGTTATTTCAGTTTTTCCAGCATATCTAAACTATTGTTATCCCCGCAGTGCTGCTACATTCTTTTACTCTTTCATCCTACCTTTCTGCATTACTCTACCTATTGGAAGCACGTTCAATTTATTTACGCTATGGAAAGTCATAAACTTTAAGAAACATCTTCTAAATAAGGTAACGTACTTGTTGATAATTAAGTGTGATCATTACATACACATTCAATGCTTATAGGATGATAAGCTTAGAGCTGAAAGCAAGCTTTTGGTTTTCTTTTTCTACTTTGCCTTTGTTAATGCTTTGAGTTTGATATTCTTTACAATTGGATCAAGAGATATTGCTGAAGATCAGATAGGTTTCGGAAACTATTTTGTGTGTGAAGCCTTTGGTGCAGACCCTGAAGATCCTTGTGTCTTTGAAGTAAATCGTCAAGGAGATCAAGCATTCACAATAGCATCTTATGCAACATACACTTTGGGTCCATATGCTACTCTTCTATATACTGTACCTATCGATAAAGTGAAAAATCAATGGAGAAAATGGAAGAATAAATAATAAACAGCGCACTATACAATTAAGTCTTGTTTCTACCTACAGAGACTGTACAATAGCGTTATACGTCTTTGATCAGTAGTTGACAATGTATACAATAAGCTCATGTAAACGCTAGCAAAATTTATAGCAACACACAACTATTATAATAGTAAAACCTTTCTAGATTTGATGTAACCACAACACTGTAACAGTTGTTACAACACCTTCTACAGTAACTATTAATAGTAAAACTATTGTGTAGTTATAAGAGCACATGTGACAGAGAGCGTTATTAATAATTATTATATTATCTGAATTATAATTGTTAATTGTGCTGTAGTTCAAGTGCCACATTCACACTGACTACAACCATTATTATTATAGTCATGATGACATATCCAGAAAGAGATGTTTTACTACCAGCTATAATACCATGTGTTGCACTCTCTTGCAAAAGAAATGCCATACATTTTGAAAGTATTCAGGTGCATTAAGGACTGTCCAGGCTTCAGCTGGCATAAAATTGACATTCCGCGGTAACCGCGTTGACCGCGCGTTGGTGTTTTGTATTGCACCTATGTGGGTCAAAGGTCAATAGCACTGCTTAGTCCGTTGAAAGTATAATGATAGCTTAATTGAAGCCATCTTAGTGTTGATCTCTTGACAATGAGTGTGTGCAGAATGACATATCAACCATGGAACAAGGGTCAATAGAAGTACTATGTCACTTTAAACCCATCAAAATGTAGCTAAATGTATGCTGATAACGAGGAAAAGAACTCCCACAGTCCCTTGAGCTCAACTGCTGTTGCATAACCTCCCATTCTGCAAAGTAAACACATTTAAGTACTTGGGTATTTTGCTCTCTGACAATTTATCGTGGTCACCTCATATCCATGCAATATGCTCTAAGGCACAGCAGATTCTCGGACTTCTGTACCGAAGATTTTATAACTTATCAAACTCCGATACACTCATTCAACTCTATGCATCTCTGGTACGTCCTCATCTTGAATATGCCTGCCCTGTATGGCCACCTCACCTTGCCAAGGACATTAACGGCAAGAATTTGAGAGGGTGCAAGCATTCGCATGCAAAATGGCCACCCATAACTGGAGGGAAAACTATCAGGAGCTGCAATTTCTAGTTAAAATTCCTACTCTAGAGAGAAGGAGACTTAAACTAAAGCTTGGCCACCTCTTCAAAATCATTCACAACTTTTGCTTTTTTCCACGAGGTGTTATTTATTACAGAGAACTGACTCCCCTAGCCACGACTATACGGTCGGCACACTCACTTTCAGTGACACTTGTTCAGCCATTTGCCCATACTAATTCTTACTTATATTCTTTTGTACCACATACTATATATCATGCTGGAACTCCCTCCCTGAGGAACTTGTCAATACATCTTCTTTAAACTTCACGTCCATAACTTTTATTAACCTTTTCATTATTCAGTATTTGTTTTATATCACCATTAACAGTTACTTATCATGTATACATATTAATATTATTATTATCAGTTAACTATCTCATTTATGGGTTCACTTTTCTGTTAGCACACTGCTAAATGTATACCACTTGCTATTATTGCATAAACTATTAATAATTATATTGGTATTGTTGTTCATGCATCATGATTATTCGTCCTGATTTCTATATAACCTGCATGCGTATAAGTTGTTCTGGAATTTCTAAAACAGGTATCCTTTTAAGTATTTACGTTGTGTACTTGGTGTATTTTATTAGTCTGTACGAGTATGTCAGTTTGCTAAGTGATCTTCACGATTGCTCGCGCCAGTGATGACTAAGCTAAACTAGTGCTTTGAGACATATCAGGTATATGCTAATATCGAAACAAATAAGAAAACTGCGAGATGGTACTAGTGAACTAAACGATGGGGGCCAAACTTTTTCCTAGATGAAACACTGGTACAGCTATAACTTGATGCTCATAACAAATAGGTCTACACACTGACCTCTTGCTCTTGACGTTATTACGTCTACGTTTAATAATGTTCTGTAACTTTCGATGTTGGTAACTGTATGTTTTGTTTGTTCACTATGGTTCTTATATTACCCTGATGTAAAATTTGGCATGATTGAGGTGACGCAGACATCATGCAGAGCTAGCCTAGTATACATATTAATGAATGAGATTCGTAATGGTCTAGTTGTGTGACAGAAAAGAGTGATGCTCCATATGCATATTAGTTTTATGAGTGAAATCATATCAAAATGAGTGAGACTTGACAGGTCTGATTATGTATCATGACTGTATTGCCGGAAAATTTGGTGGGAATTAGTTTTGGCAAGTTGGCCTTGAAAAGCACTGCCATTAACATTGGCTGGATTTACAGCGCATGTATGTACACTAAGCCTAGCATGAATTGATAATGGATATTGTTTGGCATTTAAGAAGGGATACTGCAATGGTACTAACCAATGATCTGATCATCATCTAAAGGAATGACTTTTCATACCAGCATATGCTGCATAGCTGGAAAATTTGGCAGGGAAGTTAAGGTTTGGTGGTTAGGAAAACAAACCACCAAATTCAATTCTGCTAAATATTTACTATAATAATATTATACAGGTGCTTATATGGACCGTTAGCTGTCAAAAAATAATTATCGCCTTTAATTTATCAAATCATGCTAGGCTTGAACTGGGGGTCGTTTTGTACACATATAAATTTTGCATGCAGATGTGGGTACATCATTGCAACGTTAAGAGATATTGCTAACATAGTGTGAATAAAATTAAAATATAGCTAGATGTTTGGGTTGTGAATCTTAACATTGGCCATGCAAAGAAGAATAGTAACTGTGTGAAGAAGAATAACAACCTTGCTAAGGAGAATAATTGGCAAAAACTTCAGGAATCAAAGAATAGAATAATGGCCTATTTAATAGGCTCAGGCCTAATCGGTGGTGATATGATAAATCACAAATCTCATTAGCTTATACGTACCAAGGCTTAGTACTCACTGCATGCATGCATTGTACTTAACTTGTATTTGTGGTAGCTAAGACTGTCATTGTGGTGTACAGATAAAACAGGATGTTGGTAATTAATTTCCTATGAATAAGCCATCTCCTCTCGCAAGGAGTTGGGGGGGGGGGGGGGGTACGGTGGCCCTGAGGTGTCCTAAGCCACTCCAACTAAGTGGACCTCATAAGTCATTCAGACCTAAGAAGTGCCCATGCTAAGACATGATGCTAAGCGATTCACACCCTCTGCTAAGCGATTCGATCCTAAGAAGTACCAGTGTTCTCTGCTCCACGATTATGCTAAGCGATTAATAAGTTGCTCTAACGTGCGGTGCTCTATGCTAAGAAGTACCTATACTAAGCGATTGATTTCTAAGAAGTAGCTATGCTAAGAAATACCCGCTAAGCGATTGAGCCTAGTAATGCTCTGCGCACATGCCCACGCCAGCATGCGCATGCGCATTTGCACACCCAACGTTACATGAACCTTGAACCTGCCTGCGCAGGTATCAAAACCACAATATCACTGTAATTTTTTAGCTAAAAACAGCTACACACCCCAGCATTGTCTTCATCGTCTACCACATTCGTGAGTGCCTGTATTTCCTTGGCCTTGTGGTCAACTATCCATTGTAAGATGAGCTCATCAGGTAAATTCTTTATGTCCCTATAGCTAGATAGCTATATCTAAATTAAGCTTACAAGCATACGTTTTTTCGAATAATTCGTCTACTTTACTCCGTGCCAGTCCATCTCACACTCTTTCAGGGGCAGGATGCCGACAAAGAATAGATCAAAGTTCAAACCACGCCGGCTCATTTGCAATTGATTGCGCATGCGCAGGTTATAGCGGCTACTTCTTGGCACTGCTATATACTTCTTAGAAATCAATCGCTTAGCTGAGGTGCTTCTTAGCATAGAGCACCACACGTAAGAGCAACTTATTAATCGCTTAGCATAATTGTGGAGCAGAGAACACTGGTACTTCTTAAGATAGAATCGCTTAGCAGATGTGAATCGCTTAGCATCATGTCTTAGCATGTGCACTTCTTAGGTCTGAATGACTTAAGAGGTCTAGGATACCTCAGGGCCACGGTAACATGCACTTGTAGTAGGTTATGTATTAGGTACTTGAATTCTGTTAGGAGTTATTATCACTTGTTAGGTAACTTATGGTTTCTTTTGTTGTATGAGTGGTTCTTTGTGCATGATTATGTAATGTTGTATACCGTAGTGTCCCGGGTAAGCACCCATGGGCGCTTAAACATAACTCGCGAATTTGGCCCGCATGGGTGCTTACCCGGGATATAACTTCCATAATATTATGTTTGTATGGAGGCTGCTACATTGATCCCTTGAATGTGGTACGTGGGCGCTTACCTGGGAGTGGGCGCTTGCCCGGGACACTACGGTAATAGTGTATGTACTTCTGTGACTACTTGATTTCTTTGTGCTTACTAGTGTTTATGTACATAGTGACCTTGTACCAGATGTTCTAGCCTTATGCTTTGTGCTAGGTGAACTTCTTTGTATGCGTGGGGCCCTGCGAGAGGCCTGAGGTCTTATTGGAGAGTTTATTGTTTCTTTGTATCTTAGCTTTGGTTTTGTTAGGATTTTCTATTTAAGCTGTGTGATTTTATTGTTCATTGGTCCCTTCTGACTTCAATAATAATCATTAATATCATCAGTGTTCTTCTGCGCCTTCGTAACTTTGACAATCCCCGACATCTTGGTGGCTGGGAAGTTTAATTCATATTGCATATAAATAATTATAGTGGTGAAGATGCACACAAAGTTCAACAACTTTGAAAGGATTTTTGCAAACTCTTCATAGCTTGTATGCAAAAGAGCCCTTGCAATGCTATCTATAAGAGCAAGCACTGTGTGCTGAAGATATTACTATATATCTATAAAGATTCATGAAGCTTAAATGTCCTCAGTGTATAAATGAGGTCATGCATGCTGATTCTATTCTGATTCAAAACCTCAATTACATATGTTATGCTATAAACTATCATAGTAGTAACTAGTAGACTGCATGGTACCAAAATTACACCCACTGCAGGTCGACATGCAGTGCTGTTCCATGCTTGGCATGAGTTCAAAGTCGTGCAAATTCCTATAGCTAGCTTACATATGTTTATGTACGTAACTGATCACAACACACTGGCAGCAAGGCAGTTGGAAGGGAGTGTATACTCATCCGTTGTCATGCACTACCTTATATAATCAGTGCATAACTGTCTAAGTAATTACAACTGAGCTGTGAGTATGTGCTTCATGGCTCTGTGTGCGTTGTCTGAAATATAACTGAACTCAGATGCAGAGACTCACTACTAATTATTATGCAGGTGGGTTGTACACAGAGTGAAAAGAACATTATATGGCTTAAGAGGCACATTTCTTAGCCAAGTCCTCTTTGTATGGCTATAGATGAGTAGCATAATAATTATAGACACTGCATGTTTGACATAATATGAAACAGTTCCTGAATCACTACAGTAACTGCCTCAATGTCCAATACACAGTATCCTTTTGATGTGTCAAAAGTTCCTTGTTAACTACATTTTGTATGCATAAGTGAGCTAGGTCATACTTCTATGCACATTGAAGCAATACAGTACCGGTACTTTAGAGTTTTATCCAATTAATGGCAGTGAGCAGTCTACAGCCTTACAGTACAGGTATTCTACTGTGGCATAATGCAGTCACAACCATTTGAATCACTACAAATGCCGCTATATAGTGCTTTAGTTACTTTGTGTATTGCAGAGTACAAAGTTCTTACAAGGATGTGACATGCTATTAACTGGGAAGTTTAATTCATATTGCATATAAATTATTGTGGTGAAGATGCACACAAAGTTCAACAACTTTGAAAGGATTTTTGCAAACTCTTCATAGCTCGTATGCAAAAGAGCCCTTGCTATCTATCAGAGCAAGCACTGTATGCTGAAGATATTACTATCTACAAGGATTCACGAAGCTTAAATATCCTCAGTGTATAAATGAGGTCATGCATGCTGATTCTATTATGATTCAAAACCTTAATTACATATGCTTTTTTTCTCTCTATGAAAGTTTCATTACATTCTACAATGAAATGCGGGTACATGAAGTAGCCATAGGCTAATACAAAGCATGTAACCTCTCTATATAATACAGTTAGTTAACTTAGAATACAGCAACATCGTATATACAACAATTAACATTAAGTAATGGCGTGTTTAAATGACATAATAGATGTGATGGTAACAGTGTCTGTTGTGAGGCGATTCCAACTGGATGATGTCCTTGGGAAGAATGAGTTCAAGAACTTTGAGGTGCGACACTGAAATGGATTCAGACCTAACAAGTTTCTGTGCCTGGTACCATACGGAAGGGGAGGTCTGTATTGGATTGGTGCTTCCTGAAAATCGATCAGCTTGTGGACAAGTTTATACATGTAGACCAGTCTAGCAGTTTCTCGTCTAGCCTGCAGAGAGGATAGCCTTGAGATTTCAAGTAGGTCCTCATAGGGTGATGACCACTGTTTACAGCAAACCTTTAAAGCAAACTTCTGCACACTCTCGAGCAGCTCGACATCCTCCCACACACATGCACAGTACTCAAGATGTGGTCATACATAAGCAATGTAAAGAGCTAGAAGTGTGTGCTTGTCTGTCCATTTGTAGAATCTGCGATACAATAGACCAACCAGTTTTCTTGCTTTGGCACAGATTGATGTTACATGGGGTGTCCAGGACATTTTACTGCTCAGCAGAACTCCAAGGTACTTGGTTTGCTGCCGTCTATATTCAATGACAACGGAGGAGAGGTGGGTTGCCTTTTTTTGGAGAATAGCATACAACAACATTTGTCCACATTCAGAGCCAAGTAGTTGTCAGTCACCCAAGCAGCAATTGAAGATACATCCTCTTGCAGAGCAAGATAATCCAACGAGGATCGGATAATCCTATAAAGGCTGATGTGACCAGCAAAAAGTATAAGCTTGCTTAGAGGACTAATCTGACCAGTAATATTGTCAATGTATATTAAGAAAAGCAGGGGACCGAGCACTGACCCTTGTGGGACACCCGACAAGACTGGTAGAGCAGGAGATTGTTCTCCACCACCAACAACAAATTGCATACGTTTAAGGAGATAGCCATGTAACCACTGAACTATGTACGGATATACATCAGCATTGATGAGTTTAGTAATCAACTGCCTGTGAGATACACTATCAAAAGCTTTCTTCAGATCAAAGAAAACTGTACATGCAGAAGTAGTGGACCTTCCAGCCATAAAGCCACATTGTCGGGAAGATATTGGATGGCATGAGTTGAAGTGGTCAAGGAGAAGTTTGTGCATATGTCTCTCCAGTATTTTGCTAATCAGTGACAGAATAGAAACTGGCCTGTAATTCGTGGCCAATGATTTATCAAAAGTTTTTGGTATTCTGGTAATCTTCCAATCGCTGGGAAGAGTTCCCTGTGAAATTGATTGATTGAATAATTTTGTTAAACTGCTGACAATAGAATTAGCAGTACCCTTGAGCATTTTAGCAGACACTCCGTCCGGTCGCATCGATTTTGAGACATCCAGAGATGCTATAAGAACAAATATTATTTCGTCTTCAGTGCAGAGAAGATTGGAGGGACAGCATTATGGATCAAGACGATCTGAAAGTTCATCAAGTGGCGGCTGTAAGGTGCTAAAGCAACTATGAAAGTAATTATTAAGAACAATTGCCTTATCACCATTCTGATCAACTAACTTGGGTCCTTCATGTAGTGTCGGAATGGAGCAGTCAGTCCTGTTAATGTACATCTCTTTTTGATACATTGTTTCTGTTATTTAAGTATGTGTAATCTTTCAGATTTTATGCTACTTGGCGATTTTAACATTGATTTCTTAAATACCCATTCAGCTCAGTTTTGTAAACTTTCAGATATTATGTCCAATCTTTTTTTAATTCAAACTGTAAGCGAGCCAACTCGTCCTTCAGTAAATGGCTCACCTGGCTCCTTGTTAGATCTTGTTTTTATATCACATCCTTTGGATTTAATTTCTTGCCAGACCATCCCCGCCCTGTCTAATTCAGACCAACTTGGTCTGTCAATAACAGTGTCTGTTGGAGGGCTTGTCAGATGAAATTAAAGCAAGCAACGAATAGTTTGGAAATACACTTGTGCAGACTTCGATCTTGGTTGTGAATTGTTAGACTCCATCGACTGGGACAGACTGTTGGACAATGATAACATTGACTCAAACTGGGAAGCCTGGGTAAACAAGTTCCTTGAGATCATGGAGAAGTGCATTCCTACTGTTACTGTCCGTACCAGCAGAAACCTTCCTTGGTTTACTAAGTCTATCAAGCAAGCCATCAGGAAAAGGAACTCGCTCTTTAGGGTATACAAGAAGTCCCGGAGCCCCTTAGATCAGCAGAGATTCTGTACCGCCAGAAATAGAGTGACTGCAATGCTGCGACGGAGCAAGTCTGCCTTCTTTGCTGAGCTGGCCCATTCCTCTCAAAAGCAGTTCTGGAAGGCTCATTTTGCTATTGCTACAACTTATAGAAAGCATAATAAATTCAAGCTCATCAGGGCCTTTACAGAGACAATTATTAATAAATGATAAACAGCAATTAGTAGTAACTAGTAGACTGCATGGTACCAAAACTACACCCACTGCAGGTTGACATGCAGTGCTGTTCCATGCTTGGTATGAGTTCAAAGTCGTGCAAATTCCTATATGTTTATGTACATAACTGATCACAACACACTGGCGGCAAGGCAGTTGGAAGGGAGTGTTTATAGCTACTCATCCATTGTCACTACCTTAGTCAGTGCATAACTGTCTAAGTAATTACAACTGAGCTGTGAGTATGTGCTTCATGGCTCTGTGTGCGTTGTGACTGTCTGAAATAGAACTGAACTCAGATGCAGAGACTCACTATTAATTATTATACAGGTGGGTTGTACACAATGTGAAATGAGCATTATATGGCTTAAGAGGCACATTTCTTAGCCGAGTCCTCTTTGTATGGCTATAGATGAGTAGCATAATAATTATAGACACTGCATGTTTGACATAATATGAAACAGTTCCTGAATCACTACAGTAACTGCCTCAATGTCCAATACATACACAGTATCCTTTTGATGTGTCAAAAGTTCCTTGTTAACTACATTTTGTATGCATAAGTGAGCTAGGTCATACTTCTATGCACATTGAAGCAATACAGTACCGGTACTTAAAGTTTTATCCAATGGCAGTGAACAGTCTACAGCCTTACAGTACAGGTATTCTACTGTGGCATAATGCAGTCACAACCATTTGAATCACTATATACAAATGCCGCTATATAGTGCTTTAGTTACTCTGTGTATTGTAGAGTACAAAGTTATTACAAGGATGTGACATGCTATTAACTGGGAAGTTTAATTCATATTGCATATAAAATTAATTATAGTCGTGAAGATGCACACAAAGTTCAACAACTTTGAAAGGATTTTTGCAAATTCTTCATAGCTTGTATGCAAAAGAGCCCTTGCTATCTATAAGAGCAAGCACTGTGTGCTGAAGATATTACTGTCTACAAGGATTCATGAAGCTTAAATGTCCTCAGTGTATAAATGAAGTCATGCATGCTGATTCTATTATGATTCAAAACCTTAATTACATACGTTATTGTATGGCTATAGATGAGTATAGCATAATAATTATAGACACTGCATGTTTGACATAATATGAAACAGTTCCTGAATCACTACAGTAACTGCCTCAATGTCCAATACACAGTATCCTTTTGATGTGTCAAAAGTTCCTTGTTAACAACATTTTGTATGCATAAGTGAGGTCATACTTCTATGCACGTTGAAGCAATACAGTACCGGCACTTTAAAGTTTTATCCAATGCCATGGCAGTGCATGAGCAGTCTACAGCATTAGAGTACAGGTATTCTACTGTGGCATAATGCAGTCACAACAACCATTTGAATCACTACTTTTTAAGCTGCTACTTAAGCAGGTAACAGCTCACACAGTTTGCTGGCCTGAAACATCATAATTAATTCATGGTGAGTTAGTCTTATGTGCATGATATGAAGTCAATTAAGTGCCAAGATCTAATATTCAATCAACTACATGACATTGCTGAAGGTGTAGTATAATGAGCAGCTGATCATCCGACTATACTGGTGCCATACTATATGACAATAATTTCACATGGATGAAGAACAGCATGCCAGTAAGTATCCATATTATCATAGAGTCGGTAGACTCTATAAGTAGGGATGGCACGGATACTCCATATATATAATACATTACAAACATCCACTATAGTACATCCCTACGCTTGCTTTTTGAGTAGCCGTACACACATGTATTATACATGGGGCAAATGCATGCAGGAATGGAAAATCAATACATGGATCAATATTAAAATATAGCGACACTTTACAACTGAATCAGGAGTGCATATATGATGTTAATAATCGAGAAAAGCAAGCGTATGGATGTTTGTTGGTAGTTGCTTAGCAACCAAAGTTTTTATAGGCAATTTGCCGGCTATAGGAAGGGGTTGGATCATCATGAAGTAGGCCAATGATGAATAGAGGTCAACTACCAACAAAATAGTTATCTGCCAGTAATTGGGGTGCATTCGACCATGCATCTCATGCACCCCAATTACTGGCAGATAACTATTATATACAGTGGATGTGATACGTTATCTCTACAAACCTTGTTTGTGTACTTTTTGGCACTGCCATCCCTACTTTATCCTTCAATTTTATTCAATTGTTTTTTATATTATTATAAGTGTCCATATATTATATGTATCTGCAATATTCCAATAAGTAGTATATATTAGCTGGGTGATCCATGGTTGACAAATTTTATAGCTTTGTCGCCAGGCCACTCCCAGCTTTTCAACATACATGAGAAATTTTATGCTTGGCTGAATAACTATAGTTGAGCTGCAGCTCAAATCAGCCTTCTGAAACAAGTATTATTCATTCATGGACCAGTTCTCTTGTGTTGACTTATACTATCTTAAGGTTCTTGAGAGAATTACACTGGTGCACCCTGTAGAATTTATAGTCAAGTTTTACGTTAAAATTTTTACGTATGAGGTTACCATGAGTTCTTCTCTTTGATCGTTATCAGGTAGTAGCTAGTTAAAGATAAAGTAAGTGCCACTCATGCAACAGCTCCATACTAAACTATATTAGCACAGCATTCATTCATGATCGATGTTGTTATGATAAAGTATCTCTAATTAACGCAGATCCTGCTGATTTCAGTGCTTTGACTGAAGAAAATGTTCTTAAGGTCATCAGAAGCATTGATGACATCAGCAAAAAGTGGGAGGATCTGAGCTACAAACTTTTAGGCCATAGTAATGCGACATGGAAGAGTGAGGAAGATGCTGTGAGGGAGTGGTTCCATGATGATCGTCACACACCATCATGGAGGAAGCTCACCTTTGCTCTAGACAAACTAGGCGAGATCAAAGTTGCTGACACATCACAAAAATATTGTGAAGTTCCAAATGGTACACATCATAGCTAAGTAGCTATATAATATAATGTACACAACATGCATGTGTTATTGTACAGATCCCACTATGACTACTGAGAATGTGCTAGCAGTGCTTTCCGTATCAGATCCAAAGTTAATAAGGACATTCTGGACTGCTTATGGCCAGAATCTGCTGAGTGAAGTACCATCTAGGGTAGCTTCAATTGAGGAGCACTTCACAGAGGATGAAGACAGAAATAAAGCCCTACTGAATTACTATGTCAATTGTCACCCTGAACCAATGTGGTACTATATAGCATGCTGCCTTTATTCACTGGGAGAGACAGCTGCTCTGAAGAAAGTGTATGAGTTCGAGCTGTTTCAAACAGAAGGTACATAGAACTACAATTTTCAGCACAATTACTGCAGTAGCTATAGGACTCGGCTTTCTGCTATGAAATATATAGTTGTATACACTTTAATACTAGATTCAGCCAGCAATGCATAATGCATTTCTCTACGCTCTTCCTTATATAGATTCATTACTCACAACTGAGAATGTCTCTGCTATCTTGATGCACTGGATACCTCGTCCAGACTTTGGAAAATATATTCGTACAAAGGAGAGACATTCCAACATCACCTATGGATATACCTACACCTACCTGCCATTGATTCCTCCAGCTATACTCAAGACTGTTAATGAAGAGACACGTGAAGAAGAAGATCACTATTTTAAGTACACTGAATACTATGTGAAGCACCACCCAGATGCATCATGGTATGATTTGGCTACAAGAATGTATGAAGCTGATGCTGAACCAGCATCTCTAAAACAGTTGACTCCATTTCTTCCAAATGGTATAATTATCTCATCCACATGTGTAGAATAGAAGATTTTATTTATTTCTGCATGCAGACCATTCCCTGACCACTAAGAATATAAGCGAAATATTGGAAGACTTTGATAACTGGAAGCAAGTGTTTGCCTTTTGTGGTGTAACCTGGTCCAACATTGATAGAACAGAGCAAGGAGATGCTCTCATCGAGCACTATGTCACCGTGTTTCCACTCAGATCATGGATGAATCTGAGTTATGGCCTCAAGAGTAGAGGTCACTATAAACTGGTGGAGAATGTGAAAATCAAATATTTACAAGGTCACTGATTTTACCTTTCAGCAGTTTACGTTGTTTGTAGTCATATAAGGAATAGCTACTAAGAATGAGTGCATGGATCCAAATGATATTCTCATGCACACTTCATTCATACCCTACAGATGATACCATGGATGTTCTTCCAGTTATTGCTGATCAGCCAACATCCCAAAGTGCATCCTATGGAGAAGAGGTGACTCTCTGTGTGTCTGCTACTGGAACAGGCTCTCTCTCCTACTATTGGATTAAGGATGGAGATGCTTACTTTGGAGAAAAGCTCTCACACTGCACAGGAAGTAACACTTCTTCCCTCCACATCAGTGCTTTTTCACCAAGCCATGAAGGGAGATACAAGTGTGTGGTCAGCAACAAGGCTGGATCTGTTGAGTCAAATACCGTGACATTGAGTGGTGAGTATTCTAGTGCTATAGCAAACACATTAATTAACTTAATATGGTATCATGGCTAGATTAAAGTTGCTTATGTTAACGCATGCACTGCTGCTGAATACAAATAAACACCCACTCAGTCAAGTCATGTTCCTTAACTCAAGCACCTAACTACGCGACAAATAAAGATCAAACAAGCTAGTATGTGATCCCTCCCCACATACATTAAACTAGAATTAAGCCTTCACGGGACGGGCAAGATGCAAGAGTGAGCTATGTGCACACACCACTGATTCACAATTTAATATGTGTATCAAGTTGCTGGGTTGCAAATGCAGCCAGGATTGACAAACTTGATACTTGGCCTGAGTTTACTCAAATAAGCCTACTGCATTGGATGGATAAGTATAAGCAGTTCATTCATGCACGCCATACAAATTCTCAGTTGTGGGCTGATACTGAGGTTCTTGAGATACTTTACTTGTGTATAAACTTTAAATTATATTCAAGGTTTATATATATCTTGTAGAATTACGTAATTGAGATCTGAGGTATGATGAGCATGAATTGTTAGCTTTAAATATGCGTTAGAAAATGGAAGGATGAATATATCACACATTGAGCTGTTGTATGAGTAGCACTTTCCTCATCTTTGGCTATGCATACTACCTGATAAGATCAAACAGGCTCCTGCAGACTAAACCAAGCACATGCAATATTATTATTCACAATGCTGTTGTAATGATTTATCTCCAATGCAGCTTCTGCTGATTTAAGTGCTTTGACTGAAGAAAATGTTCTCAAGGTCATCAGAAGCATTGATGACATCAGTAAAAAGTGGAAGGATCTGAGCCATAAACTACTAGGCTATAGTAAAAGTGGATGGAAGAGTGAGGAAGACATTGTGTGGGAGTGGTTCCATGAAGATTATCACACACCATCATGGAGGAAGCTCATATATACCTTAGATAAACTAGGAGAGACTAAAGTTGCCAATGAATTGATTCAGAAAAATCTGTCAGAGCCTGTGGATGGTGAGTGTAATTATTTTTTGCTGCAATGCCAACAATTCCAGGCTTGATGTCAAGATCTACTAGCTACTCCTTTATTAATATGACATTTCTTTTCAGAGGCTACAATGACAGTTGCAAATGTGAAAGCAGTGCTTTCTCTAATGAATCCCGACATCAAAACCTGGTTTCTTGATGATGTACCTATGCGAGCGGCTGCTATTGAAAGTGAATTTCCTGAAATAGATGCTCAAAATCATGCTCTTGCCAGCTACTATGTTGACTGTTACTCAGAGCTTTCATGGGAATACTTTGCTCGTTCTCTCTACATCTTTGGAGACACAGCTGCACTTGAAAAGCTGTATTCATTATGCCCACTTCAGAAAAAAGGTTGCAGCAATGCATGATTGATGTCGAAAAACATAAACCACACATGATTTTCTGTTTAATTTTGTAGATTCATCACTTACAACTGAGAATGTCTCTGCCAATATGGTGCACTGGGCACCTAAAGATTGGAAACGTACTTTCTCACATGCGGAGATAAAGATTAGATACAGATACAACATGCCTTTTGTACCACCAATCCAAATCGAAGCCATTGAAAAGACCTACGAGTCTATCGAAGAGCTCTACTATGAATGTGCTGACTACTACGTAAAGTACCATCCAGATGCATCATGGCACAACTTAGCTACACATATGTATGAAACAGATGCTGATTTAGCTGCTTTGAGGCAACTAAGCCCTTTCTTGCCACCCAAAGGTTAGTACAGGTGCTAATTATGAGCTCAAGTCATGCGAGTTATAGTAACAATAATAAAAATTACTATTACTCAGATGCATACAATCACAGCTCTTCATTAAGGCTTTGTAAATTAATTTTGAGAATAATAGGTAGCAAAAAGAAGTGAGAATAATTTGAGAATAATGGAAACCAATTCAAGTTTGGAATGACATCATAATATGTCGTGTGATGCAATATTGCATCACGGTTAAATTTAGAGTAGCTAGATCTATTACGTAATTACCTCATTGGGCCCTACCACATGCATTGTGGTTTTCATGTCAAGGCAAGCCTCTACTTATTTGAAAATAATAGGTAGTTTACTAAGGAATAATGGGGACAATTTTCGAGAATAATAATAGGCAAACTTTTGAGCATAATTTACAAAGGCCTAGCTACTCTTCATCACTTTAGATTCCTCAGTCACTGCCGAGAATCTTCATGAGATAATAAAAGATTTAGATGAAATGGAATATCTAAAATTATTTGGTACGCACGGAGTTGAGTTTCAAGTCATCCACGATTATGATACTGAAAGCAGAGAAGCTAATATAGATGACTATGTGAAAAGATACCCGCTATTGTCGTGGAAGAATCTTATATCTGGTCTCAGAGAAATAGGTCATCCTGAACTGGCGGAGAAAGTGAGATTCAAGTATGTGCAGGGTAAGTGTGCTATTAATTTTGAAGTTTGAGTCTTTTTTTATCAAGTTAAATAGTCGTGTGTTACATGAAATATTAATTCTCTGATAGCTTAGACAGTGTCAAATTTCTTAGATTCTACAGAAGACGTAATCAATCCTCCGGTTATCACCAAACACCCTGAATATTTGGACAACATCCATGGAGATAGACCACTGACTCTTACTGTATCTGCCGCTGGACAAGGTACACTCTCTTATCACTGGATAAAAGATGGATTAGCCTTCTTTGATGAAAAGCTCCCCAGCTGTACTGGTGTGAACACCCCCACACTTGGCATTACCTCATTTGCAACAGAGCATGAAGGGGTATACAAATGTGTTGTGAGCAATGCAGCTGGTAGTGTGGAATCAACTTCTGTTGAGCTAACTATTGGTGAGTCATTAGTGTCCTCATGTATGATGTGCAGTTTATATTTTATATGCATTATGTGACGTGGTAGCAGATGATAGTCAGAAGGAGATTGATGAATATGTTCTACCAATAATTGCCAAAGAAGGTTACAGTTGTGTTGCAAAGAGCTCACTCTGTGCCTTTTATTTGCCTAAAGGCTACATGGGAACAGTTTATGTTGAAAATGTGACACTAGACCCAAAGCCACGAGCAAATGAAGTTGTGATAGCCCCTGTTGTACGTGTCACTTCTCACAGGCTCACTATCAGTGAAAAGAAACCAGCCATTATTGAATTGATGAAAATAGTTGACGTTTCCGATACAAGCCAAAATGAGTTAGTTCCACTATTAAGTAATTCTGTCCCATCAAAAAACCTGCAGTGGAAGGAATTGGATACTAATAGTCACTGTGAAGTACTTAATGATCGTATAAGATTTCAGGTGACACAGCTTGGTTTCTTCACAGCTCTTACTCGATATAAACCTCCAAGTGGGAGTGTAAGCCTTTTACCCAATGACAAACATCCAGTTGAACTTACCATCCCTGAAGTTCCAGGGTTCAAAGTGCAGATTCCATCCACTAGTGTACAGTCTGAAACTTTGATTAAAGCAACGCTCCATTATGATGATCCGGTTCTGTGCACAGATGGCAAAGATTACTGCTTAGCAACTGCTTGTGTTACTATCGAGCCACGTAATTTGAGGCTTACTGAGACAATGACAATTCCTGTTACTTTAACGATTCCAGACTATAATGAAATAAGGAAAAAATATCCTAATGCCAAACCACAGTTCTTGTGTGGGACTGTGCACACTCAAAGCAAAGAATCTACAACACTTGACTGGGAGGTTGTTTCAGAAGAAGATTTTATTATCAGCAAAAATGATGATAATCACTTTGCAGCTACAATACAGTCAACAAGCTTTGGTCCACTCAAAGGTATATGGAGGGGAGTTAGTGGTGACTATCGAGATCTTGGTCCCAAGCATGAATATCGAAAGTCTATCACTGAAACTAAAATTAAGAGTATCTCTGCGAGATGCCAAGTATTTATGTCACCCATAACAAAGATGGAATCTTCAGTCTCTTTCAATGTTGCTGTTCTTGTCTACCCCTTCCAAGCATCCAAAGTTTACAAAACTCTTGAGAATTACGAGTGTAGTTTATGTGACAGTGGGCCGGTGCCATATGAGTTCAAGGGTAGTGACCTGCTCTATACACTGGAAATTAGGAAGCTCTTGTTTCCTGAGTCTAAACAAAATGCCAGAAATCTGTCTTACTCAGAGACTGCTTCACTATCTGGGGATTTCTGTTCACGAGCAGAATTTGAAATTGAATTCGATGCAAGTGCAAAACTGAAGGGAGGCATGGCACTGGCCAATCTCTTCATCAAGCACAGTGCTGACAAGCCACATAAATTTAGTCTGATATTAGTAAGTCATACATGCATGTACATAGCTATATATCTGACTA
Source organism: Cliona cf. orientalis (assembly GCA_963930775.1). Taxonomy (NCBI): domain Eukaryota; kingdom Metazoa; phylum Porifera; class Demospongiae; order Clionaida; family Clionaidae; genus Cliona; species Cliona cf. orientalis. The sequence goes on from OZ005691.1 coordinate 9,869,423, forward strand.
GTCACTTTTAATGATATTTTCTGTTTAGCCCCAAAATCTAGTTTTACAAGATGAACATTATCATAAAGAACCAACTTTAGAAGGTAACAATAAGTCATTGTGCAAATAGCTAGTATAGCAAAAAAAAAAAGTAACCTCTCAGTGTGGCACGTACTTTTGATAACCCATATTTCACTGTGTTCATTGAATGTTGTGGAATGCTACAGGTCCTGGACTCGATTCAAGGATGAAATTGTCAGAGTTTTGTCAGGATGCAAGTCGTGGAGGTATGATAATTGAGCTTAATTTCGAACCTCATGATACAGGACTCTTCCCTTTAGATGGGCGTGTGGTACTCAATGAAATTTTTGAAGTGTATCTCAAGAACTATCTTGAATCGAAGGGTCTAGACCTTGATGAGAATAGTCTAGAAGAAGATAGCATGGATGAAGCCTTCTCTGATGCCAAATATGATTTTAGTGAGGTGACAGTTTGCTTTGATCCACGAAAACACTTCAAACCAATTGAACGTCATGAAAAATTTTGCTGCACGTCAGTGGTCCACACCAATCGTGGAGATAAAGAGTGCATAAAACATCATACTACAACAATTGAGAAAACTGAAGGACTGGAGTACTGCGATGCCAAAGTTTGGACGTGGTCAACTTCTGGAGGACTAAGTGCTAAGTATCAAGGAGTTGGGGCATCAGTCTCCATAGGCTACACTAAAAGCCAATCCCAGACCTTGAAAAAGAATGATATTTCAGTGTGTAGACAAGACTTCCCACATGAAGTTGAAATACCAAAGAAGTCTTCAAGAAAGGTGGAAATGAAGCAGCGATATTCTTGTTACGAGTGTAAAGTTGAGAACGCCATAATAAAATTTCCAAAGGGGGCACAAATTCGGTGTACAGTGATTGACAAACAATCAAGAACATTCTGTCCATGGTCATGGTGTGATTGGCTGTCAAAATCAAAGCAGCGATTTGATCTTGGAGAGATCTTCAAAGGAAGTCTGGAAGAGAGCCCCCATGACAACAAATTTATTGCTAAGGTCAACGGAAAGTATAAGTGGGTTGAAACGGATATCTTTAGTGATATCAAGGATCCTGTAAAACTGTAATGTGTGCCATACTAAACTAAATGCATTTTTAGAGTTTGCTTTTGCTAGAATTTGCTGATATTATGTACTTGAATGTGTGACATATAATATTCTTAGTGTATATTATAAAACTATTATAATATTATTATGATTTAGCATGCACAATTGTCTATATAGTATTAACTTATAGTTGCTCAGCACTTCGTAAAAGCATCATTTCAAACTAGCTAGAATTTCCAGTGGTGGGCAAACGGGAGCCAATGAGCCAATTGTGGCTCCCTCCAGGATTTCTTGTGGCTCTTGATTAAGCTCTGACAATTTCTAGTACTATTAGGAGCAACCAGTACAATTAACGGTGGAGGTCGTGCCTGGCACTACCTCATGACTGAATAATTAGTCTGGGAGATCTAGTCAAGTTCTGGTCCACTCTTATAATAATAGAAGGGGTATCCTGATCGAGTTGAGTAGTGTTTCATTTGATCATAATGCTACATGTGAGAGGATGTTCTCTGTAAGCAATAACAAGATCAGAAGTGGTGGGTGTCAGTGTTGTGCATATGTACGTGTATGGCCATTGGCTCTACTGTAGAGTGTTCCTTTGCAGCTTTGGCTCTAAGTTTCAGCTTACTCGCCCACCCCTGATTTCACTTACCCATGCATTAGTTTTTCATTGTTTAAAGTCCTCATATAGGCTTAGATTGAGCATTAAATTACATCATACACCATCATTGGCTCCGAAACGGGAGAGTAGGGAGGAAGGATTACTCTTCCCTGGACACAAAACAGTGTCATAATTTCTGGCCTGCAACCAGGAGCTGAGTATGACATCACTGTTAAACACATCAACTACTGCTAGGTCATCAGGTACTAGTATAAGCCATAATAGTAGCTATACTACGATATTATTATTATTATTTTGTGAATCACCATTTCCAGTGCCTGTGGGTCCTTATGTAACCTCACCTTCCTCAAAATGTGACGATAACGCAGGAGCCATCATAGGTGGAGCGGTGGCAGTGGTAGTCATCATTGCAGGAACTATAATCACAGCCATTATAGTATGCTATAATCGCTTTAACAAAAGAGATTAATTCAAACCAAAAGATGACACTCAAAGGTAAGTAACATCATCATGGGGACAAACCACACGCGTAAATTCGACCTTTGTGAACCTCTAGGTTACCGTCACGTTATGATCAACCAGGAATAATGTTGAGTGATATGTTACCCACAAGTAAGGATAGAGAACTGCTGATCATGACTATGAGCCGCTGGAAAAGTACAACTAACACAATGATTATGGAGATAATTTTATTCAGACTCCACCTGATTCTTCAAAGCTGGAACCTGACAAGCTGTCATCAGCCAATGATTATGAATCAACCCTGTGTCCTGCTTATGCCTCTGTGGCTACCACCAGTATCCATGGCAACAATGAACTAGAAACATCTCTGTTGCATCTACCTCAATGCCAGGTCATCAGAAGGACAATGAAGTGAGTAACAGCTGCATGTGCATTAACACCTATTATACTCTTAACTATTATTGTACATCCATCAATAGAGTGCATAATATAGAGTATACGTATTATCCTTTCACTGTTTAATATTAAATTGATGATGAATCAATTATTGTTGTTCTAGTGTTTTGTATCTTCAACTTTAATTGAGTTAGTACGCAAGTAGTAGAACATTCAATTAGCACAATGTCATGCATTCTTTATGCTGCATGGTGCCATTGACTTGCCTTGTGCATCTAATTAACACTACACGCTAAATCTACACTCAGGAAAAATATGGCTGAACTGATAGTACAGATTTTAAAGAGTAGCAGCCTAAATCTGTCTCAATCCTGTGTTTTCACACGATAATTTTTAAGATTTCTGCCGGTATGTGCATACTTTTAGCTATTATTGTAAGCAGGAAAAGTTTTTAATATAATGCACTGTAGACTGCCTAATTTCATTATTCGGTAGCCTTACAGGGCAAGTATTGCTTGCTTCTAAACAGCCTGAAAGGCACCTAGTTTTTTGTCCTGCAACAAGACAAATATAATCAAGCTTGTTTGCTTAATTGCCCCACAAATCTCCATCTCAGTATCATAGTAGCCTCATAGTGTTCATGCATTGCTTTTACAATGCTCAAAATGAAAGTATTCATAAATGTTGTGTAAATATCAACAGATGTCCATTCAAGATCTGTAGATCAAGCTCAATTTTTATATACAGGGAATCAATTCCATATATGGAGAATCATGTACAGGTATTATAACATACTTACAATGACTAAAGCATGCTCCAACTGTTTTTATTGACTATAATATTATCGTCAAAACTGCATAGAACATTGTAGAGATCAGATTTGTTGCTTTTGGATTCTGATACGGTAGCTACCAATGAAGTGCACGCACACCAAGGCATCACACTTGGCATAGGAATACTCATGGCTAACCAAATTGTATCCTACCTATGACTTAGATCTGAGAAAGTGCTACCAACAAAATGTTATTGTACCGTGGCTAGGGCAATAATATTAATTGCCCTGCGGTCGATAATTATTCCGAGGCTTGTATATGTATGATAGACCAGGAGAGTAACGAAGTCAATGCACCTTAGGCTTCCCCTCGCACATTAATTTATATTCCATACTAGCTACCCCACATTAACTATAACATCATTTTCTTAACACTCAAGTCAGCAACTCTCCAAACATAAGACACAATTTAACATAGGCGGCGGAACGAAGTTCTATTTGGGGGGGCATATAATCATTCATTGCGCGCGAAGCGCCACGAAATTTTTGGACCACGCCCACTTAATTGAAGTTTAAAGGTCACTCGTGGATTGTGATGGTGCTATTGCTGTCTAGAAGAAAGAAACGATGGAAAATTGGCACAATGATCGACTTTTGAGGCTATTCTAGGCAGCTTTTGACTGTATCTTGGTGTATCTATCATGAAAAGAGATAAGTCTGGCTGATTTGTGACGTCATTAGGCCCTGGATTTTGGGGGGGCAATGCCCCCCCTTCTCTGAAAGTGGGGGGGCAACTGCCCCCCCTGCCCCCCCGGTTCCGCCGCCTATGACAAATAAAACTATTATAAGTCATACTAATGTAAATTTCATGATTGCTAATGCAAGTATGCATGAACACCATTCACTTGTTAACAGTGACTGTGATAATAACTGTCTTGCCAAATGTTGGAAACTATCGTCAAAAAGAGACTAAGAAAGCTAATAAAATTTACGTTTGTAGGTAAGGTAACTACAGATCTAAGTCCAAATAAACAGTGTAATTATATTGGCCAATTGCAGGTGTAATAAACTACTAGCTAGTCAGCTTTGACTTATGCATCAAGATCATCATAATCAGGAGTAGGTGATCTCATCAGATTTCGTCGATGAAATATTTCCTCTACCACACTTTGATCGTAAGGTCTGTCATCTCTCTCTCTATACTTGTATCACTTGACAACAGTGGAAAACACAATGAAGCCAAACAGAGCGACCACAATTGTGAACAAAAAGTAGGCAAAGCAACAGTTCGTGACAGGAGGGTGATCTTTTATGCTACCTTTAGACCAAATGCTATCAGAAGAAATGGGAACAAGGGCAATGGAGCTGATCAACTGAAAGAAACCATTAATGGCAAAGAAGACTCCAATGAGAAGACCTTTCATAGAGTGAGGGCTTTGAGCTGAGATGAACTCAAGAATTGTAGCCATGATAATTGGTGGACCCATCGCAAGAAATGTGTTTGGAATGATGAGTACTCCCCAAGGCATCTTAAGAATAGGGTATTTTAATGCATGAATTTTGTTTGCTCTTGTGTATGCGAACATACAGTGGCTACCAGTTCCTAGATCATCCACTGAGTGAAGATGACCTGCTAGGTCAATGGCCAACATAGATACAGTACCAAGGACATAAAAAAGTAAGCCAACATATAAGCGGGCAATTATTGATATTCTGTAGCTACGCAGTACTACAAAAGTGTAAATAGGCAAGAAGATGGATGCAAGTGTGTATCTCAGAGCACTACTTTCAAAGATAGCCCAAACTTTACAGCGGTTGATAAAGTCTTCTCTGTAACCAGTGTGTAGCCCAAATATTTTAAATCCAATGTATGAGGTGGGAATCTCCATCACAAAAATTGCACCAAGGCTGAGAAGCAATGTCAAGATTCTTAAAAACGTCTTAACATCTTCAACTTGTTCAGTTGTAAAAGGTCCTCCATATCTTGACTTAGCAAAGTCTATTCTAGAGGGTTTTTCATCATCACTGTAAGTGAAGGCACTACGTTGAAGTGGGTACTTGTGCCTTCTGGCAAAGTTGAGCACCTTAAGCACATTTCCATATGGATTATGATAGCCAGGTTCAGTGTAAAACCACTGCCACTTACAGCAAGTTAGGATTAAAAGAAATGGAATACTAACGATTATTAGAATCGGTAGAATATTCCAAGCAATTCTAACCTTGAAGTTTAATGCTGTACACTCAGCAGGTGCTCCACCAATGCTCACAAGGGTTGTTCCCAATACATCAGCCCATATTGCCAAGTGAATAAAGATGCTCAGTGTTTTACTTGAGGCATCCATAAGTTGATCTAATCCCAACTGAATAAAATTTGCCTGGAAAGCTACAATACCAATTGCTGCCAGACAGAACGTACCAATGCCAATGAAATAGAAAGGAGCAACTTCTTTGAAGGAGAAGTCTTCAAGGAGGCGATTTGAATGACCAAGTCTTGTACCGATCCCAACAAGAACAACAATTATGGAGGAAAAAGAGAATGCAAGAAAGCCAAGACCAATCATGACCATCTTAAATCGTCCACAGTAAATATCTGCTAGAAAACCACCCAGAGGATAAAACATAGCCATCACTGCAAGTATAGCGTAGAAAAACGCTAACGGAGATGATACAGAATTGGCAAAGTGGGTACTCCCATTACTACTAATAGGTACATAATTTTCAACAAATTCCCCAATTAGGAATTGCTGCAAAGCAAGCAACTCACCAACAATCATTGTCCACACCAGAATCAGTACAACAGCTTTGTGCTGTAGACAAACTTGTCTACAACAGAATCTGATATCACCGCAATATTTGCGAAGAGGAACATTAGAATTTGCGCCACTTTTACGTAACGTTGAAAGCAATGGTTGAGTCTCAAGATCCATCATCATTACTACAATAATAGTACCTGCAACTATCGACAATCTTCAAAACGTAACTGATAACAATATAGCTAGCTCCTTGAACATGACATCTGTTATTGTGGGCAAAAGAATGAATCTTCAATGGTACTGTGAAGTACTACATTGTTGATTCATCCGGAGTGTTAAAAAACATTAACTTCACAAAACCAGCGTGGAAAGCGTGATTAGAAGCCATGCACATCAAAGGCACCATGTGTGATTTAATATGTACACAATCCCTGCAAACAAGGAAACTGACAATGGTATCCATGTGTAGCTAATACTTATCATGCACAAAGCATTGTGATTACTGCACATGATGATCATGAACAGTAACACTGTCTGAGGGATAAACCTCATAGTTTATCGTTGAAGACCCTTAAACTAAGAGGTGTACCTAGTGATAGGCCAGATGTGTTGGTGGTAAAGAAGGCTAGCTGAAACAGGGAGATTAAAGAGACATAGCTATGCACTCATTGCAAGATTCATCTGAAAGCAGACCACTTAGACCTTGAAAGTTCAGTAACTAAGATGAACCATGTAGCTGAGGAATCATATTATGAGTAATGCTTCCTTAAGACCTAGATCTGTTATTGTGCAGGAAATGCAACTAGAGTAGGGAAAGGTATTTCCAGATGGAGGTAGTTAGTGGACACCTCACACATGGACGATTGTGCCTTCACCATTCACCATGAGGTAGGGGCCATATGAATACCTATCTCTCACTTTCAGGAGGATGCATCCACACAGAAGCTGCACAGCATCCCTCTATTTAGTTTTACCAAACGCCATTCTTTGATGGCGGCTAAGACTCTGTGTGAAACCAAAACATTGTTTGGAATGTTTGTATTAGAACTAGAGCTCTATAGAGCACATACCCCGCGCGCTGCAGCGTTGATGTCAGAGCATATATCTGTGGTCAGAGAGCTCGCAGCCTGTTGACGACCTTTACCGACACATTGTGTCGGGTTGTGCGCATGAGCAGAGAGCACATGGTGGGTAGTGTACATATAGGCGTGGCCAACAAAACGCAGTATTTGCAACGCTCGTGGGCCTTGCCAAACGATTCGAAGCATACTGAAGCCAGTTTTTCGGCGATATTTACGGATACGTTGCATTTATGAGTCGCTCAGATGCCTAGATCTCCAGATCTGGCGATTCTTGTGCTAACGACAGACAGACAGACGACAGACAGACGACAGACGACAGACAAAACCGATCACATTACCCCTTGCGCATGCGCGCGGGGTAATAATTACATGGGAAATTTGGACTTTCCTAAATTTTAACTAAGTGTAATAATATGCCAGATTGGAAACCATTTCCAGATGATGTGTTCATATTCCTTTTCATAATTTTTAGATGGATCATCAAAATTAATTTAAAGGCAGGATGCAAGAATGATACTATCCAGGATGCATTTGATACCATTTACAGGACATTGTCATAATTATTATCAGCTGCAATATTTTATGCAGTCTTGTCCAACAAAGGTCAAATAATAATAACAATCCACCATATCCACCTACGAATACTACCGCTCCCTCAACAACTCAAATTCAATCTAAACCTGTAAAAGAAGAAATTCAGCCGTCACCACAACCCCAGTCGCCAGCTTCTTCCAGAGCTAAAGCCATGGCCATCAACTACAAGCAGATGCTCAACATACACTGCCAGAGGAACCACATCACACACATCTATGACTGTGTGGCTTCTGAAGATGCTGTGGGCTACGTCGCCACGGTGAAGGTGTCTGGTCAAGTCTTTACGTCAAAGAATCACGGAACAAAGAGGGCCGCAGAGACTGACGCTGCTGGAGAAGCTGTGAAGGCTCTAGGGTTGGTGGGGCCGCAGGGAGAGTATCAGCCACAGCAAGGACAGGGGAAGACGGGGTCCGGATATTACGGCAGCGGCGGTGGTCATACACAGCCATCTTCAGTCTCTCAACCTCAGGGTAAGTAGTGATGTTGATGTGGATGCTTACTGCTGCTATTGGTTAGGCACAAGTAGTTAATCAAATACAACGTATGATCCAATCTAATGTAAGAAATTAGCGTTTTAAAAATTCTCATAATTGCCTACATTACCTACATTACCCTATAGTTGTAACAAATACTGTGATCCGATTGGTCACTCGAGGCCCGAGGCTGTAGCATCCCGAGCAAAGCAACGTAAAATAGTGGACCTCCAACTGACCAATCAGATTCCTGACCTACATTACCCTACAATACCTTACAATACCTTACAATACCTACAATACCTACATTACCCTATGATTATTGTAACAAATACTGTCAGTGATCCGATTGGTCACTCAGAGGCCTGAGGCTGTAAAATAGTGGACCTCCAACTGACCAATCAGATTCCTGACCTACATTACCCTACAATACCTTACAATACCTTAAAATACCATACAATACCTTATAATACCTACAATACCTACATTACCCTATATAGCTAGTTGTATTAATACTGTGATCCGATTGGTCAGTTCGTGCTGCTGCAGCTGGCACGCTGTACTACATACATAATTTTGACAAGTGAAAAAAAAAAAAATAGTCCCAATCATCCCTCCCCCCGGGCCGAGGTGCCGCAGCTTCGGTGATCCGTTTGGGAGTGACACTGCGGACATTACCGCAGGCATACTTCCAGGGATGGGGGGTATTCAAGGGAGGAACCTGGGCGACCCCTAAGCCATATATGCCCAGGACCATGTGCAGTTTTCAGCTGCAGGTGCCAGAGGGGATACCCCTGACACCGTCTAGCCCCGTTATCGATAGTACCTCCCAGAAAATGCTATTTATTGAGCTGGGACCGGGGGTAGCAAAACGCGTATGGTTTTCACGTTGGAATGTACAGACCGTGACGTATTAATTAAAAGCTATGAATATCATTAATTCTATACCGCGGCGCGCGCCAGTGTATCTCAGCAACGGAAAGAGCTGTGGAGCTGGAACAACAACCAAAATGTAGCTCTTGAGCAGATGAAAGCAGCTACCATGGTCCTGAACATGTTAGACTATACCATGGTATACATACCAAGCTTCTTCAAAGACAACCTTACATGTATGATTGTCACGTTTATATATTATACTCAGACCAAAAAACGTATTTCGGTTAAACGGTAATAGTTATGGAGCTGGAACAAAGACCAAAATGTAGCTCATAATCTGATGAAAATTATTTTTCAGACAATCAGTGTCCTTAATACCTGGAGGGCATTACTGTGAATAACTCATGCATATTATACCATCATTGTTACATCAAACATACTTGTTATATTGTAATTATTATAATAATATTATTATTATAGCATACATGTACTCTTTTTAATTATTAATATATCCTGATTCACCCTTGTATCCTAGGTAACAGGGGTGTTATAACTAAAATATTGACCTCCCCCAGGCAATTATAATCCCCTGTGAACACCATAGTGCACTGCACTAAAAATATGCCAGCCAACGACTTCTACCAGATAAATGCAACCACTAAGAAACTGACCAATCAGGATATATATCAGATATCGCATGGTAGGCACGTATATTATGGATTATAAAGCCCCTCCCCCTCGGGCTGCGCCCTCGGGGTCATGGGCTTTATAATCCATAATACACTCCCTACCATGCAATATCTATTACATATTATTATTATTATTATCATGGTGCACATGATCGAAACTGGCACTCCAGAATCTTAAGCTTACAGGAGTTTTTTTTTATGATGTCAGTAAAATTTAATAATATCAGACTTAGTAATAGTGCATGTGCATACTTAGACAAAAAAAAAAAAAAAAAAAATATTCGTAACAATAATTATTATTATTACTACAGCAATGGCTAACATTCTGAATTATTTTGTAGCCTAATAATTATTGTGAGTCAACATTCCATTACAATGCCTGGTATAAGATTACAAGTCTCAAGCTCTACACCATGAGGAGAAGTGTGATGAAGATCAAAGTGAACTGCATGACTGCAGCAGTGAGCATGTGCAGTAGAGGAGGGGAGGAGCTGGTACTGTCACCATCCACTGTGATCTTGTAACCAAAACCACGATGTGTAGCACACTGAAGTGATTATAACACACACACAAGGAATTGAAATTAATGTGATAGTCAGGGCTAGCTGGTTTCAATGTCATGGTAAGGGGTCAACAGATGTATCATAAATTACTGTATAGTTGGAAATAATTATCATCAGTAGAGTAACAGTGGAGCAGATATTAGAAGCGATGTCTTCTGATGAAGAACAAGATCTAGGGAGTGAGAAGATGGCAGAGGAGGGCAATAAAGATAAGGAAGGTGATGGCACTCAAGATTTGGAGAGTGAGGTGTCCTGGCATCTCTCTCTCTCTCTCTCTCTCTCTCTCTCTCTCTCTCTCTCTCTCTCTCTCTCTCTCTCTCTCTACCCCTACCCCTCTCCACTACCTCTTTGCTGCTATTTTACCTGATAAGTTCAAACAGGAGACTAAACAAAGCACAATATTCACAGTGCTGTTGTAACAATGTATCTCCAATGCAGCTCCTGCTGATTTCAGTGCTCTGACTGAAGAAAATGTTCTTAAGGTCATCAGAAGCATTGATGACATCAGCAAAAAGTGGGAGGATCTGAGCTACAAACTTTTAGGCCATAGTAATGCGACATGGAAGAGTGAGGAAGATGCTGTGAGGGAGTGGTTCCATGATGATCGTCACACACCATCATGGAGGAAGCTCACCTTTGCTCTAGACAAACTAGGCGAGATCAAAGTTGCTGACACATCACAAAAATATTGTGAAGTTCCAAATGGTACACATCATAGCTAAGTATATAATATCACGTACACAACATGCATGCATGTGTTATTGTACAGATCCCACTATGACTACTGAGAATGTGCTAGCAGTGCTTTCCATATCAGACCCGAAGTTAACTAGAGCTCTGTAGAGCACATACCCCGCGCGCACATTGCACAATCTATTTTCGGTGCATGGCTATACTTTTGTGAACTTGAGAGAAATAATGAAAATGCTGCTTAATTGTTCTGGTGACACTTGAAACAGCCCTCTCTGCACCCAGACTAGGAAGACATGAACTTGTACCTATATTTTGCTGTAATAATAGTATATACTGATTGATTCCATGGGGCTTTAAGTCACTTTATGGGAATTACACTGTATTTAGAACATCGACGACCTTTACCAGTCATACGCTTGTTAGTTGTGCGCATGAGCAGAAAGCATAATGGCATGTATTATGCATTGATGGGCACTGTCGATAGGCGTGGCTACGGTGGCCAACAAACATGCACTATTTGTGACGCTCGTGGACCGTATCCCTCGATTTGACGCACACTGAAGCCATTTTTTCGCCGAATTCGATTGATTCGTTGTACTTACGAGTCGCTTAGACTCCTACATCTCGAGATATGGCGATTTTTGTGCTAACGACGACGACGACACAACCGATTACTTTACCCCCTTGCGCATGCGCGCGGGGTAATAAGGAAATTCTGGACTGCTGACGGCCAGAATCTGCTGAGTGAAGTACCATCTAGGGTAGCTTCAATTGAGGAGCACTTCACAGAGGATGAAGACAGAAATAAAGCCCTACTGAATTACTATGTCAATTGTCACCCTGAACCAATGTGGTACTATGTAGCATGCTGCCTTTATTCACTGGGAGAGACAGCTGCTCTGAAGAAAGTGTATGAGTTCAAGCTGTTTCAAACAGAAGGTACATAGAACTACAATTTTCAGTACAATTGCTGCAGTAGTTATATAGGACTCAGCTTTCTGCTATGAAATATATAGTTGTGTACACTTTAATACTAGATCCAGCCAGCAATGCATAATGCATTTCTCTACACTCTTCCTTATTATATTATAGATTCATTACTCACAACTGAGAATGTCTCTGCTATCTTGACGCAATGGATACCTCGTCCAGACTTTGGAAAATATATTCATACAAAGAAGAGACATGAGTTCAAGCTGTTTCAAACAGAAGGTACATAGAACTACAATTTTCAGTACAATTACTGCAGTAGCTATAGGACTCAGCTTTCTGCTATGAAATATATAGTTGTGTACACTTTAATACTAGATCCAGCCAGCAATGCATAATGCATTTCTCTACGCTCTTCCTTATATAGATTCATTACTCACAACTGAGAGTGTCTCTGCTATCTTGACGCAGTGGATACCTCGTCCAGACTTTAGAAAATATGATAATAGTACAGAGAAGAGACATTTGAACATTACTCATGGTTATGCCTACACCTACCTACCATTGGTTCCTCCAACTATACTCAAGACCGTTAATGAAGAGACACGTGAAGAAGAAGATCACTATTTTAAGTACGCTGAGTACTATGTGAAGCACCACCCAGATGCATCATGGTATGATTTGGCTACAAGAATGTATGAAGCTGATGCTGAACCAGCATCTCTAAAACAGTTGACTCCATTTCTTCCAAATGGTATAATTATCTCATCCGCATGTGTAGAATAGAAGACTTTATTTATTTCTGCATGCAGACTATTCCGACCTGACCACTAAGAATATAAGCGAAATATTGGAAGACTTTGATGACTGGAAGCAAGTGTTGCCTTTTGTGGTGTAACCTGGTCCAACATTGATAGAACAGAGCAAGGAGATGCTCTCATCGAGCACTATGCCACTGTGTTTCCACTCAGATCATGGATGAATCTGAGTTATGGCCTCAAGAGTAGAGGTCACTATAAACTGGTGGAGAATGTGAAAATCAAATATTTACAAGGTCACTGATCCCACCTTTCAGCAGTTTACGTTATTTGTAGTCATATAAGGAATAGCTACTAAGAATGAGTGCATGGATCCAAATGATATTCTCATGCACACTTCATTCATACCCTACAGATGATACCATGGATGTTCTTCCAGTTATTGCTGATCAGCCAACATCCCAAAGTGCATCCTATGGAGAAGAGGTGACTCTCTGTGTGTCTGCTACTGGAACAGGCTCTCTCTCCTACTATTGGATTAAGGATGGAGATGCTTACTTTGGAGAAAAGCTCTCACACTGCACAGGAAGTAACACTCCTTCCCTCCATATCAGTGCTTTTTCACAAAGCCATGAAGGGAGATACAAGTGTGTGGTCAGCAACAAGGCTGGATCTGTGGAGTCAAATACCGTGACATTGAGTGGTGAGTATTCTAGTGCTACAGCAAACACATTAACTTAATATGGTATCATGGCTAGATTAAAGTTGCTTATGTTAACGCATGCACTGCTGCTGAATACAAATAAACACCCACTCAGTCAAGTCATGTTCCTTAACTCAAGCACCTAACTACGCGACAAATAAAGATCAAACAAGCTAGTATGTGATCCCTCCCCACATACATTAAACTAGAATTAAGCCTTCACGGGACGGGCAAGATGCAAGAGTGAGCTATGTGCACACACCACTGATTCACAATTTAATATGTGTATCAAGTTATAATATTAAGTAGTATTAGCTGGGTTGCAAATGCAGCCAGGATTGACAAACTTTATACTTGGCCTGAGTTTACTCAAATAAGCCTACTGCATTGGATGGATAAGTATAAGCAGTTCATTCATGCACGCCATACAAATTCTCAGTTGTGGGCTGATACTGAGGTTCTTGAGACACTTTACTTGTGTATAAATTTTAAGGTTTATATCTTGTAGAATTACGTAATTGAGATCTGAGGTATGATGAGCATGAATTGTTAACTTTAAATATGCATTAGAAAATGGAAGGATGAATATATCACACATTGAGCTGTTGTATGAGTAGCATTTTCCTCATCTTTGGCTATGCATACTACCTAGCTGATAAGATCAAACAGGCTCCTGCAGACTAAACCAAGCACATACAATATTATTATTCACAATGCTGTTGTAATGATTTATCTCCAATGCAGCTTCTGCTGATTTAAGTGCTTTGACTGAAGAAAATGTTCTCAAGGTCATCAGAAGCATTGATGACATCAGTAAAAAGTGGAAGGATCTGAGCCATAAACTACTAGGCTATAGTAAAAGTGGATGGAAGAGTGAGGAAGACATTGTGTGGGAGTGGTTCCATGAAGATTATCACACACCGTCATGGAGGAAGCTCATATATACCTTAGATAAACTAGGAGAGACTAAAGTTGCCAATGAATTGATTCAGAAAAATCTGTCAGAGCCTGTGGATGGTGAGTGTAATTATTTTTTGCTGCAATGCCAACAATTCTAGGCTTGATATCAAGATCTACTACTCCTTCATTAATATGACATTTCTTTTCAGAGGCTACAATGACTGTTGCAAATGTGAAAGCAGTGCTTTCTCTAATGAATCCCGACATCAAAACCTGGTTTCTTGATGATGTACCTATGCGAGCGGCTGCTATTGAAAGTGAATTTCCTGAAACAGATGCTCAAAATCATGCTCTTGCCAGCTACTATGTTGACTGTTACTCAGAGCTTTCATGGGAATACTTTGCTCGTTCTCTCTACATCTTTGGAGACACAGCTGCACTTGAAAAGCTGTACTCATTATGCCCACTTCAGAAAAAAGGTTGCAGCAATGCATGATTGATGTCGAAAAACATAAATCACACATGATTTTCTGTTTAATTTTGTAGATTCATCACTTACAACTGAGAATGTCTCTGCCAATATGGTGCACTGGGCACCTAAAGATTGGAAACGTACTTTCTCACATGCGGAGATAAAGATTAGATACAGATACAACATGCCTTTTGTATCACCAATCCAAATCGAAGCCATTGAAAAGACCTACGAGTCCATTGAAGAGCTATACTATGAATGTGCTGACTACTACGTAAAGTACCATCCAGATGCATCATGGCACAACTTAGCTACACATATGTATGAAACAGATGCTGATTTAGCTGCTTTGAGGCAACTAAGCCCTTTCTTGCCACCCAAAGGTTAGTACAGGTGCTAATTATGAGCTCAAGTCATGCGGGTTATAGCTAGTAAAATAATAAAAATTACTATTACTCAGATGCATACAATCACAGCTCTTCATTAAGGCTTTGTAAATTAATTTTGAGAATAATAGGTAGCAAAAAGAAGTGAGAATAATTTGAGAATAATGGAAACCAATTCAAGTTTGGAATGACATCATAATATGTCGTGTGATGCAATATTGCATCACGGTTAAATTTAGAGTAGCTAGATCTATTACGTAATTACCTCATTGGGCCCTACCACATGCATTGTGGTTTTCATGTCAAGGCAAGCCTCTACTTATTTGAAAATAATAGGTAGTTTACTAAGGAATAATGGGGACAATTTTCGAGAATAATAATAGGCAAACTTTTGAGCATAATCTACAAAGGCCTACTCTTCATCACTTTAGATTCCTCAGTCACTGCCGAGAATCTTCATGAGATAATAAAAGATTTAGATGAAATGGAATATCTAAAATTATTTGGTACGCACGGAGTTGAGTTTCAAGTCATCCACGATTATGATGCTGAAAGCAGAGAAGCTAATATAGATGACTATGTGAAAAGATACCCGCTATTATCGTGGAAGAATCTTATATCTGGTCTCAGAGAAATAGGTCATCCTGAACTGGCGGAGAAAGTGAGATTCAAGTATGTGCAGAGTAAGTGTGCTATTAATTTTGAAGTTTGAGTCTTTTTTTTATCAAGTTGTAAAGTTAAATAGTCGTGTGTTACATGAAATATTAATTCTCTGATAGCTTAGACAGTGTCAAATTTCTTAGGTTCTACAGAAGACGTAATCAGTCCTCCGGTTATCATCAAACACCCTGAATATTTGGACAACATCCATGAGGATAGACCACTGACTCTTACTGTATCTGCCGCTGGACAAGGTACACTCTCTTATCACTGGATAAAAGACGGATTAGCCTTCTTTGATGAAAAGCTCCCCAGCTGTACTGGTGTGAACACCCCCACACTTGGCATTACCTCATTTGCAACAGAGCATGAAGGGGTATACAAATGTGTTGTGAGCAATGCAGCTGGTAGTGTGGAATCAACTTCTGTTGAGCTAACTATTGGTGAGTCATTAGTGTCCTCATGTATGATGTGCAGTTTATATTTTATATGCATTATGTGACGTGGTAGCAGATGATAGTCAGAAGGAGATTGATGAATATGTTCTACCAATAATTGCCAAAGAAGGTTACAGTTGTGTTGCAAAGAGCTCACTCTGTGCCTTTTATTTGCCTAAAGGCTACATGGGAACAGTTTATGTTGAAAATGTGACACTAGACCCAAAGCCACGAGCAAATGAAGTTGTGATAGCCCCTGTTGTACGTGTCACTTCTCACGGGCTCACTATCAGTGAAAAGAAACCAGCCATTATTGAATTGATGAAAATAGTTGACGTTTCCGATACAAGCCAAAATGAGTTAGTTCCACTATTAAGTAATTCTGTCCCATCAAAAAATCTGCGGTGGAAGGAATTGGATACTAATAGTCACTGTGAAGTACTTAATGATCGTATAAGATTTCAGGTGACACAGCTTGGTTTCTTCACAGCTCTTACTCGATATAAACCTCCAAGTGGGAGTGTAAGCCTTTTACCCAATGACAAACATCCAGTTGAACTTACCATCCCTGAAGTTCCAGGGTTCAAAGTGCAGATTCCATCCACTAGTGTGCAGTCTGAAACTCTGATTAAAGCAACGCTCCATTATGATGATCCGGTTCTGTGCACAGATGGCAAAGATTACTGCTTAGCAACTGCTTGTGTTACTATCGAGCCACGTAATTTGAGGCTTACTGAGACAATGACAATTCCTGTTACTTTAACGATTCCAGACTATAATGAAATAAGGAAAAAATATCCTAATGCCAAACCACAGTTCTTGTGTGGGACTGTGCACACTCAAAGCAAAGAATCTACAACACTTGACTGGGAGGTTGTTTCAGAAGAAGATTTTATTATCAGCAAAAATGATGATAATCACTTTGCAGCTACAATACAGTCAACAAGCTTTGGTCCACTCAAAGGCATATGGAGGGGAGTTAGTGGTGACTATCGAGACCTTGGTCCCAAGCATGAATATCGAAAGTCTATCACTGAAACTAAAATTAAGAGTATCTCTGCGAGATGCCAAGTGTTTATGTCACCCATAACAAAGATGGAATCTTCAGTCTCTTTCAATGTTGCTGTTCTTGTCTACCCCTTCCAAGCATCCAAAGTTTACAAAACTCTTGAGAATTACGAGTGTAGTTTATGTGACAGTGGGCCGGTGCCATATGAGTTCAAGGGTAGTAACCTGCTCTATACACTGGAAATTAGGAAGCTCTTGTTTCCTGAGTCTAAACAAAATGCCAGAAATCTGTCTTACTCAGAGACTGCTTCACTATCTGGGGATTTCTGTTCACGAGCAGAATTTGAAATTGAATTCGATGCAAGTGCAAAACTGAAGGGAGGCATGGCACTGGCCAATCTCTTCATCAAGCACAGTGCTGACAAGCCACATAAATTTAGTCTGATATTAGTAAGTCATACATGCATGTACATATATATCTGACTAGTCACTTTTAATGATATTTTCTGTTTAGCCCCAAAATCTAGTTTTACAAGATGAACATTATCATAAAGAACCAACTTTAGAAGGTAACAATAAGTCATTGTGCAAATAGCTAGTATAGCAAAAAAAAAGTAACCTCTCAGTGTGGCACGTACTTTTGATAACCCATATTTCACTGTGTTCATTGAATGTTGTGGAATGCTACAGGTCCTGGACTCGATTCAAGGATGAAATTGTCAGAGTTTTGTCAGGATGCAAGTCGTGGAGGTATGATAATTGAGCTTAATTTCGAACCTCATGATACAGGACTCTTCCCTTTAGATGGGCGTGTGGTACTCAATGAAATTTTTGAAGTGTATCTCAAGAACTATCTTGAATCGAAGGGTCTAGACCTTGATGAGAATAGTCTAGAAGAAGATAGCATGGATGAAGCCTTCTCTGATGCCAAATATGATTTTAGTGAGGTGACAGTTTGCTTTGATCCACGAAAACACTTCAAACCAATTGAACGTCATGAAAAATTTTGCTGCACGTCAGTGGTCCACACCAATCGTGGAGATAAAGAGTGCATAAAACATCATACTACAACAATTGAGAAAACTGAAGGACTGGAGTACTGCGATGCCAAAGTTTGGACGTGGTCAACTTCTGGAGGACTAAGTGCTAAGTATCAAGGAGTTGGGGCATCAGTCTCCATAGGCTACACTAAAAGCCAATCCCAGACCTTGAAAAAGAATGATATTTCAGTGTGTAGACAAGACTTCCCACATGAAGTTGAAATACCAAAGAAGTCTTCAAGAAAGGTGGAAATGAAGCAGCGATATTCTTGTTACGAGTGTAAAGTTGAGAACGCCATAATAAAATTTCCAAAGGGGGCACAAATTCGGTGTACAGTGATTGACAAACAATCAAGAACATTCTGTCCATGGTCATGGTGTGATTGGCTGTCAAAATCAAAGCAGCGATTTGATCTTGGAGAGATCTTCAAAGGAAGTCTGGAAGAGAGCCCCCATGACAACAAATTTATTGCTAAGGTCAACGGAAAGTATAAGTGGGTTGAAACGGATATCTTTAGTGATATCAAGGATCCTGTAAAACTGTAATGTGTGCCATACTAAACTAAATGCATTTTTAGAGTTTGCTTTTGCTAGAATTTGCTGATATTATGTACTTGAATGTGTGACATATAATATTCTTAGTGTATATTATAAAACTATTATATTATGATTTAGCATGCACAATTGTCTATATAGTATTAACTTATAGTTGCTCAGCACTTCGTAAAAGCATCATTTCAAACTAGCTAGAATTTCCAGTGGTGGGCAAACGGGAGCCAATGAGCCAATTGTGGCTCCCTCCAGGATTTCTTGTGGCTCTTGATTAAGCTCTGACAATTTCTAGTACTATTAGGAGCAACCAGTACAATTAACGGTGGAGGTCGTGCCTGGCACTACCTCATGACTGAATAATTAGTCTGGGAGATCTAGTCAAGTTCTGGCCCATGCACTCTTATAATAATAGAAGGGGTATCCTGATCGAGTTGAGTAGTGTTTCATTTGATCATAATGCTACACGTGAGAGGATGTTCTCTGTAAGCAATAACAAGATCAGAAGTGGTGGGTGTCAGTGTTGTGCATATTTACGTGTATGGCCATTGGCTGTACTGTAGAGTGTTCCTTTGCAGCTTTGGCTCTAAGTTTCAGCTTACTCGCCCACCCCTGATTTCACTTACCCATGCATTAGTTTTTCATTGTTTAAAGTCCTCATATAGGCTTAGATTGAGCATTAAATTACATCATACACCATCATTGGCTCCGAAACGGGAGAGTAGGGAGGAAGGATTACTCTTCCCTGGACACAAAACAGTGTCATAATTTCTGGCCTGCAACCAGGAGCTGAGTATGCCATCACTGTTAAACATATCAACTACTGCTAGGTCATCAGGTACTAGTATAAGCCATAATAGTAGCTATACTACGATATTATTATTATTATTTTGTGAATCACCATTTCCAGTGCCTGTGGGTCCTTATGTAACCTCACCTTCCTCAAAATGTGACGATAAAGCAGGAGCCATCATAGGTGGAGCGGTGGCAGTGGTAGTCATCATTGCAGGAACTATAATCACAGCCATTATAGTATGCTATAATCGCTTTAACAAAAGAGATTAATTCAAACCAAAAGATGACACTCAAAGGTAAGTAACATCATCATGGGGACAAACCACACGCGTAAATTCGACCTTTGTGAACCTCTAGGTTACCGTCACGTTATGATCAACCAGGAATAATGTTGAGTGATATGTTACCCACAAGTAAGGATAGAGAACTGCTGATCATGACTATGAGCCGCTGGAAAAGTACAACTAACACAATGATTACAGAAATAATTTTATTCAGACTCCACCTGATTCTTCAAAGCTGGAACCTGACAAGCTGTCATCAGCCAATATTAATGATTATGAATCAACCCTGTGTCCTGCTTATGCCTCTGTGGCTACCACCAGTATCCATGGCAACAATGAACTAGAAACATCTCTGTTGCATCTACCTCAATGCCAGGTCATCAGAAGGACAATGAAGTGAAGTAACAGCTGCATGTGCATTAACACCTATTATACTCTTAACTATTATTGTACATCCATCAATAGAGTGCATAATATAGAGTATACGTATTATCCTTTCACTGTTTAATATTAAATTGATGATGAATCAATTATTGTTGTTCTAGTGTTTTGTATCTTCAACTTTAATTGAGTTAGTACGCAAGTAGTAGAACATTGAATTAGCACAATGTCATGCATTCTTTATGCTGCATGGTGCCATTGACTTGCCTTGTGCATCTAATTAACACTACACGCTAAATATACACTCAGGAAAAATATGGCTGAACTGACAGTACAGATTTTAATGAGTAGCAGCCTAAATCTGTCTCAATCCTGTGTTTTCACACGATAATTTTTAAGATTTCTGCAGGTATGTGCATACTTTTAGCTATTATTGTAAGCAGGAAAAGTTTTTAATATAATGCACTGTAGACTGCCTAATTTCATTATTCGGTAGCCTTACAGGGCAAGTATTGCTTGCTTCTAAACAGCCTGAAAGGCACCTAGCTTTTTGTCCTGCAACAAGACAAATATAATCAAGCTTGTTTGCTTAATTGCCCCACAAATCTCCATCTCAGTATCATAGTAGCCTCATAGTGTTCATGCATTGCTTTTACAATGCTCAAAATGAAAGTATTCATAAATGTTGTGTAAATATCAACAGATGTCCATTCAAGATCTGTAGATCAAGCTCAATTTTTATATACAGGGAATCAATTCCATATATGGAGAATCATGTACAGGTATTATAACATACTTACAATGACTAAAGCATGCTCCAACTGTTTTTATTGACTATAATATTATTGTCAAAACTGCATAGAACATTGTAGAGATCAGATTTGTTGCTTTTGGATTCTGATACGGTAGCTACCAATGAAGTGCACGCACACCAAGGCATCACACTTGGCATAGGAATACTCATGGCTAACCAAATTGTATCCTACCTATGACTTAGATCTGAGAAAGTGCTACCAACAAAATGTTATTGTACCGTGGCTAGGGCAATAATATTAATTGCCCTGCGATCGATAATTATTCCGAGGCTTGTATATTATGTATGATAGACCAGGAGAGTAACGAAGTCAATGCACCTTAGGCTTCCCCCTCGCACATTAATTTATGTTCCATACTACCCCACATTAACTATAACATCATTTTCTTAACACTCAAGTCAGCAACTCTCCAAACATAAGACACAAATAAAACCATTATAAGTCATACTAATGTAAATTTCATGATTGCTAATGCAAGTATGCATGAACACCATTCACTTGTTAACAGTGACTGTGATAATAACTGTCTTGCCAAATGTTGGAAACTATCGTCAAATAGAGACTAAGAAAGCTAATAAAATTTACGTTTGTAGGTAAGGTAACTACAGATCTAAGTCCAAATAAGCAGTGTAATTATATTGGCCAATTGCAGGTGTAATAATGTCCATAAACTACTAGCTAGTCAGCTTTGACTTATGCATCAAGATAATCAGGAGTAGGTGATCTCATCAGATTTCGTCGATGAAATATTTCCTCTACCACACTTTGATCGTAAGGTCTGTCATCTCTCTCTCTATACTTGTATCGCTTGACAACAGTGGAAAACACAACGAAGCCAAACAGAGCGACCACAATTGTGAACAAAAAGTAGGCAAAGCAACAGTTCGTGACAGGAGGGTGATCTTTTATGCTGCCTTTAGACCAAATGCTATCAGAAGAAATGGGAACAAGGGCAATGGAGCTGATCAACTGAAAGAAACCATTAATGGCAAAGAAGACTCCAATGAGAAGACCTTTCATAGAGTGAGGGCTTTGAGCTGAGATGAACTCAAGAATTGTAGCTATGATAATTGGTGGACCCATCGCAAGAAATGTGTTTGGAATGATGAGTACTCCCCAAGGCATCTTAAGAATAGGGTATTTTAATGCATGAATTTTGTTCGCTCTTGTGTATGCGAACATACAGTGGCTACCAGTTCCTAGATCATCCACTGAGTGAAGATGACCTGCTAGGTCAATGGCCAACATAGATACAGTACCAAGGACATAAAAAAGTAAGCCAACATATAAGCGGGCAATTATTGATATTCTGTAGCTACGCAGTACTACAAAAGTGTAAATAGGCAAGAAGATGGATGCAAGTGTGTATCTCAGAGCACTACTTTCAAAGATAGCCCAAACTTTACAGCGGTTGATAAAGTCTTCTCTGTAACCAGTGTGTAGCCCAAATATTTTAAATCCAATGTATGAGGTGGGAATCTCCATCACAAAAATTGCACCAAGGCTGAGAAGCAATGTCAAGATTCTTAAAAACGTCTTAACATCTTCAACTTGTTCAGTTGTAAAAGGTCCTCCATATCTTGACTTAGCAAAGTCTATTCTAGAGGGTTTTTCATCATCACTGTAAGTGAAGGCACTACGTTGAAGTGGGTACTTGTGCCTTCTGGCAAAGTTGAGCACCTTAAGCACATTTCCATATGGATTATGATAGCCAGGTTCAGTGTAAAACCACTGCCACTTACAGCAAGTTAAGATTAAAAGAAATGGAATACTAACGATTATTAGAATCGGTAGAATATTCCAAGCAATTCTAACCTTGAAGTTTAAAGCTGTACACTCAGCAGGTGCTCCACCAATGCTCACAAGGGTTGTTCCCAATACATCAGCCCATATTGCCAAGTGAATAAAGATGCTCAGTGTTTTACTTGAGGCATCCATAAGTTGGTCTAATCCCAACTGAATAAAATTTGCCTGGAAAGCTACAATACCAATTGCTGCCAGACAGAACGTACCAATGCCAATGAAATAGAAAGGAGCAACTTCTTTGAAGGAGAAGTCTTCAAGGAGGCGATTTGAATGACCAAGTCTTGTACCGATCCCAACAAGAACAACAATTATGGAGGAAAAAGAGAATGCAAGAAAGCCAAGACCAATCATGACCATCTTAAATCGTCCACAGTAAATATCTGCTAGAAAACCACCCAGAGGGTAAAACATAGCCATCACTGCAAGTATAGCATAGAAAAACGCTAACGGAGATGATACAGAATTGGCAAAGTGGGTACTCCCATTACTACTAATAGGTACATAATTTTCAACAAATTCCCCAATTAGGAATTGCTGCAAAGCAAGCAGCTCACCAACAATCATTGTCCACACCAGAATCAGTACAACAGCTTTGTGCTGTAGACAAACTTGTCTACAACAGAATCTGATATCACCGCAATATTTGCGAAGAGGAACATTAGAATTTGTGCCACTTTTACGTAACGTTGAAAGCAACGGTTGAGTCTCAAGATCCATCATCATTACTACAATAATAGTACCTGCAACTATCGACAATCTTCAAAATGTAACTGATAACAATATAGCTCCTTGAACATGACATCTGTTATTGTGGGCAAAAGGATAAATCTTCAATGGTACTGTGAAGTACTACATTGTTGATTCATCCGGAGTGTTAAAAAACATTAACTTCACAAAACCAGCATGGAAAGCGTGATTAGAAGCCATGCACATCAAAGGCACCATGTGTGATTTAATATGTACACAATCCCTGCAAACAAGGAAGTTGACAATGGTATCCATGTGTAGCTAATACTTATCATGCACAAAGCATTGTGATTACTGCACATGATGATCATGAACAGTAACACTGTCTGAGGGATAAACCTCATAGTTTATCGTTGAAGACCCTTAAACCTAGTGATATATAGGCCAGATGTGTTGGTGGTAAAGAAGGCTAGCTGATTAAAGAGACATATGCACTCATTGCAAGATTCATCTGAAAGCAGACCACTTAGACCTTGAAAGTTCAGGAACCATGTAGCTAGCTGAGGAATCGTATTATGAGTAATGCTTCCTTAAGACCTAGATCTGTTATTGTGCAGGAAATGCAACTAGAGTAGGGAAAGGTATTTCCAGATGGAGGTAGTTAGTGGACACCTCACACATAATTGTATATGGACGATTGTGCCTTCACCATTCACCATGAGGTAGGGGCCATATGAATACCTATCTCTCACTTTCAGGAGGATGCATCCACACAGAAGCTGCACAGCATCCCTCTATTTCGTTTTACCAAACGCCATTCTTTGATGGCGGCTAAGACTCTGTGTGAAACCAAAACATTGTTTGGAATGTTTGTATTAGAATAATTACATGGGAAATTTGGACTTTCCTAAATTTTAACTAAGTGTAATAATATGCCAGATTGGAAACCATTTCCAGATGATGTGTTCATATTCCTTTTCATAATTTTTAGATGGATCATCAAAATTAATTTAAAGGCAGGATGCAAGAATGATACTATCCAGGATGCATTTGATACCATTTACAGGACATTATCATAATTATTATCAGCTGCAATATTTTATGCAGTCTTGTCCAACAAAGGTCAAATAATAATAACAATCCACCAAATCCACCTACGAATACTACCGCTCCCTCAACAACTCAAATTCAATCTAAACCTGTAAAAGAAGAAATTCAGCCGTCACCACAACCCCAGTCGCCAGCTTCTTCCAGAGCTAAAGCCATGGCCGTCAACTACAAGCAAATGCTCAACATACACTGTCAGAGGAACCACATCACACACATCTATGACTGTGTGGCTTCTGAAGATGCTGTGGGCTACGTCGCCACAGTGAAGGTGTCTGGTCAAGTCTTTACGTTGAAGAATCACGGAACAAAGAGGGCCGCAGAGACTGACGCTGCTGGAGAAGCTGTGAAGGCTCTAGGGTTGGTGGGGCCGCAGGGAGAGTATCAGCCACAGCAAGGACAGGGGAAGACGGGGTCCGGATATTACGGCAGCGGCGGTGGTCATACACAGCCATCTTCAGTCTCTCAACCTCAGGGTAAGTAGTGATGTTGATGTGGATGCTTACTGCTGCTATTGGTTAGGCACAAGTAGTTAATCGAATACAACGTATGATCCAATCTAATGTAAGAAATTAGCGTTTTACAAATTCTCATAATTACCTACATTACCTACATTACCCTATAGTTGTAACAAATACTGTGATCCGATTGGTCACTCGAGGCCCGAGGCTGTAGCATCCCAAGCAAAGCAACGTAAAATAGTGGACCTCCAACTGACCAATCAGATTCCTGACCTACATTACCCTACAATACCTTACAATACCTTAAAATACCATACAATACCTTATAATACCTACAATACCTACATTACCCTATATAGCTAGTTGTATTAAACAAATATATACTGTGATCCGATTGGTCAGTTCGTGCTGCTGCAGCTGGCACGCTGTACTACATACGTAATTTTGACAAGTGAAAAAAAAAAATAGTCCCAATCATCCCTCCCCCCGGGCCGAGGTGCCGCAGCTTCGGTGATCCGTTTGGGAGTGATACTGCGGACATTACCGCAGGCATACTTCCAGGGATGGGGGGTATTCAAGGGAGGAACCTGGGCGACCCCTAAGCCATATATGCCCAGGACCATGTGCAGTTTTCAGCTGCAGGTGCCAGAGGGGATACCCCTGACACCGTCTAGCCCCGTTATCGATAGTACCTCCCAGAAAATGCTATTTATTGAGCTGGGACAGGGAGTAGCAAAACGCGTATGGTTTTCACGTTGGAATGTACAGACCGTGACGTATTAATTAAAAGCTATGAATATCATTAATTCTATACCGCGGCGCGCGCCAAAGTGTATCTCAGCAACGGAAAGAGCTGTGGAGCTGGAACAACAACCAAAATGTAGCTCTTGAGCAGATGAAAGCAGCTACCATGGTCCTGAACATGTTAGACTATACCATGGTATACATACCAAGCTTCTTCAAAGACAACCTTACATGTATGATTGTCACGTTTATATATTATACTCAGACCAAAAAACATATTTCGGTTAAACGGTAATAGTTATGGAGCTGGAACAAAGACCAAAATGTAGCTCATAATCTAATGAAAATTATTTTCAGACAATCAGTGTCCTTAATACCTGGAGGGCATTACTGTGAATAACTCATGCATATTATCCCATCATTATTACATCAAACATACTTGTTATATTGTAATTATTATAATAATATTATTATTATAGCATACATGTACTCTTTTTAATTATTAATATATCCTGATTCACCCTTGTATCCTAGGTAACAGGGGTATTATAACTAAAATATTGACCTCCCCCAGGAAATTATAATCCCCTGTGAACACCATAATTATAGTGCACTGCACTAAAAATATGCCAGCCAACGACTTCTACCAGATAAATGCAACCACTAAGAAACTGACCAATCAGGATATATATCAGATGTCGCATGGTAGGCACGTGTATTATGGATTATAAAGCCCCTCCCCCTCGGGCTGCGCCCTCGGGGTCATAGCCTTTATAATCCATAATACACTCCCTACCATGCAATATCTATTACTTATTATTATTATTATCATGGTGCACATGATCGAAACTGGCATTCC
This sequence comes from Cliona cf. orientalis, assembly GCA_963930775.1. Classification (NCBI taxonomy): domain Eukaryota; kingdom Metazoa; phylum Porifera; class Demospongiae; order Clionaida; family Clionaidae; genus Cliona; species Cliona cf. orientalis. The sequence continues at coordinate 9,896,261 of OZ005691.1, forward strand.
AGGATTGGGGGGGGGGGGGGGGGGGGGGGGATAATATAATCAAGGGAGGAGCATGGGTGACTCTCTAGAAAAGAGTCATTAATATTATTATTAATTCCAGAACCTTAAGCTTACAGCAGTTTTTTATGATGTCAGTAAAATTATATCAGACTTAGTAATAGTGCATGTGCATAATTAGACAAAAAAATAATACTCGTAATAATAATAATAATATTACTACAGCAATGGCTAATATTCTGAAATATTAATTTTTGTAGCCTAATAATTATTGTGAGTCAATATTCCATTACAATGACCGGGCTGGCATACAAGTCTCAAGCTCTACATCATGAGGAGAAGTGTGATGAGGATCAAAGTGAACTGCACGACTGCAGCAGTGAGCATGTGCAGTAGGGGAGGGGAGGAACTGGCACTGTCGCCATCCACTGTGATCTTGTACCCAAACCCACGATGCGTAGCACACTGAAGTGATTATAACACACACACAAGGAATTGAAATAATGCGATACATAGTCAGACCTAGATAGTTTCAATGTTATGGTAAGGGGTCAACAGATGTATCATAAAATTTAATTACTGTATAGCCGGAAATATTGGCGGGAATTAAATTTGGTGGTTGAGCCCAAAATCGCTATTGCAAGAATATTAGCGGATTTAAATTTGGCAGTACGGTACGGGATCGCCATTTTGGCGGATTTTAATTTGGCGGTTGTAATATAGACCCCAAACCGCCAAATTTTATCCCCCACCAAATTTTCCGGCTATACGGTATTATTATTGGTCGAAATATCCCTAATGCACCCTTCTCTCAGGCTCATGGACTGTCATAAAAAATACTCAATAACTGAGAAACTGCACCCATAATTTTAATTTATTGCATTCAATAATTACAAAGATTAATAATAATTAGGTGTTGATTTCTTTTACTCCTCCTGACCTGATAATAGACAGTGTTGGGTGTTGTGTCATCCGGAGTCCAGGTAAAGCTAGCCTCACGGTTGATGTCAGCTATGGACGCATTGGAACAGGTATCCCCCCTAGACAATCCGGCAAGGTACTCCTGGAAGGTCCCACATTCGTCCAAAGCTGTGCGGGCAGCTGGCGTCTCCGTGTACTCACAGTAGGGACCAACTGTACGTAGTACACACAGGGAATGGTCATACAATAATTGCAATGTATAAATCTAAAGAAAATGTTAATTCATTCAAAGCCCAAAGATTAAAATTAATTTAATTTGTCCATCTGTAGAGGTGCAATCAATCGTATAATGCATTGTATGATCCTTATAAACTAGTCAGATGCTTTTTCGTCATGTGAGGTCAAACTTATGTATATATTCTTGCCTCTAGTCCCCAAAACACGTTTCGAGCTTATGGATGAATGTACTGATAACTTAATTACGCCTTTGATCGTAAAGAAAAATATATTATATCATTAGCTACTTACTTCCAACTGGAGTTCCATCCTCAGAGAATCCTGCATACACTGTTTCTGCCTGCAATGCAATGAGGAAGAGTAGTGTGTATACAAGCCCTAGCAATTGGTAGCACAAAATCAAAACAGGCCCTGTTTCCCGACGACCTTTACCAACGCCTAGAAGCCATTAGTAGGTAAAGGTCGTCAATTGAAAATGTTATACAATGACTGTCAGGTATCACAATCTAGCGAGAGACAATAACTTTTATGATTATTATGTTCACCTGTCTCTGTACTTCTAAGTTCTTCAACCTCCCACCAACAGTTGAGTCGGTGATATAGAAGGGATGATATCGTGAGTTACCCGGTGAGGCGGGATCATCCCCTCCCTCCGATATGAAGGAGTAAGTGTACCCCCGACTGACCATCAGATGAGGGATCAGAGTGTCATTGATGTACCACGAGTAACCCCACCCAGCTCGACCTGAGTAATTGTGCATGGTGGGAGGAAATATCATTACACATCTGAGGATTTGGCCTTACGTATCTCTTTCTTCTAGTTACATTAAATAATTTTAGTGTATTTCGTTAAATCCGCACACCAATTCACTTTCCCTTCTTCCCTCTCTCCTGCACTCTCTTCCTACAAGTCTTGAAATCTTGAACTACCTTTCCCCTCCCCCTTCCCTCTTGCCCCCTTGGGCTCCATTAGGGCCCCTAGCTCCCCCCTCCCCCTTGCCCCCTTGGGCCCCGCTTCCCTCTCTTTCTCACTGCATACCGGCAATGGATGCATGCATATATATCCTCTTCCCCTGACTTCCCCCCCCTTGGGCCCCCCTTCTCCCTTGCCCCCATGGCCCCCCTTCTCTCTCTTTCTCACTCCATACCGGCAATGGATGCGTATCCTCTTTGGCCACCAGTTGGTCCAATGCTTGCCACGAACACGGCATTCTGTCCTCGAACGTCAAACACCCTCTCGTTGAAGGAGTGGCAGATGGGGCAGACAAAGTCAGCCGCTCCACACAGGTTGCTTGGGGATCGACCAAGCCTGAGGGGCACATCTGACACTGCAGGTATGGAAATTCAAATTCAACTTTGCATCAATATCAGCGAAGGCACATTATATTACTACCTAATGATAGGAGTTAACAATAATAATATTATTATTACATTAGATGCGTCATGGAGTATTAATCATAATAGCATAAAATCTCGCGGGCGCAAACCACACCAATATGCAGTCAATGATTATAATATCCAAGGTACTGTAGTCCACAGATCTGGAGGCTTTCTCTCTCTCCCTCTCTCCTTCTCTCGCTCTCTCTCTCTCTCTCTCTCTCCCTCTCTCTCTCTCTCTCTCTCTCTCTTTCTCTCTCTTTAGGCTTCTCTTTCTCTGCATTAGCATCAATTATTCTATGGTGGGTACATACCCTCCGTTCTGATGAAGTGTTTGAATGCAGTCTCCTCTATTCCGCCAATTGCCCACAGTACGTACTGGCTCACATCAGGGTCAAAGGTCAAATCGCAAGTGCTGTCAGCTGAAAATAAACAATAAACTTATAACTCCAATAATTAACCACAGGACCATTCTGTTGTAAACAAGTCTATATACACCCTTATTCCCAATATATAATGTTTTTGTGGAGTTAGAGATGAGTAAAAAAAATGCTAACAAAATTCCGGCTTAGGGGACAAAACTCACCCTTCTCTAGTTAGCATATTAAATTACTCACTCGTAGTGAAGGGTTTTTCGAATGCTATGCACTGTATTCCGTCCTCCCTGCTTCCCTGCACACTGCCCGGGACGATGTCATCGGTACACTGGCCGCCAGAGTGCTGGACGTCCGGACACACTCCACTGCCTTCACGACACTGAAACAGGTAAACAATGGAATATAACTAAAAATCAGTACCTGTAGTAATATTATTAGATCTCCGGCAGCAATAATTTATTTTTCTGTGGTTATGAGGTAATGAGGTACCGGTATATAAATGTATAAGGTACAGGACGTAAACAAGATTTAGTGCTTATCTGGATTGAATTCACAGAGCAGGAAATTATTTCAAGACGACTACGTATGTACCAATTTTTGCCTTTTAATTGCTTAACTATTAGCTGGTACAAGTTATAACAATCAGACACCTAACCCTTCCTTAAAGCATTGGAATAATGACGGGCTGAGAACCATAGTGGGCTAACCCCGAATTAAATGTGGGGAATTGTCTTAAAAGCCCCAAAAATGGACTAAAAACCATACATTGTACTCTACCAATTTACTGAAATTTTCAGAAATGTGAATTTTCTGCCGCTCATGAGACGTATTTTAAACATAATAATATTTTCAAGATTCGTGGGGCTAATTCAACATTTGTGGGTTAGCCCACTATGCCTTCAATTAATAGTCTCCTACCTACTTACCTGGGTGTAGCTCTCCAGGTAGTAGTCAACAGCATTAGCCGCTCCAGTGGCAGCGTCGATCCATGCCACTGTGACATCACCTCCCTGCATTCTGACGCTGTCCGCTTCTCCACTTAGTCCAAAGGCTACGTACTGGTTCACATACAGCTCCCTACGTGATATTATAAAGTCGTTAAGTGATATTAGTGTGTATAAAAAATTCATGATAATCGGGGATATTGAGGTAAATATCATTATACAGATCCGAGTAGTATCATGAAGTGGTAAAAAGTGTCACAGTATGAGGAATTTATGTAAATCAGCCTAAACAGAGCTCTTGAAAAATATTATTTACATAATTTTAGTATTTCAGGCATTTTAATGTATGGCATGATAAAAATTTATGTGGCACAACTTTATGCAACCGGTGTGTGAATTGCATAATTTGTATGCCGTAAATAAACATAAAACTGTCGCTTTACAGTACTTCCTGTCTATCCATTCCTTCATGTCACCTCAGCCAGCCTTCCCCAAATTCTGACGTACAGTTATAACATGCCCATTAGAAATGACACCAGATGGTAAAGATCTATAACTTTAGAGTTCTAACCAGCTATATACCGTACTTAATCTAATACTATGTATGGATTTCAATTTTAAAAAAGCGCGATTTTCTGGTAAAGGTCGTCAATCGCTCCATATACATGTATTAGTCTCGTGCCCAGCCCCCTTCATGCACGCGCGGGAAAGGGTCTGGTCAAAAGGGTCGCACTTACGCGTCCGGTTGGAATGCAATAATTGGCAATTCAGGTGTGTGTACAATAGAAACTAACCGCCACTTCCGTACCGTGTGTATAGACCGAGCGCACGCGCGTACGTACGGATCACGCATAATTACATTACACTAATGTCATGTGACCATGGTTCTGCAACCTGATTGGGCCACAATATACGTACCTCGAGGACAAGGAAATGCGACCCTTTTGACCAGACCCTTTCTCACGCGTGCATGAAGGGGGCTGGGCACGAGACTAATACATGTATATACGTTATGAGAATTTGATTTCTTACATTAGATTGGATCATACGATTAACTACGGTATGCAGATGCATAATGTATTTGTATGTGAGCATTGTTCCAAGTCTCATTCCCATTCCAGACTACTGGGGAGATGTGACAATAATAATATTATTACCGGGGAGGGGGGGGGGGGGTATAAATTTGGCAATAGACTGATGCAACTAATTCTTTTTCGTTGCTTACGTAAGGTCCTCCTGTCGGCATCCACACAGCAGGAAGCTGATTGTTGAGTTGTCCTGGTTGACAGTCCATCCCAGCTTCAGCTGCTCGTGAAGGACTTCGCAGTTCTCATAGGACCCCAGATCTAGCTGACCTTTAGTCGCGAAAATTATTAATCGGAATGCGGAAGTGAATTTTTAACTATCAACAATTAACATTAATAATAATTGCTGCTAATTATGATTAATATACGCGTACAGCGTTTGGCAATAGCTATTCCTACCAATTTGCATGCAACGTAATTTGCATACATCACTTTGAATGCATAGTGCACTCAAGCATTCTATAAACCTTGCGCTTGCATAATTTCAAGAGTCACTTCTGCGGCACGCGCACGTCCTCTTGCGCCTATCGTTAGTTGATAATTCTAGCTTGCTTACCTCTGGATATGCAGATCAGTCCAAGACACAACGCAGCGACTCTCAAAAGCCCCATATTTACCTTCCGACTGCTTCGATCTGCCTGCTCGAATTTATTTTTGCGAATTCTACGGCCAGCGTACAAGTAGGCGTGGCTAATCATAATGAATTATGGTGCGTGAAAGCCGCGTGCGCACGGATTGAGGACTTTGACCTTAACGGCGGAACGTTTGGCGCGCTCTAAATAAAGATGTTTGCAGCATGAGTTCCGTGCGACTAGGAAGAGTCAAGAAGGAGTTGGAGAGGCTGAAAAAGGATCCTCCCTACGGCGTTTCCTGCTGGCCGAACGAAGGACGGATAGACTGCTTAGAGGCCAAGCTTATTGGTGCAAAGGAGACAGCCTATGAGGGTGGAGTATTCAAGCTGGAGATTCGTCTACCTGACCGTTACCCATTTGAGCCCCCGCAGGTGAAATTCATCACGAAAATCTACCACCCCAACATTGACTCGGCTGGAAGAATATGCCTGGATGTGCTTAAATCCCCTCCACAAGGCTCGTGGAAACCTTCACAAAATCTCTCCACCATCTTGACATCGATACAGTTACTGCTTTCCGAACCTAATCCCGATGACGGATTGATGGCTGATATATCGCAGGAGTACAAGCAAGATAGACCGGCCTTCTTGAAGAAAGCTAAAGAATGGGTGGACTTGTACGCTAAAGCGGATCAAACTAGTTCCAAGTTAGACCAAGAGACTTTGAAATCGTTAAGTGCAGCTGCGGAAAACTTTTCCGATCCCAGTGTCTCAGTGGTTTCTAGTGAACCTAAGAGAAGCGAAAGAAATGTGTTGGTGCTTAAGGGCGTGGCGTCTCACGATAGAAATGATGGGAGTAAGAGTGCTGAAGGACGTGATGAGGAAGGTGATCGTAAAAATGGTACGAAGAGTGCGGGGAAAGGGGGACTATCGAGGAAAAGGAGAGGGACAGGGTTGACTTCGGAAGAGATTCCCCAACCAAAGAAGTCCAATATCAACCTTTAACTTTATTATAGCTAAATTCAATACTTACAGTGCATGTGTCACTACTATAAAGTGCATGTATATCTCTCAGCAATAATGATTGTTAAATACTGATGTCATCGTATGTTGTGTTCATAGATTTCCACTTTCGAATTCACTAATTTTGACTAAAAATATTATCACAATGTCATAAGATCTCTATAATAATTATTATACGATTATTCAATTCTCTGCAATAGGTACTATAATAGATACAGTACGTGTTTCTACAATAAAAAAAGAATGGGAATATCGTTGGTATCTAAAATTAATCTTAAAAAAAAACCTACTATAACAGTGTCATAATGCAGCTACAATATCAATCAAGGTCTATATCAAACAATAAAAAATCTATAGCTAGTAGTAACCAGTTATAACAATTGTACTTTATGTCACACGTAATAATATCATACGCTTCAAGGCTTGAAGATGTATGTAGCAAGTGCCAGTATTCCAACAAAGAGCCCTGTATTATGTATTATAATAATATTTATACCGTAGATCTGGAAATTTTCGTGTAAAGAAACTTTCGTATGATAAATTTTCGTGTAAAAATTTTTTCGTAGGAACAACCCCTTACCGCATTAGTGTTAATAGTGTAAGCTAATTTTTGTAGCCCCCATAGACTACGAAAATATTATTTTTTACAATGAAAATTTCCAGATTTACGGTAGCCAAAATTATTATTATTATTACGTTTTTTACATTAATAATTGTTTATGATTTTTAAGACAATTTTAGTAATTACATCCCCAGTATAAATTTACTTTTTTGCGGTTATTAGGTAATTATGTTGTAATTATGATGTAACCTATGTCGTCATAGCGCTAAAATTCAGAGCCTTTACAGAACACTTCTGAGACCTGAAAATCCACAGAATCACATATTAACTTACATACATACCCAGTGAATACATTAAAAGCTGAGCGCTACTTTCTCCGACAAGTAATGCTGGCCAAACTTTACGCGTCCTCTTGGCTGACGTAATCCTGTGGATAAATATAGCTAGCCTTGCGCTATTTATAGCACGCGTAATGCCACGACCGATCTGAGGTTCGGAAGCTGCACTGTGCTGTCGAGTTCATCGCCTTTGATTGAAGCATCGAAACTCGAAGTCGAGAGTCGGTCTCAGACTCCATCTCTGCGATTGAAGCGCCGATATCGATGTGGCTTAGACTGTGTACGCACTATATTGACGACCCTTTACCATATGAACCATTAGAACTATGTAGCTACTGGGGATGTGGTCAAGTTTTTCATAATTATTAATAAAATTTAATTTTTGTTCAACATACCTGACGCAGTAACAGTTGGAAGTTCACCTGCAGTGTCGATCCTCTTCTCACAGAAGACCCCACTGGACTGAATATTATCAGTCTGAAGAATAACAAAAAGTAGTGGGTTAAATTGTTACTATTGTTGATTCTGACCTCATAATAATATTGTAGATGCAGCGTGCGTGTGTACCATAATTATGGAAACCTTTGCCCAGCCAAGCTATATAATTTTGAGAAACTTTTCGTGGAATTTACTTTCACTATAAATGCGTATCTACTATAATTAACATTGTAGTGAGTGGGTGTCTAACACGTGTGTGTATGTATGGGTGGGTGGGGTGGGTGGGTGATCCTTACAAAGGTGTTTGCTGGTATTTGTATCCTACTGAGGTGCATCTGAGAGCTCTTGCACCAGACAGTGAGGTAGTTGATGTCACATGTCCTGGCGTTCACGGTACCACTGCTGTAGCGGAGGTCCACGGTGATATCCTCATTGGTGAAGGAACGTGGGATAGACTCTTGACTATAGAGTGTATGTGGCATGTTTAATAATTAATTATGCTTGTTATCCACCCACTGCTTATAGCTAGCAATCAAAGATTTTATGGGCGAAAATTTTACCATCTCAGTGTAGAAAAATGTACACTTCATGTGTAATAATAATATTATTATTATGCAAATACACTTGTGTGTATGTGTATGATATGAATTAGCTAATTGTTCCCTATTACTAGGCATCATAAAGCTATTAGTTTGTTGCTACCGGGCGTAATAGCATGGCATCTATCCTCCTCCGTATTTTCAGCTAAGTGTGCCAGGTCATGCATACATGCACACATTAATGTCATCATAGTTAGTGATGGAGACTCAATGGCGACATATTTGGCATTCTAGCTAACAAACAACCTACACTTAATTTTCGTGCAACTCCTGACTTATGATAGAAGTATACATAATAATTAAATTAAGTACATGTATACTTGCACTAAAAGGTTGTACTGAAGACTTACTCGTGAGAGTGGGCATGTGGTGATCATGCCTTTTCTCGAGCACTAATAGCTCAAAGAAGTGCATGGAGGTATGATAATCAGTTTCGCACAATTAGGCCAATCAATTCTACTTGTGTGGACATGTATAGTGATGGAACTCTATACTTCCTCTTGTCAACAATGCCCTAACTCTTATGTTCACGGGATCATACTCACCGCATGTAGCACAAATTTAAAATTTGAATTAAGAGGCTGGCTAAACCAGCCAGAATTTTCGCCAATTTTGCCACCTGCTCTCAATTTTATCGAGCTAGCTAATTTTTTTGTCCTGTAGCTATTATTGATTGCATAGAGGAGATCCATGATCAACAATGGTGACCTTTATTGCATTGGCCCGCAAAATTTTCATGTATGTGGTACAAATATTAACCCCAAAATATTTACTGCCAGCTGTTTCCTGGTGAAAATTTCTATAATTATATAGTATGCATGTTGGTAATGTAGGTTACCCTTGGCTGAAGGTAATGGTGTAGCCTCCTCCACTGCCTTGGATCTCTTGGCCATCGACATAGAAATACAACTGAGCCTCTGCAGTGGAAAATTACAACAGTTATGTAATGCATGCATACATGCATGATTATCTGGTACTCATAACAACAAAAGTGGCTGTAATTCCTAATTTGTCACCATTGATTATTGACACGAAATCGTATTTCATAATATAATAATAATATCATAATGCTAGTATTATAGTACACACTGCAATCCTTGGCCCAGCCATGCACATGTGCTGGTATATTATGATATAGCTAACTATAGCACATTCTTAATTTTATTGAAGTGAACAGTTCTTGTTTGTGTACCTATATTCATCGAGAATGATGCTGTACTGATAAACCTATAGATATCACTATTAACAGTATTATTATTGGTAAAGATGTTCTCATCTAGAACCTAATTTGCATATTAATATTTGACTAGGTACAATAATTATTCTGCAAAGTTTAATATAGTATTGCTATTTTTGCAGAATAAGTGCTTGCAAATGTATGTGGCACTTGTACGCATCATTTCACTGCTTTTAGCCAAGAATTCTTTTTAGCTACCGCTATAATTCTCTAATGCACTCTCTGACACAGTACATTGGTTAAACGAATTCTCTTAGGAAAACATATCACTGCAAGCAAGCTAGAACTGTATGCCGTGATCATGAGTTCTGCATGGAAGTTTTACTATATTATGTTGTGTGCACATATAGCTACAGCCCATTACTATTAATTTTTAGCTGAGTGCTTTAATAATCAAACTTTTACGCATGCAGTATGATTGTGGTATGTTATTAGCTACAATACATTGCATATCCATTAGCGGTGCAAAGGTACGTAGAGTGTGAATCCAGGATTAGGTGAAGTAGCTTAAGATTAACCCACATGCACCCCCCCCCCCCCAGACCCCCCAATGGCAACACAACGTTAACTAACTGCTATAGATCTATGTAGCTGTTTACAGTTACTGTAGTACATGTTCTGCATGGTCATTAACCACACTTAGTCTATTGTAATAGCTGGCCCCCAGGAGATATCTTGGGTGGTGTCTGTCTCAAGCACTGCACCACGCATCTGAGCAGGACCTTACTTGGGAAATAAACAGCATGATATTGTGGTACCGGATATGTGGAATTTACGATAGGTGAGACTTGGTGCACTGCATGCAGGTATAACTCATGAATGTCTATAGCACCATTGGGCATATTACAATTTGTTGAATAACTTGATACATGAATAGTGCTATAGAACAATGATGTAATTTATTCATGTGCACGCATCTATCATTCATGTATAGTCCATTAATTTCATTGAACTCTATATATGATCCTAATAATTTGTAAAATTTATTGCAGTAACCTTGATTTAAGCTATAGGTATGTAAAAGTGCACACTTTCTAAGGCATATGCATGGCTACATGTATATAATATGGGCAGTATTAATTATTATAGCTACACTCTATAATAATATACACTGGCCACATGCAGGCTCCGTCTAGAGAATGCTCTCCTGATCAAACCAAGCCATGGTATGTAAAAGTGCCTACTTTCTAAGGCATACTATAACAATATTATAGTATGGCATATATTTTATAGTCCATTTAGAATTTATTTGATAATTCCCCATACAGGCCAATAATATTATTAGTCCACTATGGTTATTGGCACTTGGCAGTTATTAGCATAGTACAATTAGTGGCTCAGGTCCTGAGAACTACAATGTACGTACCAGTGCATCCATCAGGGTGGTAACTAAAGAGCTGGATGAAGAGTTGATACTCGTCCACAACATAGACCGATCCTGATACAATATTTCCTGTCTCAGTTGGGAGTTCTCCAATGTAGACTCCCGGACGTGTGGCAGGTCGATCACAGTAGATTCGACTAGGGTCGTAGTTACTAACACGAAGACTGTTGGTCTATGTGTGTGTGTGTGTGTGTGAGAGAGAGAGAGATCGAGAGAGAGAGAGAGAGAGAGAGAGAGAGAGAGAGAGAGAGAGAGAGAGAGAGAGAGAGAGAGAGAGAGAGAGAGAGAGAGAGAGAGAGAGAGAGAGAGAGAGAGAGAGAGAATGGCATGCTATCATGTTTACAATTACAGCAGCTATGAATAATGCTCACAAAAAGGTCAGTATCGAACTCCAGTCTAGTGAACCACTGAGTGAATCTGCGACACCAAATCGTGAAAGTTCCAATATCGCAGGTGTATACATCCAAATTGTCAGGAATTCTTATTTCATAGAGCACGTTCGTGAATCTGGCCGTGCTACCAACTTCAAAAGCTCCTTCCCTATTAAATAAAAACACTAAACATCAATAAAAATTATAGTGTGCATGCAATCAATCTTGATCTCCACACACTATCTGTAGTTAAATGAGGAGGTTCGCTAGTCTTAATAATAGCTACATTACATGACATATTGAATGTAAAAATCCGCAATAATCAGATTCTTATCTCATGCAATAATGATCTATACCATAAAAATAATAGTCAGTATTGGTAGATTTTACTAACTCTAGGTCATGGCATAAATGCTAGCTTTGTGTTGAATTCTGCAATGGGTTAGATATACTTGCTGCTCAAAGTGTCTAAAAATCAAAGCCTTAGTTTATTCCTGCATGTACGTAATAATATTATTATAATATGGTAGCTAGCTACCTGACATTTGGATCTCCGACTGGTATGATGTTTCCATTGCCAAGTTCATCCGGCACCATACCCACAGGGTACCAGTACACAAATGCATCTACAGTATATAGTTATGCATAGTTAGGGACATTAAATTAATCTTACTTCTTATCCTTGTGACAATTATTAATGATGTTTGAATTGAGCATAAACTGCACATGTATAATATTATAATATGTGCACAGCAAGAGCAGGAGTGTTTGTGTCAGCGTGCATGTGTGCGTGTGTTTTATTAATGAGTGTGTTTGCGAAACATGTATATCATAATAACAATAATAATATTATTTGTTGGCAGTTGCCTAGCAACCAAAGTTTTTATAGGCAATTTGCTGGCTATGGGAAGGAGTTGGGTCATCATAAAGTAGGCCAATGGTGAACAGAGGTGAACTACCAACAAAATAGTTATCTGACAGTAGCTAATTGGGGTGCATTCAACCATGTATCTCATGCACCCCAACTACTGTCAGATAACTATTGTTTATACCTGGTCCTAGGCCATCATAGTTGAAATTGCGAATGACGATTGTCTTATTGTCCTTCACAAAAAGGTCACCGCTGACCTCGTGGAAGAGTGTTGGAAGGACTCCCATGAATGCTCGCCCTGGCGATGGTGAGCAGCCAATCGATGTCCTGTTCACAGTTGTATCAGCCTATTCATTAGATATAAAATTATTAATGCACACACAACATATATTTCAATGAATAAAATTCAGCACACATAATACGCATATCAGAAGTTTCCAAAACTCCAATCTTAATAATGAATATCTCTACATAATTATGCTGCTTTGCAATGTTATGACAAACTACTTGTCATATTGGCCAATGGATTAGACCAGAGACTGCAATAAATATACATTTAATAATAGCTTCTAAAATTTAAAGCTTGTTTAGTCCACGAAAATCTTTAAATTTCAAGATTACATCACCGTTACTTGAGACTTACAAAGATATTGTTTGGTATCTGCAGTACAGTGAACAGACTTGAAGCATAACGACACCAGATTGAGAAGTTCCCAAAGTCACAAGCCACTGGGGCCCTCTCAGGGAGAGCAAATCTGAAAGTCTGATCCGTGTACACAGTACCTTCAGGAAACTGTGCCCTCCTGCAAAATCACTTCAGATTATATATAGCTATAACATAAGCTAGCCATACAACTATAATAGAGATCGAGTACTATATACATACTCATGTCTAACATGGGTTGCCTCAGGCCTACGTAGGTGTGCGCATATATTATACCTATCTCATCACAGTTCTCAAAATAATAATATTGATCTTATATAGTAGCTATCTAGTTTGTGAAAAGCAGTCTGGTGTATAGTAATTTATCACATTTTTCGTGATAATTACTGTATTAATACATGATTGTATGATCGTGTGCCTTACTGTTCATTGAGCCTGACGATGACGCCACCACCATCCTCACGAACCTCATCTCCAGGATAATAGAAATACAGGAACGCATCTGCAAAATTAATAGTCATCGGTATAATATTATTAAATATTAAATTTATTATAATAATATACGTAGAATTAATGAAGCCATGGCTTAATAATTATTTCCTTATACTAATTAATTTAGCAAGCGTCAATTAATGTTATTATTAATTTTCACACTGTATATACATGTAGGAAATTCATCGTTGTATTAATTAGAATTATAAAATTAATAATTATTATTTTATTTTTTTACCTGGTCCTTGTCCGTCGTAGTTGAAGTTTTCAATGCAGAATCTCCCAGGGTGCTCAAGCCACAGCACGCCACTCACCCCGTGCTCGAGGGTCGGCAACTCGCCGATACGCACTCCACCACGGGACTGGCCGCAGGGCCCGGTGTAGCCTTCGAATTGACCTGCACGCACGCAACCATGCAACTTGAAAGCTTCGCGCATAAGCTAGGTATTAATCACTGCAGTAGTACCACGCACTTATTTTTTTGTACTTACCCGTGACAAAGAATGGAGCGGCGAAGAGAAGAGCGAAAAGGAGGATCATGTTGCGCGCCATAGTCATGATAATATGCACTCAATCAGTAGGTATCGCCGGATTTGCCGAAAAGTGACCAGATCGATGCACGCGCGTGCGCATTAATTATCATCATGCGCGTAACAAGAATAACACAATGATTGCGAACCAGAGCTATGAATAATCTATAATAGATATCATAAATAATTAATTACTAGCTCAAAAACATTAGTTCTGATGGCTACACACAATAAATAATAATTATTTTTAGTGAGTTCTTGTGAAGTTTCTTGGTCCACTGCTTGCTTGCTTTTTGTACCCGTTGGTCCTGAAGGACCTCTGTCCCTGAGACTTACCCCACCCACCAGAAGAGCCAGACGATGTGAAGCTATTTCCACTACCACCGTACCGACCAGTACCTGAATAACAGAATGGTATTTTGTATACCATAGTAAGGACTTCAATTTAATATTCTGTTTCTCGGGCTGGCCTTTCCTCAGGATAGGGTCGGTAGGCCGGCTTGTAACTGAAAATAAATACAATTAACTGGGCGTGTCCTAGGTCAATAATCGAGTCTTATCTCGAAAAACCAATTGCGCATGCTCAGAACATACATGTAATTAAACCTGACCTCTGATCTTAAAGCTAACAAACTTTTTCTCTGAAAGTAGGGTCGGTCAGGTCCGAGAAACAGAGCATTAAATTGAGAGTCTAAAATCTATAGAAATACCCGGTTGGTTGGTGATAATTATAATCAAATTTTTTATAACCGTTGCTCTTACCTTGTCTAGATCTTAGTTTGTCGTAGAAGTCCTGAGGCCGGTCCTTCAGATCAGGGAGGGAGGTCGGAGTGCAGAGCTTCACATATCCATCACGCCAGTTCTCCTACACACACACATATTATACACACGCACACACACACACACATACAAATAATATATTTTTTTAAATTAAATTTTAATGATGATTTCATGGTATAGGCTTTGAAGCCAAGATATCTAGACTACAAAATATCAACTTCTAAAGGTGAATCTCCATTGAGACTCTAATAGCACACATTCTAATGACTGTATACACATGTACAATGAAGATCCAAATGGCTGAAGTTTAGACTCAAGTGCAGTGTTACTTAGTAGCATGATGCATTTCATTAGCAAACGGCGACATTCCAAATTGCAAGCATTCTTACAGTGAAAATCATGAGCTTCTTACACGTACACGTCGTGTAAGTTGTGCGATTTCTAAGTGCCTTAGATATTAAATATTTGGTTCTGATCAATCAAACTGTAGGACTTGTGCGATAACCAGAATCAACACATGGGTGTTAGTCTCGGACTATGAATATAAAAATTAGTTAGGTGTGAACTGTACAAGACAGACGGTGACATGAAAAGGTTACAGATAGTCATGTACATGTACATGCACTCCCGAGGGAAAGGTGAGAGGAGAGGGAGGGGGGGAGGGAGAAGAGGGAGGGACGAGGAAAAGGGGGAGGGAAAGGTGAGAGGGAGGGAGAGAGGGAGGGAGGGAGTGTATGGGAAAGTTATTAATTATCATCAGGAATGTAGTTGAACATAACCGACATAAAATTAAACGGGGTTGAGAGAGAGAGAGAGAGAGAGAGAGAGAGAGAGAGAGAGAGAGAGAGAGAGAGAGAGAGAGAGGAAGGGAGGGAGGGAGGGATGGGGGAACGAGAGTTTACAATAATTTCCAGCAAATATACCTTGACTACATCAGAAAGGTCAGAAGGGAGGTCAAAGACCACGCCTCTTGAGTCCTTGCTCATCCTCAGACCCTTCACGGAACTCTTCACCTCGGGAGGGAAGCAGCGCTCAAGGATCTTCCAAAAATAGCTGACGTGGCGGATTTCGCTGTCACCATAGAGATGATAGGTAGTAAAACCCTGTCATAAGTGAGAAATGGACGAATTTGAAACTTCAATTTCAATAATCCCAATCAGAGGGAAAATATCCCATTTATGCATATAAACACAAGTATAGATTGATATCCATGCCTGAATGTACAGTAGATTATAGATGAGTGGTGCAGTATCTATAGATATCCGTGTACGTGTACTACTGACATTGTAGATTACATATAGATAAGGGATCTGTGGTGCTCTAGTACAGTTCGGCTGCTACCCCACCAACGCATGCACGATTGAATGAACAAAGTCCATCAACCATGTTAAAATTTTGTATGAACAGAGCGACCACTGAAATGGTTTTATCACACCTGTTGTGGAAGATAAAAGACTATAATAATAATTATATCATCAGCCGCAATAAATCATCAGCCGCACCTTAGTGACATGTCAGACTACCCATCATGCGTGACAAATAGTTGCACACCATTAATTACTTTTAGAGGATATTATGTGCATGCACAGTTGTGTTCACACATGTGGCATGTGAATTAAAGCGCAGAGGTCAAAGCGGACAGCATCTGTGACGGACATGAACACTCATGGAACATTCAATCAACACTCTCTAGCTACAAATTATCAGCATTTTATGTTCAACCACTTCTACACAATAATTCTATACTATCAGGACCTACATGTATACCGGTATAGATACACAGATGTGAATTATTTTGGGACCTACATGTATAGCGGTGTAGACATGAAGACGCGGATTATTTTGGGATTGGCACCAACAAAACACATATGTGCATGTAAAGTATGAATGGAGCAATAGTTAAAAAATTATTGCACGAAATACATGTACATTGTATTTTATGTTCAACCACTGCTACATAATAAGACATACATGTATAGCGGTACAGACACGCAGATGTGAATTATTTTGGAATTACTTTGGGATTGGCACCAACAAAACATGTGTGCATGTAGAGTGTGAATGGAGCAAAGACAAGAGTGGGGCAAACGGTCTCTGCACACATGTGCATGTGGTGCTCTAGCTCAGTTTAGTTTGGCTGCTATCAACACGTGCGGGCGGCATGAATATGAATGAATGTGATGGCTACTCACCATGGTACTAGCAGCATCGCTATACATGTATAATAATTGTGACCTGCTATGAGAAATGGGACCATTTATGGACGATGGTAGTGTTCAATTTTTATGCCCAAATAGCTTTCTTTCGACAAAATTATGTAGCTGGTTGTGAGTAGCTACAGCCTAGTATGCGTGTATAGGCACAAACAGAGCAGATCAGCTACATGAACACCATACATGCAGCTACATACTACAAACAAAAGAACTCCCAAATGGTCCCTTTTCTCATAGCTGGTCACATTTTATCGGAAAGTATATGTACATGTACCACCCGAGATAAGGCCACCCTTTCACAAGGGCCGAAAGATCATTCCCAGGGGTACCCAAAGCTGTAGCTATTTCCCATAGATACTACTGATCAATATACATGTACTGTAAATCACAAATATTTCATTGTTAAAATATTTTTTGATAACCTGGCTTGTGCGAAAATTAAACGCGCGAAAATACATATTATGCAATATTGACAATAATGCGGTACAGGGTCGTTTGTCCGATAATTATTGCATGAAATATTTTAGACACAAAATATTTGCCATTTACAGTACCTCTCAAAAGGAAACAGTGGCATAAATGACTACTCAGTCAGTCCAGGAACTAGTAGCCACAGTAGCTAATATGGTTAGTGTGTAGGGAACCCTCTGATTACCCAATAGTGGCCACTATAGAGTGGTCCCATTGTACATGTACATGTACATGTACATGCATGTGTACAATAATGTGTACATGTGCCATAATAATAATTATTATTGTGGCATACCTGGTGTGCTGATAGCAGTGATCTAGAGACGATGTCCTTAGCTCCGGCGATGTAGGCTAGGGCCGCGGCAACTGCACTGGTTGCCCCCTTCTCTTCAATCAACTCCTCAGCGGCTTCATGGAACTGAGCAATGACGCACTCCGGAATACCATCTAGACACCTAATGATAAATTTCAATATGGTGGAGGGTGGTGAAATAAGTAGTACCAAGTTTATAAGCTCTTGATTTGGTAGCATAAACAAAATCATTGGATGGAGCACAACGTTAGGTAAGAGGTCGTCAATGCGATAGGTAAAGATCGTCATCCTACATCTGCGACTAGGTATAGGTCGTCAAACATACATGTCTGCTAATACTAGGCTACATGCACGTACTTGTAGAGGCCTTACTTGATTGAGTCCTTGGCTCCAGCCTTGACGATGTCTACAGGCTGAGGGGCTCCAATCCTCTGAAACTGAACACCAGACTTCCTCTCCACCAGAGGAATCATGTGCTCCTGCTGAGACTTGTAGAACAGGATACTGACACCGGTACGACCAGCTCTGCCTGTTCTACCACTGCGATGGATGTAAGACTCAACATCCTGTTGAGGTTAATAAGGGAAACATGATGTAATGCAAGAGAATGAGTGAATAATCTATTGGATACTAATTATAAGTATGAATGATATACAGTGGAAAAACTACTAACATTAAATTTATGAAAAATACCACATTCTCTCATCTCTCCCTCTCTTTCTCCCCCTCTCTCCCTCTCCCTCTTTCTCCTCTCTCTTATTCTTTTTCTCCCCCCTCTCTCTCTCTATCCCTCCACCTTTACCTTTTCTCTCGCTCACTCATTCTCTCTCCTTCCCTTCACCTCTCTCTTCCCCTCTCCTCCTCTCTCCTTCTCTCTCTCTCTCCATCTACCTTTACCTTAGGTGGTTCACACTGAATGACCAGATCTACTTCGGGTATGTCCAGTCCTCTAGCTGCCACATCTGTGGCCACCAAAACCTGAAAACGACCTTCTCGAAAACCCTGCATGCAAAAGTAAACAGCATATTTATGGTACTAATGCATGTACATGTATGTAATACTAGTAGCTACATGTACATGTAGTTCAGGCTGTGTACATGTACAGATATATGCATGGGAGTCCTAATATTCGTTCATGCCTGTTAACAGCAGCTCTACTACCTTAGAGTGACAATTATTTGCATGTATATACATGTTTTCCTACCTTTAGAGTGATTTCTCTCTGTTTCTGTTGGATGTCTCCGTGGAGAACCTGACAGTCCTGTTTGAGGGAGGAGCTCAGAGCCAGCTCATTGGCCTCCGCCTTCGTACGAGTGAAGATCATCGTACGACCATGAGCTCCACTGTACACCTGAATTATACAATACACACACACCATTGTAACATTGAGATACCGTCGATCTGGAAATTTTCGTGTAAAGAAACTTTCGTATGATAAATTTTCGTGTAAAAATATTTTCATAGGAACAACCCCTTACCGCATTAGCGTTAATAATGCATGCTAATTTTCGTAAGATTAATTTTCGTAGCCGCCATCGACTACGAAAATATTTTTACAACAAAAATTTCCAGATTTACAGTACTGTAACTGTGGCGCTTTACAAGCACGAAATATCGTATAACCACTCAGCCTAGATCTACATGCAGAAGCTCCTGTCCTCTTTAAATCAATCTATGTTTTATACTGCCACACAATACTATAGCATAGACTGGTCCAGGTTTATATTAACGGAAGGGTTCACATGTGTTCATACATGTACATGTACATGTATCTATATTGATTTGTACTGGAGCACCACAGACCCTTCGTCTCATCTAGTGGTGTTTCCCCCAGCATACCTGCATTAGGGTGGGGGCCACCCGGTTTGACTTGGGGCTAATTGGATAAACATCAAAGAAGTGGGTGGAGTTTAAAGCCACAACTTAATAATATTTAAGAATGTCTAAGCACCTGGTTTGGATTCTATTCTAGGAGAATCTCTGCATCTATACACATGTATTGTAAGTAAGCCAGTTAGAAGGAAAAAACAACCACATGTAGGACAGCCTCCTGTATGTACACATGCATATAATTATATAATTCCTCTTATCAATCTTTACCTGTATAACATCAGCGATGGTTGATGGCCTCTCAGCATACGGACAGCAGATAGCCTTGTGCTCCACACTCACAGCCGTCTTCAAACTCTCTCCACCAATCAGATCCACGACGACCCTGTCATGTGACATGTACTTATCGGCCACCTCCCTCACCCAGTACGGCACTGTGGCTGAGAACAGCAACATCTGAGGCTTTGCTGACTCAGCACCTAGAGGAAGCGAAACATATGATGTAGTACATTCTATAGTCACCATGGCACATACATGTATACATGTACTTCTACAGATAATTCAAAATTTAACGGAAATATTAACATTCGCTGAAGCGGAGAGGCACCTAACTAATTCGATAATGACTTTACTATGGTCTACCGTCGGCATATCCCATACATGTACATGTACATGTAATGTAATGGCACAAAATTATTGTACACATACATGTACATGTATAATAATAATATTATATGTATCTTAAAACTTACTTTCATTGAAAGACTCTCCTAGAATCTCCTCCACAGATTCAGCAAATCCTCTTTCCAGCATCTGATCAGCTTCATCGAGAACCACATGTCTGCAGAGAGGGGAGGGATTAACCTTTTAAGGATCGACTAATGATGCCTCAATTTCGATGTAGGTACATGTACAGACATGTAAAATGTTTAATTTCAGCATCAATAGCATTTTACAATTCCCGAGCCTTCTCTAATTATACGTGCACGTAAATGTAAGTAGACTCATATTCCTAAATGAGCCAGGGGATAAGAATATGTTTATACATACACATAGTGCTAACGATAGTCTCACTTTAGCTTGGTTAGGTCTAGAGTTCCTCTGTTGATGTGGTCCAGTATCCTTCCCGGAGTCCCCACCACAACATCCAGTCCTCTAGCAATGGCCGACTCTTGAGGCTCATACGCTGAACCACCGTAGATACAAAACGAAGATATGTCTTCGTCCGATAAAGCCTTCAGTTCACCATACACCTGATTGGCCAACTCTCTAGTGGGGGCCATCACCAATACAACAGGGGGTCGCCCCCTTAATTTTTTCAATCCCCCCTCACTGCCTTCCCCGGCTGCCAGACGCTCCAGTAATGGGAGAACAAACGATAGGGTTTTCCCCGTCCCAGTCCTAGCCTGTCCAATCACGTCCTTGCCGTCATAGACAGGGTCAAAGGTCATGTACTGTATCGGGAACAAGTACTTGATTCCATGCTCTTTCAAAGCTTTTCTGGTCTCCTTGCGAATACGAAACTTTGACAGTTTTCCAAGCTTCTTTTGTTCATCTTTACATAAACTTTCGTCATGAGGGGGAGGGGAGGGGTCCACTGGGCGTGGCTCAGGTGTGGAGACTCCACCCACACTGTCATCCGAGGGAGTAGACTCGTGTTGACCATCGTTCATCTGACTAGAGAGCTTAGAACGTTTGATTTTGGAGTGACCTTCAGACAAACCTTCCTACATGGAGAAATAGCACAACTATGTGGCCAAAATCCATTATGAAGATGGGGTATAATTTTCAATACAGAGAGGGGCTACCAAAATTATCATTTTATTCATGACATGGGCTGAAATTTGATCAAGACATACATACATGTACAATGTAAATTTTAGAATTCTATCCATCCATCCCTATGTTTTTTGTATAAACTCACGATCTTTCTCTTTGTTCCACGCATGATGGAGTTTAGTAAATTATGCTAAAGAATCCTAAGTCCTTCAGCAAACGCAAAGATGAAGCTCGAACTCGAAGATCAAAACGAAGTGGTCAACACGTGGTCAGATTACTAGCTCCGCCCACTAACGTTGAGCCACGCCCATCCAGCTCCGCCCACAAAGACATGAATCAGGACCAGGCAAGTTGTTGGCTACGTTTGCTGCTGATGTGATTGTGTTGCTGTACTGTATCGTAGGTAGATGAAGTGGAGGCCTTGAAGGCGATCTACGAGGAAGACTTCAGGATAGTGAACGCGAGAGAAAAGTCTTTACGGGTCACCATCAGATCAGATGACCACTCCCTCTCCCTGGACCTACTGGTGAGAGCTTCTCTGAGAAGGAGGGAGGGAGAAAGGGAGGGAGAGAGAGAGGAGAGAGAGAGAGTGAGAGGGGAGATTTGTTGCACAAAGCAATCGTATATGTAGGGGTATGTTAGTCTCGTATCAGTGCGGCCAGACTCTGTCTCAGGGATGCAATCTGATTGGTCGCGCCTCATACGAGATGCTGGGACAACTCGATGTATAGCACTTTACCAGACTCTCTCCCTCCCCTTCCCCCTCCCCCTTTTCTCTGAGAGAGAGTCTGGCTGCGCAAGACTAGGGGTATATGGACATTTCCATGTTTGTTCTCCCTCATAGATTATCTATCCTGATGACTATCCAATCACATCTCCTCCAATTTATGAAATCAAGTGAGTGCAAATTTGGTATAATATAAATAATGTACATTGTCATTTACATGTATGTATATTCCCGTTCTTTAATATATCAGAGATGCATATTGGATTGGCTCTGAGGGTCAACAGTATCTAGCTAGTTACCTCAAGGACATCTATGAGTAAGTTGAAAGTCTATTCTATACTGAATGATACACTGTGTATAAAACCTGACTGTTGCCTGCAGAGAAAGCAGAGGAGCTGTCATTCTCTACCAGTGGATTGAAGCTGTCAGAGAGTTTTTAAATCAGAAAGCATCTGAGCTACATGAACTTCATGGTATGTATGTATATACATGACATTGTATGCATTGTGTGTAGTCCTTGTCCCCTCACTCATTTGTCTCTTTATTATCAGGGCCAGGCTGCATTTGCCTCCCTCTCCCCTTTATCATATTATGATCTTGACATAAGAGTTTGCCTTCCTCCAGTATGCCTGAAAAGCTACCCCCCCAACTGAAATATTACATCCTAAATATAGCCTTGACTATATTATTATACATGTATATGTATAATATTAATATGTGTGATTATTCAAGATTGATTGGGGTTCTAGAGGTAAGGCTATATAGACGTGCAGTCTATAATATTACAGTGGAACCCCTCTATAACGGCCACCATTGGGGAATGAGGTAGTGGCCTTTATAGAGGGGTGGCCTTAACTCAGGGGTTTTTTTCCATAAATTGATAAAACAACAACACAACTTGAATTATGCAATAAAATATTAAGTAGGATTAAAATATTCTTTAAGTGTGCTCTGCCTAGCAGAGTTAAGGCTTGTACAGTGAAGGAAGGTTAGCCTGTTTGCTGATGCTGCAATCCTCGTTGCCTCTTCTGAGTACCCTCTGCTGTCCAAGAAGGTTTGAACATCTTCCAATGACGCTCCTGTTGCGTCAGCCTTTTTGAAGAGAGCTTCAAACAAAGGACTCGTTGAGGTGACTGGAAATCGTGTCAACCGTGGTGCTGGCTATGGCTTGGAAATTCCATGCAAATACCACTTTTACGGATCTACATTATACATCGAGCGACTGAAAACTATAGTACATAAGCTAATCTCAGATGGCCTATTGTAAACTGTACTGACTGATGATTATTAATAAAAAAAGTAGGTGGAGCTGGCCGTAGTATGAGATCATGCGCACCGGTGCTCTAGCTCTGCATGCGCACTAATGATCGTTAAAGTGGGTAGAGCTGGCCGGTGACGACCTTTACCTTGGCTAAAGTGGGTGGAGCTGGCCGTAGTGCGAGGTCAATACGTATTGGTGAGCATCATTTGGGGCCACAATACGTGGCCGTTGTACGGAGTAGAGGGGTGGCCGCCAACCAGGGGTTTCTTAAGTACTATCTTATATGGAGATGCAATCGGGACCAAGGTGAGTGGCCGTTATAGACAGGGCGGCCGCCCATCAGGGGTGGCCGTTAAGAGGGGTTCCACTGTATAGCCACCACTGGCAATCGGTGATGGTCTCCACTCTATAAAACAGGTAGTGATGCTAGTGATCAAGATGATGACGGTGCTGCCTCAGACAGTGAGACACAGCCACGGGGAGAGGGTGAGCTGGATGTGTCTACTCCCACTGCCACCGGTGCTGAGAGTGGAGGAGGTGGTGCAGTGTGTCCTGCAGTGGTCATCCATGGAGAGCCTCTCACTGACAGAAAGAGCACCTTTCAAGCTCATGCAGCACAAGTAAAGACAACAGAGCAGGTTAGTTTTCAATTATCCTTTCTTCATGCTGCGGGAAGGCTTATGGTGGGGGCACTGGTATTCCATTTCCCACCGTCTGTGAGCCCTGCCATCTGCAAAAATAACATATTCAGCATGTAACATTATAAATACCCGTACTATAATTATGATTCTTGGCATGGTTATAAGGTAAATCTTTCACATGTGCAAAAAAATTCACTCTTCCTAATAATATTATAATAATTATGTAACGCTCATTTGACCCAGGTTAAGGCTGTGTTGGCTGAATTAAAGACCAACAAAAAGATTGCCACGGCAACACACAACATTCTTGCCTACAGGTACATGTACATTACCGATAACTACCGAGAATCAGACTGTTTCCTTTTACATACTCTTCCTTTATCTTTAGGCTGTATGATGAATGTCGAGGAGTGTTTGTTCAGGACTGTGATGATGATGGAGAAACTGCTGCAGGGGGAAGGCTCCTTCATCTACTACAGGTTAATTAACTATGTAGTAGTAAATTTGAACAAAAAGCTACTATACTATTATATTTCTCCTGTCATAAAAATAATAGATCATGGATGTCAGAAATGTGATGGTGGTTGTCACAAGATGGTAAGATGGTGAATAGTTAGCTTTTTGAGTAATAATTATTTATTCACATTAGGACCAAGATAGGTCCAATGACTTTTTCTGTTCAGGAATTATAATAACCCCGGGTTCATTTTTGAGGTAGAGACCCCCTTCTCAGAAGCCTCCATCAGTGTCCTTCACTGTGCTGTTGACTTTCTTCTCTCACATCACCTCCTCTACTGGTGTGTAGGTTTGGAGGCATTCTTCTCCATGCTGACAGGTTCAAGCACATCAATAACGTTGCTAGGATACTGCTCCATGAAACAGGACTGGGACTAAAGGTACAGCACAGCATGGACAACCGCATGTATGGAACTCAGTAGCCGATGTAATATGCTCAGCCTGATATTCGTTAAAACTAATGACATTGTATAGCTTGTTTCACGGTTGTTTGATTTGCATGCAGCACCTCCCTGAAGCTGTGAAAGTCAAGGGACAATCTAAGACCTCCACAAGAACTAAACAAAATAAGTACAAATAACTATATGAATCATAACTTTTACGCAATTATAATGGCACATAATTTTGATATTCTGCGCATGCGCATGGGATATCGTGACCATGACGTAATCGTTGTGGCTTTGTTTGTATGAGCCACACCCAGTTGCTGTGGTTTACTGTGACCACTGAACTGAAAGCTCAATTCACCGACGAAACGTTCCCTAGAAAACTCATCCAGTGAACTCAGTACGTGCTCTAGCTAGCCACTCTACTCCAATCGATCAAACCAGCTAGTTGTGTAGCTATGGCGGAGGCCAGTAGCTCTGGGGGAGAGGCAAGCGAAGGAGAAGATGACTCCGATGAAGCTTCTCCGAGTGACGGCGAGATCACCGCGGCTAGCCAGCTCCCCCGGCGACACACCAACAAAAGGAAGGAGCTACGCTACGTTCAAGACTACCTACAAAGATTACCGAAGCACCAGCGAAAGAGAATACAAAAAGAAATCGACAAAGGCTACAAACCAGGTGAGCTAGACCGCCACTATGCATATAGCAGCCACAAACTATTAATTGGGCTGGTACAGCTAATGAATATAGACTACTATTTGGCATCCTGAGCTGGGATATTTATATAATTTTGACTATTGTTTGAAAATTAGTTTCTCATCCCCCGCCCAGGTGGAATTTTGCCCCTGCTTCAATCTCGTCATTATATGCCATTATATATGCTACTAGGCATGCGCATGCGCTTTTGTGTGTGCATTTGTTATTTTAAAGATCAAGAAGTGTTTACATAACAAATTTCCTGGAATGCATTAATGTAAATAAATAACTTGATGGCATAATGGTAATATACCGCCCATATACAATTCTGGGAAAATTCCTGATGAAACACTATTATTCAACAAATAGTAGCCGTACTGCGCCACCTACGCCGGAATCCTAATTTTCACGCTCTAACTAGCTATGTGCCATACAGCCATACTAATTTTTTCCAGGCGCGTTCTAATTACAGCGGTACCGGTATACTTACAGCTGACAATACCTTGGTAGTACTGAGTATATACCCCATACGGAGTCCTGGAAGCTATGTTTTCCACACTTTCGCACGATTCAATTACATGTACAATGCGCCTCTCTAAAAGATGCGCCACTTGGATCAGAATGTTATTAAATTTCCAGGCTCTAATTATGCGCCACCCAAGATCGGTAATTATTTATAGTGGCACGTTAATTAGATTGGATACAATAATTATAGTCTAGAAGAATTTTACATAATTATATACAATATTGAGGAACAATTTCCCACTTCCCCTGAAGTCATGTATTCACCCTCCCCCCCCCTCCCGAAGATGTTATTAAAATAGATCTAGAGGCAGTGACCCCCAAGATATCTTAATTAAAATGTACCATTTACCCCCAGAACATCATTAAAATAGCCCCAAGACTTCATCAATCCAAGCTACCCCGTCCAGGGGCGTAGCCAGGATTTATTGAAAGGGGGGGCTGAGTATAAGAAAGGAGTGCGCGCAAAGCGCGCGAAAAATTTTCGCTTGACCACGCCCACTAATCGTGTCACGTGACCACAGTTAATTGATAGTTATTCTTGTACTGTGCAGTCAACCACGCCCATCTTTTGACCTTTCGAACTCGTTATCTTGGAGTTGTGGCTGCCTAGACTAAGCGCTTAGCAGCTGAGTGTCTGAACGAGCTTAAAATAGTAAGTATAGAAACTTATCCTTAGTGTTTTGTACCATTTTAGTCATAAACTTTATACAGTTTGTCATGCAGCTTCAGCTTGTCAGGCCAAGCTATTGTACATCCATAGACAGTGAGCCCACCCACTGAGCCCACTTGGAGAAGACAAAGGGGGGGCTCGAGCCCGCTGAGCCCTATGCTAGCTACGCCCCTGCCGTCAACTCCAATTTTGCTCATTTGTGATAGCTAAATTTGTCACAGTAAGCATCCTCAGCCTGAACCGCCACCAGTATTAATAATTTTTTGACGATATCAAGGTTCACGTTTACGGACAATTAAATAGACAATTCCCAGGATTTCTGGGAGTTTTGGTGCGTGCGCAGACAGTGTGTACCAGGCTCTTACTTCCCCCCCCCCCCCCCAAAGTGAGCCTGGATTCGAGGCTATAATTAGAATAATCCGCCTGGTTTGCTAAAGTTATGTTATAATTATTCAGTTATATACATGTACATGTACATGTAGCTGGATAAAACATCACAAACCAAATTAGTTATGGATTAATAAATATTGTCTGTCTTCAGAATAATTAAGTTACTAAACATGTCCGAAAATTTCCATACATGTGCTATCTGTTGCATTATGGAGACTATGGAGCATACCATTACAATAACTTTGCAGGGTTTTGTGTACTAATAATAAATACATACTCGCTCCAGCGCAGCTAATGTAGCTTTATCCTATACTGATTGATGTGTTCACTCCAATGCCACAGCTCTCACTGTTGACAACATCACCAGCACTCTCAATGGAATAGACTGGGGGAGAATTGGTCTATACATACTTCGCCTCCCTAACTCCAAATATGTTGAAATAACAAAGCAATTATCCAGTGATGATGATAGAGTGAGAGCTGCAGTGAGGGAATGGCTGCTACGAGACCCTCTGGCCAGCTGGAGGAGACTGATCGACCAGCTTTATTTCAATGGTGTAGTAGAGCGAGCAGACAGTATAGTTCACTACGCTGAGGAGCTGACTGGTATGTACATGATAATGATTATGATTCATACTACACTACACCACATGATGCATGGAAAATGCACGAGGGAGAAAGTCACTGGTCTATAATATCTATACAAATTAGTGCCCAAAAATTTGTAGAAATGCATGTGAACATGTAGGCATGTGTGTGGTGTGTTTATGTTTGTATTGTAATTCATAATAATATGAATTATTCTCCAGTTCAAATGTGTTATGTATAGATGGCATCGGCTCTTATGGTCAAGCATCTTTTATTTAACTATGTAAAGTAGTTTCTTATCCCCACCTGCATTGAGATTTTGATGCCGCCTTTATGCATACATGTATTATTGATACAGACCATCATGTTTACGTGTGTTGCTCAGCTATAATGAATTTCATAGCATATTGAATGAGATTCATAGCTAATAAGCAAATCAAATAACCTCCCACCGAATACAATATTACATAGGATGTGGAGCAAAAATCTTTCTTTTTAGCCTTACGTGTGTACATGTATTTATAGCTCCACTCCCCACCCACCCACATGCAATGCTGTTGACATTCCATTGTCTAATACAGTTGATAAATTAAAATTTTAGTGGAAAAAAAACTTGACCACATCCCCAGTAGAATAATAATATTGATATTGCCTCAACAAAGCTGATTAATTTTAGGCGATAGATATTATTATTACAAAGAGTGAGCTCAGTTCGCTCGCTCACTCCTTTATCCCTAGTGCTATTATTGTGCATGTGTGGTTGACGATCTTTACCTATATATTTATGTGCATACGCAGAGAGCAAGCTAGCACACATGCACAACCTGCCTAATCATGTGATGTTGTCAATCAGCTAGCTAAAGAATTCGTTACTTGTCTTGCAGCTTTACTCGCAAGGGGTCCCAAGAGAACACGCTTAGAATAGAATGGCCTCCCTCTGAAAAGCACCTATGCAGTGGCGTAGCCAGGGGTGGGCCTAGTAGGGCCAGGCCCGACCAATTTTGTTCTAGTAATGCTTACTACTTAACTATTGATCGTGTCAGCCATTTAATTCTATGAGAATAGGGCAGAAATAATCCAGATTGTAGGCTAAAGATTGATATTCAGCAGTGTTAATTTGGGGTGTGGTCAAACTTAGCGCTACAAGTGACCATTTACCATATTTGTGCCCTACCAGACTTCTAGCTCTAGCTACGCCACTGCACCTATGGGCAACATCGACTCCAGAATGTCAACCTTTCGTATTCTCCAGCCGCCATATGTAAATGTACAGTTCAGTCTAATTCTGCCCTGCCGTTTTTTTAAGCAGCTCATGTTAGTGGCTACTGGGGCCATACCCAGCCTTTTCAGTGGGCTGTCTGTTGTATCTCCCCAAGTCCAGTGACTCCGAGAATGAAAGGTTTTTAGCTCGGGTCGAATCGCTTCCGGTCATAGTATAATGATTATGCACAGCTGATGGGAACCAGGAATCTCATTACTACCTAATTATCTTAGGGTGCACCTCTGTTATTGAGCATTCTTTGATGATATGCCCTTCACATTTCCCTCACAGACACTACACTCACTCACAACAACCTGTCCACTGTACTAAACCATGTGGTGGGCGTGCACAGGCTGATCAACTGCTTCCTTATACCAGGCAGTGTGGGGAGGAAGATCAGAGAACACAGCAAGGATGAAGAGCAGCAGCGAGAGGAATGTATCTACTACTGGATGAATGTCAGCCCCTACTCTATGATCGGATGGGGGGTTCTTGGAGGGTGGCTACACTGCTTTGAAGAGGCTGCCCCTAGAGCTGCAAATGAATACATTCAGAGGGCTCCAGGTACATGTGGGTGTGGCATGTGTATGTATTGGAATGTAGATCATACATACATTACACAGCAAATTCATGCCTGCAGTGATGTACATTGTGTATGTAGCAGTGCATTAATTTGCTGGTTACACTGATGCTCACACTGACCACTCAGTGCAGTTAAGGCATGTCTGATTATCGTTGGCGCACGCCCGACTGCGAGCCAATTAGTGGCTTGTATTGTGACGTCACTATCATATCAGCCTTGAACAAGCCACAGCAAAAAGCCGCACAGCCGCAGTTTTGAGCTTGCTTCATCGAGCAAATGCCGTCCGGAATTGTAGCGCTCATGTTTTCGCAGTACTAACGATCGAAAACCAAAGCTTACGATCGACGTTGATGATCTATCGGACGGATTGTCGATGGCTGCTTTCAGTTCGGAGCTACATGCAAAACATCATGCCGTGGACCCCCCAAAATCTAGTTTTTTGCGACTAAAATCGTAGCAGAGGGGGTTTTCGACAATCTGTCCGATGATATGTTAGATCATCATAGTAATCCTCCGTTTGTGTAGCTAAGATTGGGTAGAAGTGGCCGCTTAAATTCCGGATAGCTCGATTTAGTGCTTTAGAGGGTGTGGCTGAATGGCGCTGCCACGCCTAATTAGTTAATTGGTTGCGGTTAATAATTAAATATTCGGAAAGTGCTTGGATTGATCTTTCATACAGGGGCGGATCTAGGGGGGGGTTCAGGGGGTTGCAACCCCCCCAAACAATTTTGAGCAGCCCCTCCCACTTATATACAAGGCTTACTATAGCTTGGCACAGTAGTTGCCACTGTATGGTTAGCAGCAGACAAGCTGTGTAGTGCATAATTGGCCTCAAACCAACAGGTGGTGCACAGTGGTTAGTGGTACACCCTGAACATGGCTTCAGCTATGAATAATCTACTGTAGACCACAAGAGTCAGCTGTGGTGCTAGGCGTGGTAAAGCTCTATACCTACAGTGTTACAGTACCTTACTAGGCACTCTGGGTCGCGAGAAGATGATTAAAAGTGGGCGTGGCTCATTAAAAGTGGGCGTGGTCGCCAAAATTTTCGCGCGCTTCGCGCGCAATTATATCTACAACCCCACCATACTAAAAATCCTAGATCCGCCCCTGTCATATGGTACCCTGACTAGCCTCTGATACTTTTACTAGGTGCTTAAAAAGAGTCCTTGAATGTGACTGAAATTTATACCTTCTTCAATTCCAGACAGTCCTTAAGTGCACTGAGTGCACATCTGTGCACATGTCCACCTCCACACACACACACACACGCACATACACACACACACACTCACCCGTCCTACAGAGCCCACATTGACAGTCGATAATCTCACTGCTGTTCTAGATAGTGTTCAGAAGGACATGGACTATGTTCTCTTTTACCTTCACATCCCACCCTCCAAGCGACTTCAACTCGAGCAGCAGTACGACAGTGGACAGGTGAACACAGCCTATGCTGATTACATCATTGATCACCATCCAAGTCCCTCTTGGACAATAGTAGCTGATGCGTTGTGGTACTGGAAAGCAGCTGGAGCACTGGAAATGGTTCAGAAATTGTATCTCAAAGGTGAGCCATGTGCACACAGCTGTAGGAGTGAGGAAAGAATAATATTGTTAGTTTCTGAACTTTGCACTAATTAATGCCACTACACCCGACATTAATAAAATTAATGTATACTTTGTACCAGTGAAAGGTATTTGCTTTTATTGTTCTTCATTGCTTTTTCTCTTTGAATGAAGTTGAACGTGTGTAGTACATGAACAGAGGATCTTGGTTTACTGGATATGTCATAGTGTATGGAGTAGTTAACCTGTTATCTAATCCTGACACTATAGCCTGACCACTGACCACGATTAATTGGTATCCTAGCAACCAGCTAGAGGTATGTGTGTGCACCCACTATAGGGAACTACCCACCTCACAATACATGAACTACCCACCTCACAATACATGTAGTGGTAACCACAATACTAGGATAGCCAGCTGTTGTTTATTGTTCTGCTATATGATTGTGCTCTACAGTGTGTGTACATGTAT
Organism: Cliona cf. orientalis; assembly: GCA_963930775.1. Lineage (NCBI taxonomy): Eukaryota > Metazoa > Porifera > Demospongiae > Clionaida > Clionaidae > Cliona > Cliona cf. orientalis. The sequence goes on from OZ005691.1 coordinate 9,927,950, forward strand.
GGCTTACTAGTGCGTGTATGTGTGTGTGTGTACCATAATTAATATCTCCACAGGAATAAAACTAATTTGTAGTAGCAGTTACACGATTGCTTTATCCCTTGTGCATGCACGTGCAGGGTAATAAGTCTATTAATATTATTTCTTATAACTGCTCTTTTTTATTGGCATTTCATGATGCTGATCATCATGCGAAAACATTTCAATCATGTGTATAAACTCTATCCTCTTGATGCTGTGTAAGATATCCGGATGAAAAGGACCAAGTTAAATTCTGCTAAAAGTACTTCCTAGGGATTAATTTTTTTGGAAATACTGCCCTTATTATCTATTATTGATGAGGCCTGCCGACGTCATCATTTTTAGACGTCCTACAGTTAATTATAGAAAGTTAAGAATAACGAATGTTGAGGGTCTATCAACAAATAATTGTAAACTTAATGGTTATTGTGATGGATACACTGAAATCAATCATATACTATACATACTATCTCAATAATTAAACTTGAGTCACCATAATAATACCACACGTCTTGCTTATAAATCAGTTAATCATCTATTCGCAGTCAACAGTGATAAAAGGCATGGCTAAGTGGAAAACACGGTTGCGCTTTTATCGATGCTGTCACCATGAAAGTACGTTGTCGCAAAAATAATAATATGTGATCCTTTTCACCCGGGCTAGTACCATGCATCACTGGGTCCCATTTGAGCTTTAGTTGCATCACCAACTGGACTTACACAGCCACTCTCTACCTCTACACATGCACCTCTATCTCTAGGCACGAGTGAGTCTCGAAGGTTATTTCAACAGTCGATGAAAAGAGGCCATGTAGACATGTACAATGACAAAATGCTGCTCTATGGAAGTGCAGGAGTGGGGAAAACCTGCACCATGAAAATTGTCGCCGGTGAAAAGCCTCCTGTCGTACGAAATAGCACTCCCGTAGCAACCAAGCCGGTGACGATGTATCAGCTCCAAATGATTAAGGGAAAATGGCGCAAGTACATCTCTCAAGATCGCATGAAACTCTGTGCTAGGATCTCCAAAACGACACTGGGAAGAGAGATAATCAAAGCCATGAAGAAAGCCAAGAATGCAGAAGCGGTACATCGAGCTAAACATCAGGAGGTGGATGGCGGTGGTGAGCAGAAGACATCGACAGCAGCAAGTCCCCAACAACCGACAAGAGACAGCACCCGGCAAAATGAAGATCCCACTCCAAAACCGAAAGCTTCATCGCGAAGCTCAGTCGATCGTGACGTGCTCCAAATTATTCACGATGTGCTTGATGAGATGTTCCAGCTGATTGACGAGTGTCCCGAGACAGAAGAGCCCCTCACCTTTATTCACAAGCTCCTGGTGTCCGACTGTGGTGGCCAGCCTCAATTCCATGAAATCTTGCCCATATTTTTGCGAAGGATGTCGTTGATAGTATTCGTTTTCAAGCTTTCCGAAAGCTTTTCCAGTCGTCCGATGATCGAGTATTACGAAGACGGCAAAGCATTGGGCACTCCCTATGAGTCTTACCACACAACAGAGCAGCTCATCAAGGAAGGCCTCCAGTCACTTCACACTCACCGGTCGAGCAAAGGTGCAGGTAAAGATGGTGAAGCTCCACAAATAGTTATGGTAGGGACCCACAAGGACGAAGAAAGCAAATGTGATGAATCGAGAGAAACAAAAGACCAGAAGCTGAGAGAAATGCTGCTGCCAACGTTTGAGAAGGAGATCATCTACTATGACCCAGGAGAAAATAAAGTGCTCTTTCCCATGAATGCCAAGTGTCCTGGTGTTGAAGAGGAGGATATGGCTCAAGCCATTGTCTCCAGATTCTCCACAGAGAACAGATCAGATGCAAAGAAGCTTCCGCTGCAGTGGCTGGGTTTCGAAATAATGCTTGAAGAAATCACTCAGAGACTTAAGCGTGGAATTCTGAGCAGGAGTGAGTGTCTTGAAGTCGCCTATAGACTTCACCTTGACGAGAGTGCACTAGATGCAGCTCTGATCTACCTTGATGAGCTGTCACTTGTTTTCTACTATCCCGACATTCTTCCCGAGATAGTCTTCACCAACCCTCAGGTGCTTCTTGACAAAATCTCAGAGCTTGTGAAGGTTCATCATGACAAGCTTAAGAGGTGTACAGGAGAAGATTGGCAGAAATTTTTCTGTCATGCTTTAGTCACAATCGAGTTTCTTCGAGAACCGATATTCAAGAAGCATTATGTTCCCGGTATGTTTGAGCCAAAGCACCTTATTCTCTTGTACCGAAAGCTTCTAATCTTTGCCGACTTCTCTGAGGGTAAGTTCTTTGTTCCCAGCTTGCTTCGAATGCTTAGCAGCAAGGAAGTATCCGAGCATCGGCTTTCGTTCGATTCGTTCATCGCTCCTCTTGTCCTTCACTTCCCTGATGGCCCTCCACGTCGTGGTATCTTCTGTGCTCTCATTTCTTTCTTGACCTCACCAGAGAATCACTACCCTCGTCCATTGAAGTTGAAGAAACCTGCCAGATCCGTTACTCCTGACTGCCTCTACCGAAATTGCATCGAATTCTCGATTTCTGAAGCCGATACCCCATGCTGTGTGACAGTCATCGATACCTTGCTCCAGTTCGAAGTTCACGTGGATGTTTCAGAGCAACCAGATGCAGGTTTCTGTTCATCAATCAAGCGCGCTATCACTGCTGGCTTGCAAAAAGCTAATCTCACGTTGGGTTACACGAATTCAACACCTTCTTTTGCCTTTCTTTGCTCTTGCGGAGTCGGAGAGCCTCATCCTGCTAAGATTGGAAAGAAATCATGGATCTGCACGATAGACGAAGCGAAGGGTAAGAAATTTTCTCCCAACCAGATGGTGTGGCTGGATGAAGCAACCTCTGAATCTAAATCAGGTTATTTCTTAATTACAGTTAAGCATGGACATTTTTTAGTTTTTTATTCATCTGTTTAGATACCCAGACTAGTGAAGGAAGTAGAAATGCAGGTAATAATGGACACACTGTGAAAACATCAGATTCTACTCCATCTTTAAAACCAGGTTAAACTTAATTGATACTTTGACATTGTGATCATAACTGAGCCTGCTGTAATATTATTTTATCAGATTGTACTCCATGTAATACTGATGACAAACTGACACCTCATTTTCACAACAATGGACACTCTTCAGCAGCAACTGGTACGCAATTGGGATAATTGTCTTTGACCTCTAGCTTGAATTATGAACTATTAATTTTCATTTTTTTCTGTCTCTCTTTATTACCCAAAGGTCCAACTGCTCCAGCTGAACTGACTCTCCAGGATGTAGCTGCTCAAGCTGGTCTCGAAACGCTGGATGTTCTGGATCAAGAGTGCTCCCAGCAAGTCCTCCTAAGACTAGCCAAACACTGTGTGGACTGGCAGCTGACCAGCTTCCATCTGGAGCTGACAAAATCTGAAATTACTGCCGTGGATGGTGATTACCGATCAATTGACGAGAAGAGGATTGGTATGCTTGAAAAATGGAAACAGAAATTCGCCTTCAAAGCTACTTATAGAGTGTTCATTGAGGCCTTGTTGTCGTGTGGAAAAGCTTCAGATGCCCTTGATGCATGCAGAGATATTGTATCCAGTAAGTGAAAGTAATGACTAGCTATGCATACATGTAACTGAAAGTGAAAGTAACATGTAGGTAGCTGTACTATTAGGTAATTTTATTTTACGGTAGTGAAAGTAACAAGTAACTAATTTTGTGTTCTTGTTATTGTTGTGATGTGCAGGTGTAAAAGTGCCAGCTGATGATGAGAAGGGGAATTTAAAGTTCAGCTGTACCATGTCTGGTGGTGACTTCTGTAAGTGGCTTCTATCAAAAGGCATTAGTGAAAAAGATTGCAGTACTCTCTCTGGTACGTACATTATTAGCAGTACGTTGAATGTATAAAGATGAATAATAGTCTATTAATTTTATAGAAAATGGTGTCACCGCATATGGATTTTTCCAGTTGGACGAAGAAGATTTTGAAGACCTTGGACTCACCAAAATTGGCAAGAAACTTATTCTAAAAATCCTACCAGAAATCAAAAAATAGTTCCTTCTTATTAACTTATACGCATAATTCATTATAATAACATTGTGTGTGGTCTCACCAAAACCATTAGTTTCACATCCCTTGATAATATTATTATGATTGTGGTATATTTCCTGTCATTGATTGTGTAGCAACTCAACTCTTATTTGATTATGTATTTCTTGCTTTCAGTTATTTGTGTATTAATTGTGGCTTACTATGCACACTCAATTAAAAAAAATATGTTTCTCCCTCCCTGATCTATACAATGACATATATTTGTGATATCATGCATATACAATGTCATAATAATTATGATTAATAACGAGCCGGCCATTAAAATTATTATTAGTAAGTCGCGTGCATTATCATTATGACTAAGTAGTATATACCCATGGCCAGTACATAGCTACGAACATTATACACATGGCATAGTACAATTTTACACAGTAAAAAGGATATCACTTTTAATTAATTATACAATGCCACAGAAAAACATTTTTTTAGTGTTAATTGTTTCTTTCTATACTAGCTATATATTCTTAGACTATACAGTTTAGCATGCAATCTCTAAAAAATAGGCCTGCACCTTGGGATAATTATTATATTAAATGTATCGTAGTTCTACTCCCAATTCGAATTCATTGACAATAATTTCTGTAGTCTGATCTTGAATGATGTTGCTCTCTTAAATTTGTTAGTGACATTTCTATCCGTTGACCTGTATGTGATACGGTAGCAATGGCTGACTCTCTCAGTCTTCGGGTGAACAAACTTATCAATCAGTTCCACCTTTTCCACTAAATCCCCAGCTGATGATCGATCGCGAACTACTTCATGAAAATCGTTTTCATTGAATTTCTCCTCAAAAATGCTATAATATTATATGTCTTTATAGCAAGGTGGATATTTGGTAAAAGATTTGAAGATAATATTATTTTGTCTCAGGTCTTAGACTAGTCCAACTGCATATGATGGGTGCTGTTTGGTAAATCTCTCATCTTTGCTCCAAAACAGGCGAATGTCGGGAATATCAAACAAAAGCATTGCCAGGCAGTCCAATCCTAAACCAAATGACCATCCGATTCGATCAATGACACCTCTATTTTCAAATAATATTATTGGTTGCTTCAATTATGCCAGATCCCAGCATCTCCATCCACTCTCCTTGAAACTTGATCTCCAATTCGTAGGACGGATAAGTGAAAGGAAAATAGTGCGTCGTCCACCTAGTCTCAATGTCACTTCCAAACAACTCCTTCATCAATTTGATCAAGGACTCCTTCAAATTAAACTCCATCATTTTCACAGCATCCATTGTATGTGGAGCTTGCTTTTCACTCGTCTCTTCTCGCAAGCTTGGGTCTGTTTCGAACAGTGCCAGTTCTGAATCTTCACCACCATTAATTTTGTGAACAGTTCCTCCCTTGAGAACAATCTCATTCCCTCCATTTTGATGGAAAATAGGATAGTGACTCGAATCTATCTCATTGCATCTATAATCATTAGAAATTGATTGGAGCCCATCTGAACTTACTATCGCTGGTGTGCAGTAGTGCCTAAAGCTATGAAGTTCAAAGGACAGTCTAAGATCTCCTCAAGAACTAAAGAAAACAAGTTAGCTACCATAAAAATTATTTAGTATGGCTAGTCTCTGTGCAGTCATGTTATTTGCTGCGCATGCGCATGCCGGCATAATTAATCGAGCTCGTGACCATGACGTAATCGTTGTGGCACGTGTGTACGAGCCACACCCAATTGTTGTGGTTTACTGTGACCACTGCTCAATCGTTTCCTAGAAAACTTATCCAGTGAACTCAGTACGTGCTCTAACTAGCCACTCTACTCCGATCGATCAAACCAGCTAGTTGTGTAGCTATGGCGGAGGCCAGTAGCTCTGGGGGAGAGGCAAGCGAAGAAGATGACTCCGACGAAGCTTCTCCGAGTGACGGCGAAATAACCACAGCTAGCCAGCGCCCGCCGCGACACACCAACAAGAGGAAGAAGCTACGCTACGTTCAAGACTACCTACAAAGAATACCGAAGCATCAGCGAAAGAGAATACAAAAAGAAATCGACAAAGGCTACAAACCAGGTGAGCTAGACCGCCGCTATGCATACAGCCACAAATAATATAATTTTTCCACATCGCGATTAGGCCAGTGTTCGTGTTTCTGGTCACCCGCCCGCATGCTATTTTGGAGGCCGCCTGTTTTGGCCATTATTGTCATTATTTGGCACTGCGCATGCTCAGTTCAATTACCAAAATTAATGTCACCATCCTGTCTGTGGTTTGTCCAGGAAATGTTCAAATTGTACAGGATATGCTGAGGTAAAATAATGGAATAATGATTAATGATAACCGCCCGCCCGCATGCCGCATGGCTAAGTGAGCTCTGATGTGACCAGAAACACGTTTATAACAAACAGTGGCCTTATATATAGCGTAAGACCTCGATTACCGGCCGACCTCGATTATCGGCTGAACGCACATCGATTATCGACCTATATTTTACGGACATTTACGCGTTTATACGGAAAAATTTACAAAGGTGATGCGGAGCTCCGTTTATGCTCGAAGAATGGATCAGAGGTTTTAGACTCGTTTGAAGATACCAGGTAGGCTTAACGTACTTCTACAACGAAAATACAAGGGAGAGAAGGGTATACAATGGTGTTGAACCAATTTGAATGGGCGTGATATGGCGTACTGAATGGTGGCAGATCGTGAGGGCTGGAAGCTAGCTACATGGCCTAATCTGATATTAGACACTTTACTTACTTTTTTCCAGATCAGAAGGAAGGAGACAGTACTCATATGAACCCCAGAAAGCATCGCCGAAGTTAATATTAGCATTTATATCATGCCATTATCAATCATAAAATGTATTGTATACAATGCAGTAATGATTATTCATAGCTCGTTTTCACTGTATCTCAGCAATGCTGCATAAGAACGAGCTGTTGTAATTGGTAAAGGGTAATCACACCTGCTGGTTTCAGTACTGTTGACCAGAAGTGGCAATTTTGAACAGGTAAGTGTCGACAGACTAAAAGGCTCGATTTGGCCGATAATTGCTGCATTCATGCTGTATGAGCGGCCGATAACAAATGTCCGTTGACGATAATCGAGGCCCGACCATCGGGATTTGGAGGACTATATCGTCGTCTCTGATTGTCGTATTGTCTTCATCTGGATATCCTCTTGTAGAGGAGGTGAAGATCTGTCTGTAGAACTTTGAAGCAAGGTCTGGAAGTGTTCCTAAGTCGACTTATGAGCCCAACTTATAACTCGGCCGATAGTCGAGGTCTTACGCTATATAGTCGATTTATGTGTGGTTTGTTGAATGGCTTCTATATTGTCCACGAGTTAAAACAAAATGATTTAATACCCTGTTCTCATCCAGATCCTGGCAATTGCCCCCAAACAGTTTAAATTACTCCACTTCCGTATTAGTCCCATCCCCCCTGCCCTCGCCCCTCCCCCAACGAAAATTGTAGCCCCTATGTTCAAATAATCTACGCAGGCTTTGTACCACAAATTGCACTAGTCTTATGTTCAATGGTATCCAACATACATATGAATAACTGATGATCGCTTTATCTGGCTCACCCCACAATATTGTGCATTTCCTTAGTAATAATAATTTTACCGTGGCACAGCTAGCTCGGACTATACCTGGTTCTCTAGAGTTATTCAGTTAGTGATCATACATGTAATTAAGTAATATTCACTTTAGAATATCATAGTACACAACAAAGTACTATTACAATTGTTGTGATATTAAATTTATAGTTATGGGTTAATTATGTGGTCAGTCTTCAGAATCATTAAGTTACCAGCATATCTGTAAAAATGTTTGTGCATGTGCTACGTGTGAACTAGCTGTTAGATATATGGGGAGAGCATATGTCATTACAATAAGCAATAACCTTACAGGGTTTGTGTGCTTAATTTAAAACGAATAATTATTACTAAACATATTCTTGATTAAATTCTATGTATTATATTAAATTTGTGAAAATGTGTGAATCAAGTGAACTCCAGTGCAGCTAGTGTAGCTTTATCCTATACTGATTGATGTGTTCACTCCAATGCCACAGCTCTCACTGTCGACAACATCACCAGCACTCTCAATGGAATACTGGACCGGTGGACAATTGGTTACAACATACTTCGCCTCCCCCTCTCCAAATATCATGAAATAACGAAGCAGTTTTTCAAAAAAGATGATAGAATGAGAGCTGCAGCAAGGAAATGGCTACTACGAGACCCTCTCGTCAGCTGGAGGAGACTGATCGACCAGCTTTATGATAACAGTGAAGCAGAGCGAGCTGACAGTATACTTCACTACGCTGAGGAGCTGACTGTGACTGGTATGTACATGATAATGATTATGATTCATACTAATGCACAAGGGAGAAAGTCACTGGTCTATAATATTTATATAAATTAGTGCCCAAAAATTTGTAGGAATGCATGTGAATATGTAGGCATGTGTGTGGTGTGTTTATGTTTGATACATGTTTGTATTGTAATTCATAATAATGTGAGTTATTCTCCAGTTCAAATGTGCTATGTATAGATGGCATTTGCTCTTATGGTCAAGCATCTTTTATTTTACTGTGTAAAGTAGTTTCTTATCCCCACCTGCATTGAGATTTTGATGCCGCCTTTATGCATACATGTATTATTGATACAGACCATCATGTTTACATGTGCTACTCAGCTATAATGAATTTCATAGCATATTGAATGAGATTCATAGCTAATAAGCAAATTAAATAACCTCCCATCGAATACAATATTATATAGGATGAGGAGCAAAATCTTTCTTTTTAGCCTTACATGTGTACATGTATTTATAGCTCCACTCCCCACCCACCCACATGCAATGCTGTTGACATTCCATTGTCTACCACAGCTGATAAATCTTCGATGGAAAAAACTTGACCACGTCTCCAGTAGTAGAATAATAACATTGCACCAAAAATGATTAATTTTATGCTGTAGAGAAATTAGTATGCAAAGCTGATGGGAACCAGAAGTCTCGTTACTACCTAATTATCATAGGGTGCACCTCTGTTATTGAGCATTCTTTAATGTATCCTTCACATTTCCCTCACAGACACTACACTCACTCACAGCAACCTGTCCACTGTACTAAACCATGTGGTGGACATGGGCAGGCTGGTGGACTACCTCAATATGCCATACAATGTGAAGTGGAACATCAGAGAACACAGCAAGGATGAAGAACAGCAGCGAGAGGAATGTATCTACTACTGGATGAATGTCAGCCCCTACTCTATGATTGGATGGGGAGTTCTTGGAGGGTGGCTACACTACCATGAAGAAGAGGCTGCCCTTAGAGCTGCAAATGAATACATTCAGAGGGCTCCAGGTACATGTGGGTGTGGCATGTGTATGTATTAGAGTGTAGATCATGCATACATTACACAGCAAATTCATGCCTGCAGTGATGTACATTGTTTATGTAGCAGTGCATTTGTTGATTACACTGATGCTCACACTGACCACATCTGTGCACATGTCCACCTCCACACACACACACACACACACACACTCACCCGTCATACAGAGCCCACATTGACGATCGATAATCTCACTGCTGTCCTCAATAGCATTCAGAAGGACATGAACTATATTCTCTCAGACCTTCACATCCCAGACTCCAAGCAACGTCAACTCGAACTGCAGTACAGCAGTGGACAGGTGAACACAGCCCGTGCTGATTACATCATTGATCACCATCCAAGTCCCTCTTGGATGATGGTAGCCAATGCGTTATGGTACTGGACAGCAGCTGGAGCACTGGAAATGGTTCAGAAGTTGTATCTCAAAGGTGAGCCATGTGCACACAGCTATAGGAGTGAGGGGAGAATAATATTATCAATTTCTGATCTGTGCACTAATTAATGCCACCGCACCTTGTTCATTATTTAAATTTGTATGTGTAGAAAAGAATACCAGATAGAGTGAAATTTATATTATTACTCTATTGATTTTTACATTAACATGTGTGTAGTACATGAACAGAGGATCATGGTTCACTGATATGTCATAGTGTGTGGTATACCGTAGGATTGGTATGTTATGCGGTATTTTTAGTTATGCGATTATGCGAATTTTAGCGAAATCGCACAATTAAAAATCGCAAAATAAACATGCGCATTACATACATTGCGCAATACGGCGGCCGGCCGAGGCGCGCGCCGCGTACACGTGGTCATATTGCACGCGCAATCGATCTGCTAGTAAGCGCTCAGTCTGTTTGGCCGAACGGTACAACAGTTTGAGTTTGGAAAGAGCCAGAGAGAAGTACGCTTCCGATATTTACGGACTACTGGTGAGTATTTTCAGCGTTAATCAACTCTACTAAGGGCTGATAGCTCTTTCCTCTACTAGAGTGGATAGTCTCGTTCTCAGATCCCACCCTCGAGGGTGGAGTCTGGCTCATGGTATTATCACATAAATAAAAATCGCACAATACTTTTTACTAGGAAATCGCATAAATTTAACCCCGCATAACATACCAATCCTACGGTAGCACATGTGCACACATATCAACCTGCTATCTAATCAGCTCCTGACCATAACTCGCTACAGCATGAGGCTGTAGGAAACACTCTGACCTTGCCTGACCACTGAACATGATTAGTAGTGTTTTGTCCCTGCAGCATTATAATACACACAGACAGTGAACTGGAGAGTGAGAATTCTGATCAATCAATTTTCTAGCAATGATAATTGTTATTAGCCATAATATTATAGCCAATAATTATTGTAATTAAATTACATCATATAGTTGGGTGGTATCCTAGCAACCAGCTAGAGGTGTGCCCACCTCACAATACATATAGTGGTAACCACAATACTAGGATAACCATCTGTTATTGCTCTAGATGTCTATACGTACATTCTAGTATGTGTGTGTTTGTGTGTGTAGCTGTTACCAATGGAACTGACTTGCGTGTAGACTGATGTAGCATTAATTACCCCGCGTGCATGTGCAAGGGGTAAATTAATTGGTCGTATTGTCGTTGTTGTTGTTGTAATCGTTAGCACAAATATCGACATCTCTCGATGTCTAGCTATAGGCACCTGAGCAACTCATAAGCATAATAAATCAGTCGCCTTAGGCGAAAGACGGGTTTCAGTGTACTTTGAATCGATGGCCATGGTCCACGAGCATCACAAATAGTGCCTTTTAGTTAACCTTTGTAACCATGTCTGGATCTGGTGCAAAATCTATAATCGCCGAAATGGATGTGGTGATAGACACGATGAAATCAATCACTGGATATACATTCAATGCTATCTGATTGCAAGCTCTCACTAGTTAGAATATTATCACTATAGTACCACATATGAAACTCATCTACTCATAATCAACAGCTAAAAAAGGCATGGCTAGGTGGGAAACCACAGTTACGTATGAATCAATTCAAAAATATGTGGTTCTTTTTACCCACATATGTTGCTAGTTCCCACATAAGCATTAGTTGTATCATCAACTGGACTGACACAGCCACTATCTATCACTCTACACATGCACCTCTATCTCTAGGCACGAGTGAGTCTCGAAGGTTATTTCAGCAGTCGATGAAAAGAGGCCATGTAGACATGTACAATGACAAAATGCTGCTCTATGGAAGTGCAGGAGTGGGAAAAACCTGCACCATGAAAATTGTCGCCGGTGAAAAGCCTCCTGTCGTACGAAATAGCACTCCTGTAGCAACCAAGCCGGTGACGATGTATCAGCTCCAAATGATTAAGGGAAAATGGCGCAAGTACATCTCTCAAGATCGCATGAAACTCTGTGCTAGGATCTCCAAAACGACACTGGGAAGAGAGATAATCAAAGCCATGAAGAGAGCCAAGATTGCAGAAGCGGTACATCAAGCTAAACATCAGAAGGTGGATGGCGGTGGTGAGCAGAAGACATCGACAGCAGCAAGTCCCCAACAACCGACAAGAGACAGCACCCGGCAAAATGAAGATCCCACTCCAAAACCGAAAGCTTCATCGCAAAGCTCAGTCGATCGTGACGTGCTCCAAGTTATTCACGATGTGCTTGATGAGATGTTCCAGCTGATTGACGAGTGTCCTGAGACAGAAGAGCCCCTCACCTTTATTCACAAGCTCCTGGTGTCCGACTGTGGTGGCCAGCCTCAATTCCATGAAATCTTGCCCATATTTTTGCGAAGGATGTCGCTGATAGTATTCGTTTTTAAGCTTTCCGAAAGCTTCTCCAGTCGTCCGATGATCGAGTACTATGAAGACGGCAAAGCATTGGGCACTCCCTATGAGTCTCACCACACAACAGAGCAGCTCATCAAGGAAGGTCTCCAGTCACTTCACACTCACCGGTCGAGCAAAGGTGCAGGTAAAGATGGTGAAGCTCCACAAATAGTCATGGTCGGGACCCACAAGGATGAAGAAAGCAAATGTGATGAATCGAGAGAAACGAAAGACCAGAAGCTGAGAGAAATGCTGCTGCCAACGTTTGAGAAGGAAATTATCTACTATAACGCAGGAGAAAATAAAGTGCTCTTTCCCATGAATGCCAAGTGTCCTGGTGTTGAAGAGGAGGATATGGCTCAAGCCATTGTCTCCAGGTTCTCCACAGAGAACAGATCAGATGCAAAGAAGCTTCCACTGCAGTGGCTGGGTTTCGAAATAATGCTTGAAGAAATCACTCAGCGACTTAAGCGTGGAATTCTGAGCAGGAGTGAGTGTCTTGAAGTTGCCTATAGACTTCACCTTGATGAGAGTGCGTTAGATGCAGCTCTGATCTATCTTGATGAGTTGTCACTGGTCTTCTACTATCCCGACATTCTTCCCGAGATAGTCTTCTCCAACCCTCAGGTGCTTCTTGACAAAATCTCAGAGCTTGTGAAAGTTCATCACGATAAGCTCAAGATCGGTTCAGGAGAAGATTGGAAGAAATTTTTCTGTCACGCTCTAGTCACAGTTGAGTTTCTTCGAGAACCGATGTTCAAAAAGCATTATGTTCCAGGTCTGTTTGAGCCAGAGCAGCTATTCACCTTATACCAAAAGCTTCTAATCTTTGCCGACTTCTCTGAGGGTAAGTTCTTTGTTCCCAGCTTGCTTCGAATGCTTAGCAGCAAGGAAGTATCTGAGCATCGGCTTTCATTCGATTCATTCATCGCTCCTCTTGTCCTTCACTTCCCTGATGGCCCTCCACGTCGTGGCATCTTCTGTGCTCTCATTTCTTTCTTGACCTCACCAGAGAATCACTACCCTCATCCATGGAAGTTGAAGAAACCTGCCAGATCTGTTACTCCCGACTGCCTCTACCGAAATTGCATTGAATTCTCGATTTCTGAAGCTGATACCCCATGCTGTGTGACAGTCATCGATACCTTGCTGCAGTTTGAACTTCATGTGGATGTTTCAGAACAACCAGATGCTGGTTTCTGCTCATCGATCAAGCGTGCTATCGCTGCTGGCTTGCAAAAAGCTAATCTCACGTTGGGCTACACAAATTCAACACCTTCTTTTGCCTTTCTTTGCTCTTGCGGAGTGGGAGAGCCACATCCTGCTAAGATTGGAAAGAAATCATGGATCTGCACAATAAACGAGGTGAAGGGTAAGAAATTTTCTCCCAACCAGATGGTGTGGCTGGATGAAGCAACCTCTGAATCTAAATCAGGTTAATTCTTAATTACAGTGAAGTAAGGACATGTTTAATTTTTATTGACCTGTTTAGATACCCAAACTAGTGGAAATAGAGATGCTGGTAATTATGGATACACTGTGAAAACATTAGATTCTACTCCATCTTTGATACCAGGTAAAACTTAATTGATAATTTGACATTGTGATCATAACTGAGCCTGCTGTAATATTATTTTATCAGATTGTACTCCATGTAATACTGATGACAAACTGACACCTCATTTTCACAACAATGGACACTCTTCAGCAGCAACTGGTACGCAATTGGGATAATTGTCTTTGACCTCTAGCTTGAATTATGAACTATTAATTTTCATTTTTTTCTGTCTCTCTTTATTACCCAAAGGTCCAACTGCTCCAGCTGAACTGACTCTCCAGGATGTAGCTGCTCAAGCTGGTCTCGAAACGCTGGATGTTCTGGATCAAGAGTGCTCCCAGCAAGTCCTCCTAAGACTAGCCAAACACTGTGTGGACTGGCAGCTGACCAGCTTCCATCTGGAGCTGACAAAATCTGAAATTACTGCCGTGGATGGTGATTACCGATCAATTGACGAGAAGAGGATTGGTATGCTTGAAAAATGGAAACAGAAATTCGCCTTCAAAGCTACTTATAGAGTGTTCATTGAGGCCTTGTTGTCGTGTGGAAAAGCTTCAGATGCCCTTGATGCATGCAGAGATATTGTATCCAGTAAGTGAAAGTAATGACTAGCTATGCATACATGTAACTGAAAGTGAAAGTAACATGTAGGTAGCTGTACTATTAGGTAATTTTATTTTACGGTAGTGAAAGTAACAAGTAACTAATTTTGTGTTCTTGTTATTGTTGTGATGTGCAGGTGTAAAAGTGCCAGCTGATGATGAGAAGGGGAATTTAAAGTTCAGCTGTACCATGTCTGGTGGTGACTTCTGTAAGTGGCTTCTATCAAAAGGCATTAGTGAAAAAGATTGCAGTACTCTCTCTGGTACGTACATTATTAGCAGTACGTTGAATGTATAAAGATGAATAATAGTCTATTAATTTTATAGAAAATGGTGTCACCGCATATGGATTTTTCCAGTTGGACGAAGAAGATTTTGAAGACCTTGGACTCACCAAAATTGGCAAGAAACTTATTCTAAAAATCCTACCAGAAATCAAAAAATAGTTCCTTCTTATTAACTTATACGCATAATTCATTATAATAACATTGTGTGTGGTCTCACCAAAACCATTAGTTTCACATCCCTTGATAATATTATTATGATTGTGGTATATTTCCTGTCATTGATTGTGTAGCAACTCAACTCTTATTTGATTATGTATTTCTTGCTTTCAGTTATTTGTGTATTAATTGTGGCTTACTATGCACACTCAATTAAAAAAAATATGTTTCTCCCTCCCTGATCTATACAATGACATATATTTGTGATATCATGCATATACAATGTCATAATAATTATGATTAATAACGAGCCGGCCATTAAAATTATTATTAGTAAGTCGCGTGCATTATCATTATGACTAAGTAGTATATACCCATGGCCAGTACATAGCTACGAACATTATACACATGGCATAGTACAATTTTACACAGTAAAAAGGATATCACTTTTAATTAATTATACAATGCCACAGAAAAACATTTTTTTAGTGTTAATTGTTTCTTTCTATACTATATATTCTTAGACTATACAGTTTAGCATGCAATCTCTAAAAAATAGGCCTGCACCTTGGGATAATTATCTCCCCAGTAGCAATTTACTTTTCTGTGGTTATGAGGTAATTATAGTGTAATTATGATGAAACCTATGGTGTAATCTATGAGGTAATTATGAGAAAATTCAGGGCCTCGCTGGAGCCTTTCTGAGACTTGAAAATCAGTAAATATGTAGAGTACCTTAAGCGTGTATCCAGCGAATAGATTA
Organism: Cliona cf. orientalis; assembly: GCA_963930775.1. Lineage (NCBI taxonomy): Eukaryota > Metazoa > Porifera > Demospongiae > Clionaida > Clionaidae > Cliona > Cliona cf. orientalis. The sequence goes on from OZ005691.1 coordinate 9,943,625, forward strand.
CAAGCCGAGCGCTACTTTCTCTGAGAAGTACTGTTGGTTGAACTTCACGTGTTTTCTTGGCTTACGTAATGCCATGGATAAATAAAGCTAGCCTTGTGCTATATATAGCACGCATCACTGCCACAAGGGGCTGGCCCGCGCGCGACTACAGCAGCGTGACCAACCTGAACTTCGGAAGGAATACTGTGTTGTCGAGTTCATCTCTGTGATTGAAGTATCGAAACTTGTCGCTATCAAGGTTGAGAGTCGATCTTAGACGCCATCTCCATGATTTCTGGGGCCAGCATCGATCGATGTGCACGTGTACGCATTCTATTGACGACCTTTTACCACATGCACCATTACACTGTGCAGCTATATATACTGGGGAGATGGTCAAGGGTTCATTATTATATTAAATGTATCGTAGTTCTACTCCCAATTCGAATTCATTGACAATAATTTCTGTAGTCTGATCTTGAATGATGTTGCTCTCTTAAATTTGTTAGTGACATTTCTATCCATTGATCTGTATGTGATACGGTAGCAATGGCTGACTCTCTCAGTCTTCGGGTGAACAAACTTATCAATCAGTTCCACCTTTTCCACTAAATCCCCAGCTGACGATCGAACTACTTCATGAAAATCGTTTTCATTGAATTTCTCCTCAAAAATGCTATAATATTATATGTCTTTATAGCAAGGTGGATATTTGGTAAAAGATTTGAAGATAATATTATTTTGTCTCAGGTCTTAGACTAGTCCAACTGCATATGATGGGTGCTGTTTGGTAAATCTCTCATCTTTGCTCCAAAACAGGCGAATGTCGGGAATATCAAACAAAAGCATTGCCAGGCAGTCCAGTCCTAAACCAAATGACCATCCGATTCGATCAATGACACCTCTATTTTCAAATAATATTATTGGTTGCTTCAATTATGCCAGATCCCAGCATCTCCATCCACTCTCCTTGAAACTTGATCTCCAATTCGTAGGACGGATAAGTGAAAGGAAAATAGTGCATCGTCCACCTAGTCTCAATGTCACTTCCAAACAACTCCTTCATCAATTTGATCAAGGACTCCTTCAAATTAAACTCCATCATTTTCACAGCATCCATTGTATGTGGAGCTTGCTTTTCACTCGTCTCTTCTCGCAAGCTTGGGTCTGTTTCGAACAGTGCCAGTTCTGAATCTTCACCACCATTAATTTTGTGAACAGTTCCTCCCTTGAGAACAATCTCATTCCCTCCATTTTGATGGAAAATAGGATAGTGACTCGAATCTATCTCATTGCATCTATAATCATTAGAAATTGATTGGAGCCCATCTGAACTTACTATCGCTGGTGTGCAGTAGTGCCTAAAGCTATGAAGTTCAAAGGACAGTCTAAGATCTCCTCAAGAACTAAAGAAAACAAGTTAGCTACCATAAAAATTATTTAGTATGGCTAGTCTCTGTGCAGTCATGTTATTTGCTGCGCATGCGCATGCCGGCATAATTAATCGAGCTCGTGACCATGACGTAATCGTTGTGGCTTCGTGTGTACGAGCCACACCCAATTGTTGTGGTTTACTGTGACCACTGCTCAATCGTTTCCTAGAAAACTTATCCAGTGAACTCAGTACGTGCTCTAACTAGCCACTCTACTCCGATCGATCAAACCAGCTAGTTGTGTAGCTATGGCGGAGGCCAGTAGCTCTGGGGGAGAGGCAAGCGAAGAAGATGACTCCGACGAAGCTTCTCCGAGTGACGGCGAAATAACCACAGCTAGTCAGCGCCCGCCGCGACACACCAACAAGAGGAAGAAGCTACGCTACGTTCAAGACTACCTACAAAGAATACCGAAGCATCAGCGAAAGAGAATACAAAAAGAAATCGACAAAGGCTACAAACCAGGTGAGCTAGACCGCCGCTATGCATACAGCCACAAATAATATAATTTTTCCACATCGCTGATTAGGCCAGTGTTCGTGTTTCTGGTCACCCGCCCGCATGCTATTTTGGAGGCCGCCTGTTTTGGCCATTATTGTCATTATTTGGCACTGCGCATACTCAGTTCAATTACCAAAATTAATGTCACCATCCTGTCTGTGGTTTGTCCAGGAAATGTTCAAATTGTACAGGATATGCTGAGGTAAAATAATGGAATAATGATTAATGATAACCACCCGCCCGCATGGCTAAGTGAGCTCTGATGTGACCAGAAACACGTTTATAACAAACAGTGGCCTTATATATATATAGTCGATTTATGTGTGGTTTGTTGAATGGCTTCTATTAGCGATATCAGACCTCCAAGGGCCTCCAGTAAATCGAAAATATCTCGGCTCTGGCTAGGAGTACACTCACAGAAAAAATTGCGCTAGGTAGCTCACTGAATGAGCTATCTACTGATGCCTTAGCTGTGCAAATTGGTTCAGCGGAACCGCCGCTAGCTTCGTTTTTGTTTGTATTAAGTTTCTATGGGGAAAGTTTAGGTGGGCGTGGCTACGTAACGGTTTTATGTACGGACGCGTTACAAGCGCCGTTGGATAGAGCTCGTGGAGAGCTATCTTCTGATACTCGAACATTGATATTCCACTTAAAAATAATCCGCGGAAAAATCGGTGAAATTTGGAGGTCTGAAATCGCTACTTCTATATTGTCCACGAGTTAAAACAAAATGATTTAATACCCTGTTCTCATTCAGATCCCGGCAATTGCCCCCAAACAGTTTAAATTACTCCACTTCCGTATTAGTCCCATCCCCCCCTGCCCTCGCCCCTCCCCCAACGAAAATTGTAGCCCCTATGTTCAAATAATCTACGCAGGCTTTGTACCACAAATTGCACTAGTCTTATGTTCAATGGTATCCAACATACATGTGAATAACTGATGATCGCTTTATCTGGCTCACCCCACAATATTGTGCATTTCCTTAGTAATAATAATTTTACCGTGGCACAGCTAGCTCGGACTATACCTGGTTCTCTAGAGTTATTCAGTTAGTGATCATACATGTAATTAAGTAATATTCACTTTAGAATATCATAGTACACAACAAAGTACTATTACAATTGTTGTGATATTAAATTTATAGTTATGGGTTAATTATGTGGTCAGTCTTCAGAATCATTAAGTTACCAGCATATCTGTAAAAATGTTTGTGCATGTGCTACGTGTGAACTAGCTGTTAGATATATGGGGAGAGCATATGTCATTACAATAAGCAATAACCTTACAGGGTTTGTGTGCTTAATTTAAAACGAATAATTATTACTAAACATATTCTTGATTAAATTCTATGTATTATATTAAATTTGTGAAAATGTGTGAATCAAGTGAACTCCAGTGCAGCTAGTGTAGCTTTATCCTATACTGATTGATGTGTTCACTCCAATGCCACAGCTCTCACTGTCGACAACATCACCAGCACTCTCAATGGAATACTGGACCGGTGGACAATTGGTTACAACATACTTCGCCTCCCCCTCTCCAAATATCATGAAATAACGAAGCAGTTTTTCAAAAAAGATGATAGAATGAGAGCTGCAGCGAGGAAATGGCTACTACGAGACCCTCTCGTCAGCTGGAGGAGACTGATCGACCAGCTTTATGATAACAGTGAAGCAGAGCGAGCTGACAGTATACTTCACTACGCTGAGGAGCTGACTGTGACTGGTATGTACATGATAATGATTATGATTCATACTAATGCACAAGGGAGAAAGTCACTGGTCTATAATATTTATATAAATTAGTGCCCAAAAATTTGTAGGAATGCATGTGAATATGTAGGCATGTGTGTGGTGTGTTTATGTTTGATACATGTTTGTATTGTAATTCATAATAATGTGAGTTATTCTCCAGTTCAAATGTGCTATGTATAGATGGCATTTTCTCTTATGGTCAAGCATCTTTTATTTTACTGCATAAAGTAGTTTCTTATCCCCACCTGCATTGAGATTTTGATGCCGCCTTTATGCATACATGTATTATTGATACAGACCATCATGTTTACATGTGTTACTCAGCTATAATGAATTTCATAGCATATTGAATGAGATTCATAGCTAATAACCTCCCACCGAATACAATATTACATAGGATGAGGAGCAAGATCTTTTTCTTTAGCCTTACATGTGTACATGTATTTATAGCTCCACTCCCCACCCACCCACATGCAATGCTGTTGACATTCCATTGTCTACCACAGCTGATAAATTATGGGAAGAACTTGACCACATCCCCAGTAGAATAATTACCTTGACACTGCTGAAGCTGATTAATTTTGGATTTTATAATATTCACAGCTGATGGGAACCAGGAATCTCGTTACTACCTAATTATCATAGGGTGCACCTCTGTTATTGAGCATTCTTTAATGTGTCCTTCATATTTCCCTCACAGACACTACAGTAGAACTTCCGAATAACGGACACATTGGGAGCAGGCCTTTTGTCCTTTATATAGAGGTTGTCCCTTTACAGAAGCGGAGACAATTTACATATTAATATAATATAGTCTACACATTATGATAGCTATATAGCTAGTTAGCATTTGCAGAGGTGACAGGAGAAAGAATCAACAGGAAAGCAGGATATGAGCTGGATTTGAGTCTACTTCAATTTAAGTACTGTGTATACACTTGAATTGTATCATGCATTGATGCATTAGTCTTGCCCCAGACCCACCTTCAAGATATCACCCCTCCTACAAAGGGGGGAAGGCCTGGCTAGGCTATCATGATTACGTCACTGGCCGCGAAAAGGGGTGTGGCTTCCTGGCCGTCCGCTATTTAGAAGTAAAATTATACTGAGATGTTCAATCGGGTCCGAACAATCCGTCCGTTATAGAGAATTGAGAGGTTGTCCGCTCCTCGGAGGTTCGTAATGTACTAAGTCTATGGCAAATTCAATCCGTTCCATAGCGGTTGTCCGTTATATAGTGGGTGGTCGCTCCTGGGAGGGTCCGTTATGAGAAGTTCCACTGTACACTCACTCACAGCAACCTGTCCACTGTACTAAACCATGTGGTGGACATGGACAGGTTGATGGGCTACCTCAACATACCAGGCAGTGTGAGGAGTAAGATCAGAGAACACAGCAAGGATGAAGAGCAGCAGCGAGAGGAATGTATCTACTACTGGATGAATGTCAGCCCCTACTCTATGATTGGATGGGGGGTTCTTGGAGGGTGGCTACACTACCATGGAGAAGAGGCTGCCCTTAGAGCTGCAAATGAATACATTCAGAGGGCTCCAGGTACATGTGGGTGTGGCATGTGTATGTATTGGAATGTAGATCATGCATACATTACACAGCAAATTCATGCCTGCAGTGATGTACTGTAACATTGTGTATGTAGCAGTGCATTTGTTGATTACACTGATGCTCACACTGACCACATCTGTGCATATGTCCACCTCCACACACACACACACACACACACACACACTCACCCGTCATACAGAGCCCACATTGACGGTCGATAATCTCACTGCTGTCCTCGATAGCGTTCAGGAGGACATAGACTATGTTATTGATGACCTTCACATCCCATTATCCGAGCAAGATAAATTCGAGCAGCAGTACGACAGTGGACAGGTGAACACAGCCCGTGCTGATTACATCATTCATAATCATCCAAGTCCCTCATGGACTGTGGTAGCCAATGCATTGTGGATCTTTTCTGCAGCTGGAGCACTGAAAATGGTTCAGAAATTGTATCTCAAAGGTGAGTCATGTGCACACAGCTGTAGAAGTGAGGGGAGAATTGGTAGCGGCCTTTAGCTACATTATTAACCAGTTTGCAGTGCATGGCCTGCATGAATTTTTTGCATCGTGTCGATAGACGTGGCTATGAAATGCCAAACCCAATCTGGTATCCAACAGAAGGGCACTATTTGTGACGCTCGTGGACCATATTTATGCTACCTTGTCCTTCGATTTTGATTTTATGCTATCCTGTATTCTGTGGGTGCACATGCCTTAGATGCAACAATCATGATCAGGTGTAGCAGGGGGTGCTCGCCCCGGCCCCTGCTTGTAATGTAATACTGTATTATAACAGGAAACTTTCGAGGGAGAAAACTTTCGTGGGTCGGCATTTCGCGATGGAAACTTTAGTGGAATGTTAAACTGATTGCATGGATGGGTGTAGCTGACCTAAAATTTCATGGAGAAAAACATTCGTGGGTGGCTGTAAAATCACTAAACTTGTGAAGATTTTCTCCCTCGAAAGTTTTCTGCTATAATATTATTATATATATTATTATGGTATGAGTAATAGAGAATGTGTAACAGAAAGTGGAATTTAATTGTCGTTCATCCAATGCTTGTCTATTGACAATGTATGGAACACTATATTATAGCACTATAGCAGTAAAATTAGTGCCACACTGTGTCATGCATGTATACAGGTACTGGCCATGATTTATGGTTCTTTGCTACAGATATCAACCTTCAAAATCTGTGCCTGATAAAGTTATCAAAGTGGCTGAAGAGTACTAGCGATATTGACACTCTTTCCCTTCCAGCAAAATTGAAAGTTGAATTAAAGCATTATCATTTATTTGGTGAATAGCATTGCATTAATTATTCTCAATAATAATTATATTGTTCGCTGTTTTTGCCCTCGTTCACTCATGATCATTCTGTTGTCATCATAATCATAATAATATTTTGTGTTGATGATTATTATAACTATTATGCTCCACTTAGGCTGACCGTGGTATTATAATTATAATATTATATGGGCGAGAGTATAATATAAGAGGAGAAAAAAGCTGCTGAAAAGCTGTTTTTGTAGTGCAAAGGTCACCAGACATGCTTTTTACAGTAGTTATGATAACACCTTATCTGTTTGTAGTACTAAATGTCATAATATTGGGTCGTACTTAGTCGGGCACCCTGGGGGAAACGTCCCAGCATAATTATGCTAGAGGGGCTGTGAGTAAATACCTCAGTTAACTGCCCTAAAGTCGACCATGTCTAAGAGAGAGCTGATGCAGATTCAGTTAGACCAGCTTCGCTGGGAAAACAAGCAACTACAAAAAGAGAATGTAAGACTGAGAGACCAGACCGGACGCGAAGATTCGCCAGCTCAGCTGCAGTCATGCAGTCACTGGAGTGGAAGCCGAGCTAGCGAAATGCCTGGAAGAGCAACAGCAACTGGAAAGAGAGATTAGTACCAGGAGCAAGTTGCTACGTAGATCTCTGGGTCGTGGCCAGCAGCAACCTTGTCACTCAGACACTGAAGCCGAGCAGAGTGCTGACGGCGATGAATCGCACATCTCGCAGCTGCAACAGTTGCAACAAGAGCTCGCAGAGGCTAACGAAAGACGCGATGAAGCCGAGGCTTATTGTTCACAGCTACAAGATGACCTACAAGCTATCCGTGCAGACGCCGAGCTGCAGCAGTTTCGCGCTGTAGAGCGAGAGAGAGAAAAGTGGGAAGAAAGAGAGCAGAGATGGCTGGCTCAGCTAGCCAGGTTGGAGACGAGAATGCAGCTGATTGAAACCACAGGGTTGAGGTCACGTTCGCAATCAACGTCTAGATCTATGGACCGCCCGCCCTCTTCAGCCACTAGCTATTCAACTGAAACAGTCAAAGAGAGGTCAGAAAAACGTAGTAACAAGGCAACCACAGGGGACACAGGAATCTCCCTGATGTCAGATGGTGGTGATAGTGGTTCAGTGCAGACCACAAGTAAGCAAGGCAGTGTAAAGCCACGAGCACATGCACACCATGTAGTGCAACAAACACCACCTGTCTCCAAGTATACAGGAGAAGGTGCAGGTGAAGAAACCTTTGAAGATTGGCTGATTCAATTTGAGATGGCTGCTGAAGTGAGCGGATGGGAAGGAAGGAGTAAGCTAGCACATTTGGTGACTAGACTGAAGGGACAAGCTTTGTCCTACTATCGTTCCTGCCCGCTAGATGAGAAGACCGACTATGACAAGCTAACGAAAGCATTGACCACCAGGTTCACTCGAGTTCAGTTGCCAGTGGTCCAGAGTGCCCTCTTCCACGAGAGGAAACAGAAAGCAAAAGAAGACGTTGACACGTACGCGCAAGACCTCCGGAACCTATTTCAGAAAGCCTATCCGAAAGCACGACAAGGCAGCAAGGAAGCTGAAGAGATGGGAAAAGCCGTTCTTGCGCATCAGTTTGCTGCCGGTCTCCTACCTGACTTGAAAGTGAAGGTAGCGGGAGCTGATGGGACCTTTGAAGAGTTACTCTCAAAAGCCAGACTGGAGGAAGCCAAACTCCGAGATCTGCCGACGACGACGAAAACAGTGAAGAGCTCACCAGCAACCCCAAGTGCAGGGACAGGGGCTGAGAAAGATGGTGAGAAAGCAAGAGGCAGATCAGATAGGAGAGGCGTACAGTGTAACAATTGTCATGGTTACGGTCACATTGCACGATTCTGTCCAAAGAAAGGACGAGGAGATACCAAAGAAGCGACTGGCAGACCTCCTGCTAGAAACCAGACACACAGTGTATCGGCTCTTATAACAGAAGCACCAGAAAGATCAGCAGACGAAGTTGGAAGTGCCCTTGATCAAGTGATGGCCACTCTACACGGTCTGTTAACCTCTCCCTCCAATGCTCCTAGAGCTCCTACGCTTGGTCCTGTGCCGAAAGCGATACTGCAGGTGGAAGGAGTGCCGATAGAAGCCCTTGTGGATACTGGAGCACCAGTTTCCATTGTTAACCTCAATTTTCTCCTCTCTGCCTTAGCTAAGAACAAGAAGCCGGAGCAGAGTCCCGCAGAATGGCGTACGGAGGTGGAGAAGCGTCTGGAGCCACCTTCCTTCACGAACTTGAGAAGCTATGGTGGTGGTGAGCTGAAGTTGGCCAGACAGATTAAGGTATCACTATCGCGAGTTGGTGGTAAGATGATTGATGCTGTACTCCAAGTTCAAAGCAATGCTCCAGTGGACCTCCTCCTAGGAACTGACTTGCAGCCTCAGTTGGGATTTGTGTTGATGTCGGTGGAAGGAGATGGTACTGGATTTGACCTGCTACTAGAGAAGGAGTGGAAAGTTGTTAACTCACCTGTAATGAAGACTCCTGGCCCTGAAGCCGAAAAGCCTGCCAGTACATCCGCCACAGTTCACCTGATTCAAGCAACACGAGTACCAGCTCAACACTCTAAGATGATTCGAGCTAAGATTGACATCAAAAGAAGAGAGAGTGATGGAGCATTTCTATTTGAGCCCAACAACAGCGAATTTGGTGGACAAGGAATCCACATAACAGAAGCCGCAGTCTCGCCAGATGCTGACAATGGAGTTGTTTTGGTGATCGAAAACGGCACCTTCAATCCAGTGAAGCTTAAGAAGGGGATGTTACTTGGGACAGCGAATTCCGTGGTTGTTGACCCTACTCCCAACAGAGAAGCAGCCGAAGCTGATCCAGCAGTTGCCTTAGTCACTGAGGAAGCCAATGCTGACCGCAAAGAGCAAGTGTTGAAAGCAGTTAAAGTGAATTCGAGCGGACTCTTGTCTGGACAGTTGGTACAGATGCAAGACCTTCTCAGAGAGTACGATGATATCTTCTCACTCCACCCGTCTGACCTTGGAACAACAGATCAGATCACTCATTCTATCAACACGGGCGACCACGAGCCAATACGACAGCCACCGAGGAGACTGCCTTTCTCGCTCAGAAGCAAAACGAATCAGCTTGTACAAGAGATGCTCAAACAAGGCGTTATTCAGCCGTCAAGGAGTCCTTGGGCAAGTCCGGTGGTGTTAGTAGAAAAGAAAGACGGCAGTGTAAGGTTTTGTGTCGATTACCGCCGACTCAATGCCGTGACCAAGATGGAAGTATTTCCGCTACCCAGAATTGATGACTCGCTGGACATGTTGTCGAAATCAAAGTTTTTCACCACTTTGGATCTGGCTTCTGGCTTTTGGCAAGTCAAGATGGAGCCTAGTTCAAAAGAGAAGACAGCTTTTGTGACTCACTCGGGGCTGTACGAGTTCGGTGTTATGCCTTTCGGACTGGTGAATGCTCCCTCGACGTTCCAACGACTCATGGAGTCAGTGCTAGTTGGACTCAGTAGTGAGAAATGTATCGTGTACATAGATGATATTCTTATTCCAGGAGCAACATGGCCAGAACATCTGCAGAATCTACGCCAGGTGTTTGAGAGACTCAGGTCTGCAAATCTCAAGTTGAAGTCGAAAAAGTGCAGACTTGCAGAGCGTGAAGTGGAGTATCTTGGATATGTAATCTCTGAGGATGGATTATCCACAGACCCTGAGAAGATACGGGCCGTTCGTGAGTTTCCAGTTCCGCATGATGTCAAAACTCTCCGCTCTTTTCTAGGACTGGCATCGTATTACAGGAGATTCGTGCCTAACTTCTCTGCTGTTGCGAGACCTCTCCACGCTCTAACCAAGAAAGAAGTACCGTTTGATTGGACTGAGAGCTGTCAGGAGTCATTTGTGAGACTCAAGGAGCTTCTAACTACCTCACCTATCCTAGTGCTACCTGACTTCCAGAGAGATTTCATGCTGGAGGCCGATGCTTCAGGTCAAGGCTTAGGAGCTGTCCTGGCACAGAAACAGGAAGACGGACTGATTCGACCGATAGCTTTTGCCAGCAGAACCTTGCAGCCCCACGAGCGGAACTACGGCATAACGGAGCTGGAAGGCCTTGGAGTTGTCTGGGCGATGAAGCACTTTAGACACTATCTCTACGGTCACAAGTGTGAAGTCTTTACAGATCACGAAGCTCTCAAGTCGCTCTTAAACACACCCCACCCTTCCGGGAAGCTGGCGCGATGGGGACTAACTTTGCAAGAGTTTGATGTCAAAATCAGATACCGACCTGGAAGAGCGAATGCCAGTGCAGATGCACTTTCAAGAAATCCGCTACCGGCCACTGAAACGAACGAAAATGTTCCCCCATTCAGTATTCTTGCTACACTCCAACCCAGTTCTGCAGCTGAGGACGGGAAGGACCCAAACAAAGAGCTAGTTGGAGCTCAGCGGAAGGACCCCGAGCTACTCCGAGTAATCCAATACTTGGAGGATGGTACTCTACCAACAGAGGACAAATTTGCCAGAGAGATCGTCCTATGTAAGTCACAGTATGTAGTGATAGACAAAGTATTGTACCATGTTGAAAAAGACAAGACTCTGAGGCTAATTCCACCTCAGATCAATAGGAAGAAGCTTTTTTGTGATGTTCATGAAGGGGTCTATGGTGGTCATTTAAGAGATGCTAAAATTCATGGGGAGTTGGCGAAGCATTACTGGTGGCCTGGCATGCGTGCAGATATTGTCAGTTGGTGTCGTGAGTGCATTACTTGTGCTACTCGGCAGCCTGGGAAGAAACTAAAATCCCCACTTGTTCCAATACCAGTAGCTGGTCCTTTCGACCGAGTAGGTGTTGATATACTCCAACTACCTAAGTCAAGGCTGGGAAATCAATATGCTGTTGTATTTGTCGATTATCTGACAAAATGGCCTGAAGTATATCCAGCTAGTGACCAGTCTACCTTAACAGTAGCTGAACTCTTTGTCAGAGAGTTTATACCACGCCATGGAGTTCCTAGAGAGCTGTTGTCCGATCGAGGAACCTCATTTCTGTCGAAGATCATGATGGAAGTGTACGAATTGCTAGGGACCCACAAAGTTAACACGACAGCTTATCATCCGCAAGGAGATGGCCTCGTGGAGCGCATGAATCGATCGCTATTGAACATGCTGTCGAAGTCAGCTGAGTCGAATGGAAATGACTGGGATGAAAGACTACCCTTCATTTTGTTTGCCTATCGAGCAAGCATCCAAGAGTCAACGAAAGAGTCTCCATTCTTTTTGTTGTATGGTAGAGATCCGCAGCTCCCAACGAGTGAGATGTTGGAACCACAAGTTGATCGAGTCACCTACAATTTGGACGATTACAAGACTGAAATGGTGAAGCATATGTCAAACGCTTGGAAACTGGCCCAAGAGAATGTGAAGCGAGCTCAGAAGAGTCAGAAAAAGTATTATGACAAGAGTGTTCAAGAGCACAAAGTCAAGCAAGGTGATCGTGTCTTCATTTACATGCCCTCAGCAAAGAAGGGGAAAGCTCACAAGCTCGCACGACCGTTCCACGGCCCTTACCGAGTGACTGAAACTGTTGATAATGGTGTGATGGTAACTCCAATCGATCGTCCCCAAGATACACCCTTCCGTGTTGCGATGGATCGAGTTAGACGCTGCCCTAAAGAAATTCCTGACGTATTTTGGCCTGAGCACAAGAAACAAGGAAAGCAGACAAAGCAAGCAGAGACTAACCAGTCGACAGGTGCTGATGTCTCCCCGGAAATTGAGTCTACAGGAGTATGGGCAGGCAGACTCCGTACACGAGCGAGGACGTCGTGATTGTGAGAACGGGGATATGTGATGAAACTTGAACTATACGTATAATTAGAACTGGAATTTAATTATTGATTTTATGATGTAATTTCCTGACTATTTAAGCTGTGATTTTGCTAGTGTATGCTCAGTCTGTATGTGTGCACAGCGTGCTGATTTGATGAAAAGATATTGAATTGCCACGGTCTCTGAGACGCAGGCGCTACAAATGTAATATTAATGAATGATTAATATTGCCACGGTGTGGCTTGATTCATTTATTTTCTTTGATTTGTAGCACCTGCCTGAAGCTGTGAAAGTGAAGGGAAAATCTAAGACTTCCACGAGAACTAAACGAAATAAGTACAAATAACAACATGTATCATAAGTTTTACTATAATATTATGCTGTATGCATGACATTGTATATTATGATATTTTGCGCATGCGTGTGGGATATCGTGCCTGACCGAATGACGTAATCGTTGTGGCTTTCTGGTACGAGCCACACCCAGTTGTTGTGGCTTACTTTAAAACCGATCCCTTGAAGCTTTTATCCAGTGCGTGCCCTAGCAAGCCACTCTACTCCGATCGATCAAACCAGCTAGTTGTGAAGTTATGGCGGAGGCCAGTATCTCTGGGGGAGAGGCAAGCGAAGAAGAAGATTCATATTATTATGATTTAGCTTCGTACCCAGGCCCGGAGGCGGATTATGATTTCGATGAAGCTTTTCCGAGTGATTACTATGATGACTCCGATGAAGCTTCTCCGAGTGACGGCGAGATCACCGCGGCTAGCCAGCGCCCGACGCGACACACTAACAAGAGGAAGAAGCTATGCTACGGTCAAGACTACCTACAAAGAACACCGAAGCACCAGCGAAAGAGAATCAAAAAAGAAATCGACAAAAGCTACAAACCAGGTGAGACCGCGGCTTTGCATACAGCCACAAAATTAATGTTATTTCCCACACTGCTGATTGAATGGCTTCTAATAAATCGTCCGGAAGTTTAATACATCAAAACATAGATAATTTAGACAACGCTCACGTAGTCTAAATTATCTATGATCAAAATGATTAGCGTATCCGTTCTAATTTAATAAGACGCCTCTCTAATAAACACGCCACCTATGCCGGAATCCTAATTTTCACGCTCTGACTATGCGCGCGCCATACGGCCATATTATACTAATTTTTTTTCTAGGCGTGTTCTAATTAGAGCGGTACCGGTATACTTACAGCTGACAATACCTCAGTAGTACTGAGTACCCCGTACGGAGTACTGGAAGCTATATTCTCCACACTTTCGCTCTATTTATAATATTATATACAACGAGCCTCTCTAAAAGATGCGCCACCTGGATCAGAATGTTAATTTCCAGGCTCTAATTATGCGCTATCCAAGATTGGTAATTATTTTATAGTAGTGTGTTAAATAGATCGGTGGTACGGTCTAGAATAAATTTACATATAATATTGAGAAACACTTTCCCACTTCCCCTGATGTCATGTATTCCCCCCCACCCCCCGAAGATGTAATTAAAATAGGTTTAGAGGCAAGATATCGTTAATTAAAATGTACCATTTACCCCCAGAACATCATTAAAATAGCCCCAAGACTTCATCAAGCCCAGCTACCCCATCAACTCCTTCTCATAGTTTCTTGATTGTTTTTTTTTTTGGCAATTTTGCTCACTTGTGATAGCTAAATTTGTCACAGTAAGCATCCTTAGCCCGAACCGCGGCCAATATTTTGGTGATGTCAAGGTTCACGTTTACGGATGAATAAATAGAAAATTCCCAGGATTTCTGGGAATTTTGGTGCGTGCACAGACAGTGTGGACCAGGCTCTCTTTCCTCTCCCCCCCTCCCTCCACCCAAAAAGTGAGCCTGGATTCGAGGCTATAATTAGAATAATCCGCCTGGTTTGCTAAAGTTGTATTATAATTATTCAGTTATATACATGTAGCTGGATATCATCGCAAACTATTATTACAAATAAAATAAATTAGTTATGGGTTAATAATGTTGTCTGTCTTCAGAATAATTAAGTTACCAAACATATCCAAAAATTTCCGTACATGTGCTATCCGTTGTATTATGGAGACAATGGAGCATACCATTACAATTAGCAATAACCTTGCAGGGTTTGTGTACTAAAATAAAATTACTGAACACATCCTTGATTAAGTTCTCAAAATTGTATTTATGAAAGTGTATGTTCACTGAATCAAGTGAACTCCAGTGCAGCTAGTGTAGCTTTATCCTATACTGATTGATGTGTTCACTCCAATGCCATAGCTCTCACTGTTGAAAACATCACCAGCACTCTCAATGGAATAGACTGGAGGAGAATTGGTCCGCTTATACTTAACCTCCCCTACTCCAAAAATGCTGAAATAACGAAGCAGTTTTCCAGTGCTGATGATAGACTGAGACCTGGAGTGAGGGAATGGCTGCTACGAGACCCTCTTGCCAGCTGGAGGAGACTGATCAACCAGATTTATATCTATGATAAAGTAGAGCGAGCAGACAGTATACTTCACTATGCTGAGGAGCTGACTGGTATGTACATGATAATGATTATGATTCATACTACACTACACCACATGATGCATGGAAAATGCACAAGGGAGAAAGTCACTGGTCTATAATATCTATACAAATTAGTGCCCAAAAATATGTAGGAATGCATGTGAACATGTAGGCATGTGTGTGGTGTGTTTATGTTTGGTACATGTTTGTATTGTATTTCATAATAATTATTCTCCAGCTCAAATGTGTTATGTATAGATGGCATTGCAGGTGTAGTCAGAATCCAAATATGGATGAAAATTTCCATATAAAATCATCCGTGTTTGGATGATTATTTACTGGAATGTCAGAATCATCCATATTTGGATGATTATTACATATTTCTCTCTATAGAGAGGCTGATGTCATCTATAATCATCCAATATTGGATGATTCTGTTCATCCAATATTGGATGTGGCCTTTTTCTTCCATTATTGGATGCTTTATGTCATCCCTTTCTGGATGAAAATTATGATACAATAATCATCCATTGTTGGATGTTATTTATCATCACTTTCTGGATGAAACTTATATGATACAATAATCATCCATTGTTGGATGTAATTTGTCATCATTTTTTGGATGAAAATTATATGAAGAAAACGTGAATCATCCCTTACTGGATGATTCTTTCCATCACTTTCTGGATGAAACTTATACAGTACAATTATCATCCATTGTTGGATGTAACTTGTCATCATTTTCTGGATGAAACTTATACAGTTCAATTATCATCCATTGTTGGTTGTAGCTTATCATCATTTTCTGTATGAAAATTATGTAAAGAAACGATCATCCCTTACTGGATGATTCTTGCCATCACTTTTTGGATGAAACTTATTCAGTACAATTATCATCCACTATTGGATGTTATCTTGTTTGAGAACTGTATGCTTCAGGTTAAATTATTTCTTACAGTTTCAAATAATAAATTATTATGGATAAAAGAGGAAAAATAGATGTAGGTGTAGCATGCCACAATGGCTCCGTGCTGGAATGGCCATAGGGAGGCGCACGCAACATCGCCGCAAAACGTGCTCAACAATGGTGTAATGTATACTTAGCTATATGTGGTATGGATGGAAGGGGCTGGGGGGTGGGGTTGGGTTGCAAATGGTTAGCAGGGTTAGTCTCTAGGGTTTGTCTATGAAAGGGGGGAGGGGCTAAGGGGTTTGGGGATGGGTTGCCAATGGTTAGCAGGGTTAGTCTCTAGGGTTTGTCTAAATGAAAGGGGTGAATAATGATTGGCAGCAGCGACAACAGCGGTGGTGTAGTGGTTGGGGCTCTTGCGTGTGGAATAGTAGTGGGTTCAAATCTAGCTTTCTGCTTTTTTTTTTTTTCACTTGTCGACATTTTTGATAGTTCTCGTAGAATCAGCCGAGCCATTCCAGCACGGATCCAATATAGCACGCTGCAGTAGGAAAACTGTCATTGTACTTAATAATATTATACAATTACATTTATAACACACAACAAGTATATTTGATGTCACAATCATGATTGAACACTACTAACAGCATGCTATGTACAATCAAGTGCCAGTTAATACAGTGCGCATGCACAGATGAAAGCAGCACTGATCTTTGCTATGGTGTAGACCACATCCCTCACTGAGCAGCTACTCAAACTCACCATGTAATGACGATGTTCTCACTCCGCTCGAACGTCAAATCTATCACCAGACCATGACAAAGAGCAGAGCAGGCCTATCAAAAAGCGTGGTGCTTGCGCCGCTCGCTCAAGCTCGAGAATGCATCTCTATGGCCCCTAGGTCCTGGCAACCTTGTTCGTGCACACGGCACAACAATTCTGACCAATCATGAGTCTTCTGAACTTGTAGGAGAGTGCATCTTTTATGCCTTTCAACTTATTAAACATTGGTGATTATGACAGAATGAAAATTCATCCAGAAACTGATGACATATAACATCAAAAAATGGATGCTAAATTTATTACACACCTTTCATCCAAAAATTGATACAAAGAAACATCCAATGATGGATGATAATTGTATTGTGTAGCTAACTTTCATCCAGAAAGTGATGATAACAAACATCCAATAATGGATGCTACTTGCGTCATACAAATTTCATCCAGGAACTGATGTCAAGAAACATCCAACAATGGATGATAATAATATTTGTCAATACAAATCATCCAAAATTGGATGATTTCATAAGTGATGAAATAATCATCCATTTTTGGATGATTTTATATGGAAATTTTCATCCATTTTTGGATCAGGAACATACCTCGGC
The DNA here is from genome assembly GCA_963930775.1 of Cliona cf. orientalis. Classification (NCBI taxonomy): domain Eukaryota; kingdom Metazoa; phylum Porifera; class Demospongiae; order Clionaida; family Clionaidae; genus Cliona; species Cliona cf. orientalis. Next base: position 9,960,780 of record OZ005691.1, read on the forward strand.
ATTGGCTTTTATGGTCAAGCATTTTTTTTTTTTTTTTATTGCATAAAGTAATTTCTTATCCCCACTTGCATTGAGATTTTGAAGCCGCTTTTATGCATACATGTATTATTGATACAGACCATCATATTTACATGTGTTACTCAGCTATAATGAATTTCATAGCATATTGAATGAGTTTCATAGCTAATAAGCAAATCAAACAACCTCCCACCGAATACAATATTACATAGGATGAGGAGCAAAAATCTTTCTTTTTAGCTTTACATGTGTACATGTATTTATAGCTCCATTCCCCACCCACCCACATGCAATGCTGTTGACATTCCAGTGTCTACCTCAGCTGATGAATTATTAAACGTGACCACATCCCCAGTAGAATAATAACATTGATAATTTTATTACCAAACTGATTAATTTTTGGCTGTAGATGTTATTTTATTATTATGCGCGGCTGATGGGAACCAGGAATCTCATTACTATATAATTATCATAGGGTGCACCTCTGTTATTGAGCATTCTTTAATGTGTCTTTCACATTTCCCTCACAGACACTACACTCACTCACAGCAACCTGTCCACTGTACTAAACCATGTGGTGGACATGGACAGGCTGATGAACTGTCTCGGTATACCACACAGTGTGAGGGGGAAGATCAGAGAACACAGCAAGGATGAAGAGCAGCAGCGAGAGGAATGTATCTACTACTGGATGAATGTCAGCCCTGACTCTATGATTGGATGGGGGGTTCTTGGAGGGCAGCTACACTTATGGGGAGAAGAGGCTGCCCTTAGAGCTGCAAATGAATACATTCAGAGGGCTCCAGGTACATGTGGGTGTCGCATGTGTATGTATTGGAATGTAGATCATGCATACATTACACAGCAAATTCATGCCTGCAGTGATGTACATTGTGTATGTAGCAGTGCATTTGTTGATTACACTGATGCTCACACTGACCACATCTGTTCACATGTCCACCTCCACACACACACGCACACACACACACACACACTCACCCGTCATACAGAGCCCACATTGACGGTTGATAATCTCACTGCTGTCCTCGATAATGTTCAGGAGTTCATGGTCTCTGTTCTCTTTTACCTTCACATCCCACCCTCCAAGCGAGATCAACTCCAGCAGCAGTACGGCAGTGGACAGGTGAACACAGCCCGTGCTGATTACATCATTAACCATCATCCTAGTCCATCATGGACTCTAGTAGCCTATGCTTTGTGGAAGCATCAAGTAGCTGGAGCACTGGAAATGGTTCAAAAATTGTATCTCAAAGGTGAGCCATGTGCGCACAGCTGTAGGATAATTGGTAGCAGCCTTTAGCTACATTGTTAACCAGTTTGCAGTGCTTGGCCTGCATGAATTTTTGCATTGTGTCGATAGGTGTGGCTACGAAATGCCAAACCCAATAATTATTATTAAATTGTGGTATCCAAGAAAGGGCACTGTTTGTGATGCTCATGGACCATAATATTCATGCTACCTAATCCTTCGATTTTATTTTTATTCTATCCTGTAATTTGTGGATACAACAATCATGATCAGGTGTAGCAGGGGGTGCTCGCCTCGGGTATGGAGCTTAATCTGTGCCAAAAATACAACTTCAGCTAAAGCTACCACTACTGCTACTTCATCCTAATTCGCTACACCATCTGCTACTGCATCCACGTTTCGCTGTCCGCTACTGCATCCGCATTCAGCTGTCCACTACTGTGTCCGCTACCGAGTCCGCTACTGCATCCGCATTCGGCCGTCCGCTACCGAGTCCGCTACTGCATCCCCATTCAGCCTTCCGCTACTGCATCAGTATTTAGCCGTCCGCTGCTGTGTCCACTAGACTCAGATCCATTAAAGCGCATGTGCATAATATTTAATATAAGATTGTACCTCATGGCCAGAAATACCTATGCAAATGAGGACATCCTATAGAAATACACTATAGATGAGATAAGACTAAGGGTAATTAGTGATCTACCATCAATCTACAAGGTGGTCATGAATATTCATGAGCTGCAATGTACAGCCGTATATGGTAGTAGCCATGGCAGGACTTCAAATTTTGATGACTTCAGCACATTCTTGCACAAAACGGGAAGTTACCTAATCGATTTTTGTGCTATAAATGGAAAGTATTAAGCCAGAATTAGCATTCTGGGGGCACGCAAATATATCCCTAGTTAGCACACGCCCGGTATGAGGTCATCCAATCTGCTAAAAATACATTTTTCGCTCAGAATGTATTGTTGTATATGGAAGTTAAATGGACATGACAGAGATGAATTTCGCACAGACCAAAGACTAGACTAGGCTTAGCTCTGTTGTAGTTTGTGACTAATACAGGTTGTTCTTCAAGATACAAGCGACGCAAAGGTAAGCTAATGTACAGAGTCTGGAGTGCCCATTGTTGACAGTACTTACGGCTGTTATAGTATACGGAGAAAATAAACGGAAATGTCAACTTCCGTGTCCAGCGATTTCTGCCCATGTCGCAAGCGAAGTTCTCGCACGCAGCATATCAATGGTGACGATGGTTACTAGCTATATTATAGAGATCTAAAATCTGTGTGCTATATATATTATACTATTATAGCTACACAAATTGCTGAACAGTCGACGTTCACACTTTTATATTCTTGCCAGGTAATTATTTGTTCATGCACAGTCTTACCATAACATGCATGGCCTGCAGTGGTGGGCGTGGCTTCCATATCCTCTATAATCATTATAGTAACCATCTTTTTACAATGGCAACAACCAAATGGGGGACGAAGCTATTAACCGTCACCATTGATGCATGTCACGTCTATTATGCTGCGTGCAAGAACTTCACTTGCAAGGTACAATCTTGTACGCGCATGCGCTTTAACGTATCGGAGTCCAGTAGCGGACGGCTGAATGCGGATGAAGTAGCGGACTCGGTAGCGGACACAGTAGCGGACGGCTGAATGCGGATGCAGTAGCGGACAGCGAAACGCGGATGCAGTAGCAGAGGGTGTAGCGAATTAGGATGATGTAGCAGTAGTGGTAGCTTTAGCTGAAGTTGTATTTTTGGCACAAATTAAGCTCCATACTCGGGCCCCTGCTTGTAATATAGTATGGGAAACTTTCGAAGGAGAAAACTTTCGCGGGTCGGCATTTCGTGATGGAAACTTTCGCAGAATGTTAAACTGACTGCTGTAGCAGGCCTAAAATTTCGTGGAGAAAACATTCGTGGATGGCTGTAAAATTGCAAAATGTGTGAAGATTTTCTCCCTTGAAAGTTTCCCGCTATAATAATATTATATGGTATGAGGAATAGAGAATGAGTAACAGAAAGTGGATTTTTAATTGTCGTTCATTCAATGCTTGTCTATTGACAGTGTATGAAACACTATAATAATATTATTATACCGTACCCTCGCGAAAGAGGGCCCACTACGGAATGTCCGCCCACCCCCCACTTTGGGCTCAATTTCCTGTTAAGGTCTAGTGTTTACTTGAATATGCGCCCATGTGTAGCTGCCCTTAAAAACGCAGCTCAAATGGCTGGTTTATGAGGACTGAACTTCGTAAGATCGATAAGCAACGTGCTAAACAGCTGTAAAACTATGCCTAGCTAGCTTTATTCCACGTTTCAGCAAAAATAAACTAACGCACACGGCTAGCGATCATAGCCACGCCCACTTATTAGAGCTGCACTCAACGACACACGGTGAAGAATCGCGGCTGCCCTTGCTCTGAATTGGTAATCGTGCTTGAATAAAGCTGATTCGAGAAATCAATAGTAGCCGCTGCTACTATTCATATTATGAAGTTAGCGTGGGTAACTTACCTGGGCGCTCTTTCGCGTATAAATGCGATACTGATACCTCGAATATCGGCCCACCCCCCAATCTTGGCCCAATGTAAGGTGCACCGCCCATGGGCCCTCTTTCGCGAGGGTACGGTAATATTATAGCACTATAGCAATAAAATTAGTGCTATACTGTGTCATGCATGTGTACAGGTACTGGTCATGTTTTATCAATAATTGCTGGTCCTTTACTACAGAGATCAACCTTCAAAATCTGTGTCTGGAGAAGATATCAAATTGGCTGAAGAGTACTAGCGATATTGACACTCTTCCCCTTCCAGTAAAAGTTAAAGATGAATTAAAGCATTATCATTTATTTGGTGAATAGCATTGCATTAATTTTCAATTTATTGTTCGTTGTTTATTGCCTTCGTTCACTCATGACCATTCTGTTGTCATCATCATAATAATATTATTATTATTTTGTGTCGATGATTATTATAACTATATATTATGCTCCACTTACTAGGCTGGCCGTGGTATTAAAATTATTATTATATGGGCAAGTAAGAGAAGAAGAGAGTACTAACTGCTAAAAAGCTGTTTTTGTAGTACAAAGGTCACCAGACATGCTTTTGTACAGTAGTTATGATAACACCTTGTCTGTTTGTAGTACTAAACATATTATGCAGGTGTACTTTGTACTACGAAAAGAGCCTTTACAGGCAGGTATACTGGAGTTAGATACTCTCTTCTCTCTCTTATCCACTCTTGATATGGGTCATTAAATTTTCATCTACTGACAGCTTTAAATTTTCGAAGATAGCTTCACCCACTTGCCATTGCAATTGGCCATGGGTAGCTGCTGCGTGTGTCCCCAGACTCCCTACCCCCACCCCGACCGGCATAAGTGTGACACCATTATTATTGGAATCGAATTTCTTGAGCACTGTAAATCCTGAAATAAACACTGCACAGCCTAATAATATTTATAACCCACCCATGGCATGGTATCAGTGGAGATCACTGCACAGCTGGGCTGTTGTCTGTCTTCTCTCACACCACCTCGATCCTCTGCTGGTATGTATCTTAGCAACGTTATTGATGTACTTGTATACCTGTCAGCATGGAAAATGCCTCCAAACATAGTACTGCCCCACGAAACAGGATTGGGGCTAAAGGTACTGCACAGCATAGACAACTACATGTATGGTACGTGTTCAGCAAGCTGACATACAATCAGCTAAATTAAATTAATGAATGATTGTGTGCATACTAAATTTTATGCAATGTCATCCTTTGTTTTACATGCGTTGAAGTTCAGGCAGACTGGGGATGAGGCTACTTTGTTTATCGTTTGATTTGCAACAATCTGCCTGAAGCTGTGAAGGTCAAGTGACAATCTATATGACCTCCTCAAGAACTAAACAAAACAGGTAAGACTTCTAAATTTGGAGTAAGTAAGGGAAGTGAATTTTTAAATCAGAAAGCATCTGAGCTAATGAACTTCATGGTATAGCTACGTGTGTAGTTAAGATAAGCCTTGTCCCCCTCACTCCTTTGTCCTTGTTGCATTGGTCCCCCCCTTATAGTATGGTTGTGACAAAAGAGTTTGCCTCCCTCCATTACGCCTAAAACCATTTTGCCCCCCCCCCTCCCCAAATACCCTAATGCAGCGTTGACTATAATATTATATTATCAATATGCATGATTGCTCATCAACGAAAACTGAGAACTGAGGTTCTGGGGGCTATTTAGATATACATGTACATTCTTAGCCACCATTGACAATAATTGGTGATGGTCACCACTCTGTGGAACAGGTAGTGATGGTAGTGATCAAGATGATGATGGTGCTGCCTCAGACAGTGAGACAGCCACGGGGAGAGGGTGAGCTGGATGTGTCTACTCCCACTATCACCGGTGCTGAGAGTGGAGGAGGTGGTGCAGTGTGTCCTGCAGTGGTCCTCCATGGAGAGCCTCTCACTGACAGAAAGAGCACCTTTCAAGCTCATGCAGCACAAGTTAACACAACACAACAAGTTAGTCAACGGTTTCTTTATGTTGTCCTCAGAATTCCATACACTGAGGTATAGGGGTGGACTTGATGGTTTTCTTCCTCAACCAATTGCAAGGGCGTATACATGTAGTACACATTGATTCCTAACCTTGTAATGAGATGAGGGGCATGTAATAAAAATTTGTGTACACTCAGAATTGCATACGCTGGGATGGGGTGGACCTGGTGGTTCCCTTCCTCAACCAAGGGCTTATACATGCATGTAGCTAGCTAGTACATGTTTACTCCTAAACTTATGAGGGAATGTAATAAACATTTGCACACTTTGTTATCATAATCCGAAGAGACTCCGAAATTCCAGTGATAGCGATGGTGACTCTGATAATAATAATTTTATTATTTCTTTTTCATCCAGGTTAAGGCTGTGCTGGCTGAACTAAAGACCAACAAAAAGATTGCCACGGCAACACACAACATTCTTGCCTATAGGTATACATGATTGTATACCGGTATAGCTATTATACATTACCGAAAACTACCAAGAATCATGAATATTTCCTTTTTTAGAATAGATTTCAAATCCACGCAGTATCATGACATTTCCTTTAATTTTAGGCTGTATGATGAATGTCGAGGAGTGTTTGTTCAGGACTGTGATGATGATGGAGAAACAGCTGCAGGAGGAAGGCTCCTTCATCTACTACAGGTTAATTAACTATTATAGTAGTGAAATTGAATAAATAGATACTATATATTATTATTTCTCCTATCACTTAGATTATGGATGTCAGAAATGTGATGGTGGTTGTCACAAGATGGTAAGATGGTGAATATCATTGTTAATGGGTGTTCATAATAAAAAAATATTATATAATAGCTCCAAGATAGGCCCAACGACTTGTAGAATATCTTCTATTCAGGAATTATAATAACCCCGGGTTTATTTTAGGGGTATACGTAGAGTCCCCCTCCACAGAAGCCTCTGTCAGTGACCATCACTGTGCTGTTGACTTTCTTCTCTCACATCACCTCCTCTGCTGGTGTGTAGGTTTGGAGGCATTCTTCTCCATGCTGACAGGTTCAAGCACATCAATAATGTTGCTAGGATACAGCTCCACGAAACAGGACTGGGCTAAAGGTACTGCACAGCATGGACAACCGCATGTATGGAAAACAGTATATTATAGCCAGTGTAATATGCTCAGCCTGATTGTATGGCTTGTATAATGTCATCTTTGTTTGTTATTAATTTTGATTTGCAGCACCTGCCTGAAGCTATGAAAGTCAAGGGACAATCTAAGACCTCCACCAGAACTAAACAAAATAAGTACAAATAACCATAACTTTTATGATATTATGGTGTGTACTATCAATTATCATGGTACATGTGATATTCTGCGCATGCGCATGGGATATCGTGCCCATGACGTAATTGTTGTGGCTTTGTTTGTACGAGCCACACCCAGTTGTTGTGGTTTACTGTGACCACTGAACTGAAAGCTCAATTTATGAAACTTATCCAGTGAACTCAGTACGTGCTCTAACTAGCCACTCTACTCCGATCGATCAAACCAGCTAGTTGTGTAGCTATGGCGGAGGCCAGTAGCTCTGGGGGAGAGGCAAGCGAAGAAGAAGACGGCTCCGATGAAGCTTCTCCGAGTGACGGCGAGATCACCGCGGCTAGCCCGCCCCCGCCGCGACACACCAACAAGAGGAAGAAGCTACGCTACCTTCAAGACTACCTACAAAGATTACCGAAGCACCAGCGAAAGAGAATACAAAAAGAAATCGACAAAGGCTACAAACCAGGTGAGACAGCCGCTATGCATACAGCCACAAAATTTAATGTATTTCCCACACTCCTGATTGAATGGCTTCTATTAATAAATCGTCTGCGAGTTTATTAAATACATCAAAACATAGATAATTTAGACTACACACACATAGTCTAAAATATCTAAGATCAAAATGGTTACCGTATCCGTTCTAATTAAGGCACCTCTCTAATAAACACACCACCTCTATACATGTGTATGTACGCCGGAATCCTAATTTTTGTGCTCTAACTACATGTATGCCTCATACGGCCATGCTAATTCCTTTTTTCCAGGTGCTTTCTAATTAGAGCGGTACCGGTATACTTACAGCTGATAATACCTCGGTATTACTGAGTATCCCGTACGGAGTACTGGAAGCTATATTCTCCACACTTTCGCTCTAATTACATGTACAACGTGCCTCTCTAAAATATGCGCTACCTGGATCAGAACGTTAATTTCCAGGCTCTAATTATGCGCCATCCAAGATCGGTAATTATTTTATAGTGGCGTGTTAATTAGATCGGATACGGTAGTCTCGAATAATAATGTTGAGGAACACTTTCCCTCTTTCTCTGAAGTCATGTATTCCCCCCCCCCCCCCCCGAAGACATAATTAAAATAGATCTAGAGGCAGTGACCCCCAAGATATCGTTAATTAAAATGTACCATTTTACCCCCAGAACATCATTAAAATAGCCCCAAGACTTCATCAAGCCCAGCTACTCCATCAACTCCTTCTCATAATTTCTTTATCAGGGGCGTAGCTTAGTTGTTTCTTTGTTGCCCGGAAACCCCCCCTGGCAATCAGATTTAGTATTATTATCCCGCGCGCATGCGCAAGGGGTAAAGCAATCGGTTTGTCCGTCTGTTGTCGGCACGAAAATCGCCAGATCTCGAGTTCTAGGCGTCTGCGCGTGCTATAAGCACAATCAATCGGTAGATATAGGTGAAAAACTGGTTTGTACCCGCTTCGAATTTCTCAAAAAAGCTTACTAGTGCTACAAATCGTGCATTTTCTGTTCAGCATGCCTGTGGTTTATCGACCACACCCACTCTTTTAGTATGCGGATGCGATTGCGCATGCTCAAGCACTATGTTGGAAAGGGTCGTCATATCATGAAACAGCTACATGTATGCCTCAGAGTGTTGCAATACTACGCTATAGTGGCTACAGAGCGCGCGGGGTATGTGCTCTACAGAGCTCTAGTCTTAGTATGATTTGGCTATCAGGAAGGATCAGGAAACCCCCTTGGTTTCCAGATTCAATATGCAGACACTAAAATCTCCTGAAACTTAGCCTAGATCTCTTCCTTTTGTGCTTTTCTCTGCCAAAATCTCGAGAATCTAGCAAACTCTTGCTGAAAATGGCGATCGTTAATTAGAGGGCGTGGCCGAAAAGTGGGCGTGGTCATTAAATTTTTCGCGCGCAATTGCTAGGAAACCCCCTCAGAAAATCCTGGCTACACCCCTGTTTATTGTTTTTTTTGCTCACTTGTGATAGCTAAATTTGTCACAGTAAGCATCCTCAGCCCAAACTGTGGCCAATATTAATAATTTTTTGGTGATGTCAAGATTCACGTTTATGGACAAATAGATAGACAATTCCCAGGATTTCTGGGAATTTTGGTGTGTCCGCAAACAGTGTGTACCAGGCTCTCTTTCCTCTCCCCCCAAAAAGTGAGCCTAGATTCGAGGCTATAATTAGAATAATCCGCCTGGTTTGCTAAAGTTATACTTGTAGCTGGATAAAACATCGCAAACTGTTATTACAAATAAAATAAATCAGTTATGGGTTAATAATGTTGTCTACCTTCAGAATAATTAAGTTACCAAACGTATCCGAAAATTTCTGTACATGTGCTATCCGTTGTATTATGGAGACAATGGAGCATACCATTACAATTAGCAATAACCTTGCAGGGTTTGTGTACTAAAATTTAAATTACTAAACACATCTCTTAAATTCTCTGCATTGTAATTGTGAAACTTGTGTTTCATTGAATCAAGTGAACTCCAGTGCAGCTAGTGTAGCTTTATCCTATACTGATTGATGTGCTCACTCCAATGCCACAGCTCTCACTGTCGACAACATCACCAGCACTCTCAATGGAATAGACTGGAGGAGAATTGATCGATACATACTTCGCCTCCCCAACTCCAAATGTATTGAAATAACGAAGCAGTTTTCCAGTGATGATGATAGAACGAGAGCTGGAGTGAGGGAATGGCCGCTACGAGACCCTCTCGCCAGCTGGAGAAGACTGATCGACCAGCTTTATACCTATGATGAAGCAGAGCGAGCAGACAGTATACTTCACTATGCTGAGGAGCTGACTGGTATGTACATGATAATGATTATGATTCATACTACACTACACCACATGATGCATGGAAAATGCACAAGGGAGAAAGTCACTGGTCTATAATATATCTATACAAATTAGTGTCCAAAAATTTGTAGGAATGCATGTGAACATGTAGGCATGTGTGTGGTGTGTTTATGTTTGATACATGTTTGTATTGTAATTCATAATAATGTGAATTATTCTTCAGTTCAAATGTGTTATACTGTAGGTCGGGTTTTAATTGCGAGTATCTATTAAATGTGAATTGCGAGTTTTTCTACGTTTCGCATTTAATAGATTCGCAAACATAAACGTTCACGCATACTACAGTACGGTACGGGGTCGTCCATCGCAATTATTGGATTCGCAATTTGACTAGAATGCAATTATTAAACTACGTAATTAAAACCCGTCCTACGGTATATAGATGGCATCGACTCTTATGGTCAAGCGTCTTTTATTTTACTGCGTAAAATAGTTTCTTATCCCCACCTGCATTGAGATTTTGATGCCGCCTTTATGCATACATGTATTATTGATACAGACCATCATGCTTACATGTGTTACTCAGCTATAATGAATTTCATAGCATATTGAATGAGATTCATAGCTAATAAGCAAATCAAATAACCTCCCACCGAATACAATATTACATAGGATGAGGAGCAAAAATCTTTCTTTTTAGCCTTACGTGTGTACATGTATTTATAGCTCCACTCCCCACCCACCCACATGCAATGCTGTTGACATTCCATTGTCTACCACAGCTGATAAAATAATTAAAAATTTTAATGGAAAAAAATTGGCCACATCTCCAGTAGAATAGTAACATTGCTATAATTTGCCTCACCAAAGTTGATTAATTTTTGGCTGTAGATTATAATATTATATTATACAAGTATGTTTAATGACACAATCATGGGATAATGTGGCTAGCATGCATGATCATCTATTAACAGTACATGCTCACAAAACATAGAGACGTAGTTCATGCACAAAATTTAATAGTATCCTGCTTGGGCAAGATAGTACCGTGCGCATGCGCAGATTGAAGCGGTTGCAGAGGCCACACCCCTCATAGCAAGCAACTGCTCGAACGTTGCTACCGGACTACTGACAGGTATGATAAAGAACAGACCTCGCCTCTCGCTTCGCTCGAGGCTCGGTGGCTATCGCCAGCGCCTGCCTAGCAGGCCTCTCGAAAAGCACGGCGCTTTCGCGCCGATCGTTCGACAATACAATGCGTCTCTATGGCCCGAATTATTAAGGCCACTCTTCTTTGTGCACACGGCCCTACAGTTTTGACCAATCCTGGGCCTTGTAGTGCGGACTTCTCTCCGCCCGCGCCGCGCGTTCATAGCAACCGGGCGCTTTCAAGACGCGTATCCATGCCCTCATGTAATGACACGGACTATATAAGAAAACTGATCGTCTGAAAAATATTTTTCGTTGTATATATATAGTTACATTATCATGCACAGCTGATGGGAACCAGGAATCTCATTACTACCTAATTATCATAGTGTGCACCTCTGTTATTGAGCATTCTTTAATGTGTCCTTCACATTTCCCTCACAGACACTACACTCACTCACAGCAACCTGTCCACTGTACTAAACCATGTGGTGGACATGGGCAGGCTGATGATCTGCCTCCGTATACCACAGCGTGTGAGGGAGAAGATCAGAGAACACAGCAAGGATGAAGAGCAGCAGCGAGAGGAATGTATCTACTACTGGATGAATGTCAGCCCCGACTCTATGATTGGATGGGGGGTTCTTGGAGGGCAGCTACACTACTTTGAAGAAGAGGCTGCCCTTAGAGCTGCAAATGAATACATTCAGAGGGCTCCAGGTATATGTGGGTGTGGCATGTGTATGTATTGGAATGTAGATCATGCATACATTACACAGCAAATTCATGCCTGCAGTGATGTACATTGTGTATGTAGCAGTGCATTTGTTGATTACACTGATGCTCACACTGACCACATCTGTGCACATGTCCACCTCCACACACACACACACCAACGCACACACTCACCCGTCATACAGAGCCCACATTGACGGTCGATAATCTCACTGCTGTCCTCGATAGTGTTCAGGAGAACATGAACATGGTTCTCTTATTCCTTCACATCCCAAACTCCGAGCAAAATCAACTCCAGCAGCAGTACGACAGGGGACAGGTGAACACAGCCCGTGCTGATTATATCATTGATCACCATCCAAGTCTCTCTTGGACTATAGTAGCTGATGTGTTGTGGTTCTGGAGAGCAGCTGGAGCACTGGAAATGGTTCAGAAATTGTATCTCAAAGGTAAGCCATGTGCACACAGCTATAGGATTGAGGAGAGAGTAATATTATCAGTTTCTGAACTCTGTACTAATTAATGCCACTACACCTTGAAATTAATAAATTTTGGATATGCACAAAAGAAGTACTAGTGACAGATATTGCTTTAAATTAATTTTATTGTTCTTCATTATTACTCTATTGATATTTAAATTAACATGTGTGTAGTACATGGTCTTGGCTTACTTGTATGTTATCTAATCAGCTCCTTACCATAAGTCATGAGGCTGTGGGAAACGCTCGAGCAGACCTTGCCTGACCACTGACCATGATTAATAGTATTTTGCTTCCTGGGTAGGCCTTGCCCAATTATGCTCCAAAATTTACCTATTAGTCAAGTCTACAAGTATCATGTTTTTGACCTATTAGTCTCAAGACTCACACCCACAAGTTTCAATGAAAAATATATAAATCTCAAAATTCTTGAAAAATGACAAAAATTAATTAGGAGTTTTACTACAACTTGCCATATCAGGTGTTAAGGTCATAGCTGTAACGGCTGTTCTAAATATTCGAATTTTGAGCCACTAAGCTAATTTTTTGCCGTGTGCTCAGGTGCAAAGGTCATAGCTATTGGAATTTTGATTTTTGAGCTACTTAGCAAATTTTTTTCCGATGCAATGGTCATATCTGTTCTAATTATTCGAATTTTTGGGGAAATAGTGCCTATTAGTCTTGGCATTATTCTCAATGTTCTGCATTACCTATTAGTCTCAAAATTATGCTAGCATAATTGGGCAAGGCCTATTCCTGGGTCCCTGCAGCATTATAGTACACATACTGATAGTCCAGTGGCATATTACACAGTGTACTGGAGCGGTGGCATACTATGTGGATGAGTGAGGATCTAATCAACTATCAAGCGATTATTATTTACAACACCTAGTAGTAATACTACAACTGCTAATTATTGTAATTGAATTGCATAATGTGCTGTACATAATAATTGGTATCCTAGCAACCAGCTAGAGGTATGTGTGTGCACCCACTATAGGGAACTACCCACCTCACAATACATGTAGTGGTAACCACAATACTAGGATAGCCAGCTGTTGTTTATGGGTCTCTTGTAGGTGTCTATACACAGTAGTGTGTGCATGTGTATGTATGTGTGCATGTGTGTGCTTTATATCTCTATAGGTGTCTATTCTATACATTCAGTACATACTAGTGCATGCATGTGTGTGTGCATGTGCGTGTGCATGTGTGTGCATGTGTGTGCATGTGTGTGTGTGACAGGAATAAAATTATTTCAGCGTGTACATGTAGCGGCTGTTACCCGTGGAACCGATTGGTTTATCTGCGTGTGGGGTATTATAAGGCCAATATTGTGATAACTGCTCCTTGTTGGTAGCTAGTTGGCATTTCATGCCATTGATCATCATATTATGAAAACATTATGATCCTGTGTAACATACCCGGATGAAAGAGGACCAAGTTACAAGTATTTGCTAAATTCCCGTGGATTAATGTGGCATTATTTTTATACTGTGCATATTCACACTCGTTATCCACTGTATACTGTTGTCATTAATTAATATAGAAAATTATGGATCTATCATTGGTTATTGGTGAATATGGTCGAAACGGTTGTGGTGATAGACACGCTAAAATCAATTCCAAAATATACATACATGCAGTTTTAGAAGCTGTCAATAGAGTACGTAACACACGACATGAAACTCGCTCGTCTAAAGGTAGTCAGTCGTCTAGTGAGCAGAGGGAAAAGGCATGGCTACATGCATGTAGGTGGGAAACCACAGTTATGTGCAAATCAATACTGTCACCACGAAACACATCGTCCTTTTCACCCCGGGCTAGTACCATGCATCACTAGGTCCTATTTGAGCATTAGTTGTATCATCAACTGGACTTACACAGCCACTCTCTACCTCTGTGCATGCACCTCTATCTCTAGGCACGAGTGAGTCTCGAAGGTTATTTCAACAGTCGATGAAAAGAGGCCATGTAGACATGTACAATGACAAAATGCTGCTCTATGGAAGTGCAGGAGTGGGAAAAACCTGCACCATGAAAATTGTCACCGGTGAGAAGCCTCCTGTCGTACGAAATAGCACTCCTGTAGCAACCAAGCCGGTGACGATGTATCAGCTCCAAATGATTAAGGGAAAATGGCGCAAGTACATCTCTCAAGATCGCATGAATATCTGCGCTAGGATCTCCAAAACGACACTGGGAAGAGAGATAATCAAAGCCATGAAGAAAGCCAAGATTGCAGAAGCGGTACATCGAGCTAAACATCAGGAGGTGGATGGCGATGGTGAGCAGAAGACATCGACAGCAGCAAGTCCCCAACAACCGACAAGAGACAGCACCCGGCAAAATGAAGATCCCACTCCAAAACCGAAAGCTTCATCGCGAAGCTCAGTCGATCGTGACGTGCTCCAAGTTATTCACGATGTGCTTGATGAGATGTTCCAGCTGATTGACGAGTGTCCCGAGACAGAAGAGCCCCTCACCTTTATTCATAAGCTCCTGGTGTCCGACTGTGGTGGCCAGCCTCAATTCCATGAAATCTTGCCCATATTTTTGCGAAGGATGTCGTTGATAGTATTTGTCTTCAAGCTTTCCGAAAGCTTCTCCAGTCGTCCGATGATCGAGTATTACGAAGACGGCAAAGCATTGGGCACTCCCTATGAGTCTCACCACACAACAGAGCAGCTCATCAAGGAAGGCCTCCAGTCACTTCACACTCACCGGTCGAGCAAAGGTGCAGGTAAAGATGGTGAAGCTCCACACATAGTTATGGTCGGGACCCACAAGGACGAAGAAAGCAAATGCGATGAATTGAGAGAAACTAAAGATCAGAAGCTGAGAGAAATGCTGCTGCCAACGTTTGAGAAGGAAATCATCTACTATGACCCAGGAGAAAATAAAGTGCTCTTTCCCATGAATGCCAAGTGTCCTGGTGTTGAAGAGGAGGATATGGCTCAAGCCATTGTCTCCAGGTTCTCCGCAGAGAACAGATCAGATGCGAAGAAGCTTCCACTGCAGTGGCTGGGTTTCGAAATAATGCTTGAAGAAATCACTCAGCGACTTAAGCGTGGAATTCTGAGCAGGAGTGAGTGTCTTGAAGTCGCCTATAGACTTCACCTTGACGAGAGTGCACTAGATGCAGCTCTGATCTACCTTGATGAGCTGTCACTGGTCTTTTACTATCCCGACATTCTTCCCGAGATAGTCTTCACCAACCCTCAGGTGCTTCTTGATAAAATCTCAGAGCTTGTGAAAGTTCATTATGACAAGCTTAAGAGGTGTACAGGAGAAGATTGGCAGAAATTTTTCCGTCACGCTCTAGTCTCTGTCGAGTTTCTTCAAGATCTGACGTTCAAAAAGCATTATGTTCCAGGTATGTTTGAGCCAAAGCACCTTGTTCTCTTGTACCGAAAGCTTCTAATCTTTGCTGATTTCTCTGAGGGTGAGTTCTTTGTTCCTAGCTTGCTTCGAATGCTTAGCAATGAGGAACTCTCAACACAGCGTCTTTTAGTTGAGTCGATAGTAGCTCCTCTAGTCCTTCACTTTCCTGATGGCCCTCCTCGCCGTGGCATCTTCTGTGCTCTTACTTCTTTCTTGACCTCACCAGAAAACCACTTCCCAGGTCCTTGGGCTCTTAAGAAGCCTGCCAGATCGGTCACTCCAACCTGCCTGCACCGAAATTGCATCCAGTTCATGATTCCTTGCGTGAAAACGCCTTGCACTGTGACTCTCATCGACACATTGCTTCAGTTTGAGATTCACGTGAGCGTCTCGTCTGCGCCGGTAGCATCTAAGCTCTGTTCCACAATCAAAGGTGCCATCTCCACTGGTTTGAGAAAAGCCAACCTTATGTTGGGCTACACCAATTCGACTCCATCTTTTGCTCTCCTTTGTCCGTGTGGAAAGGGGGACGCTCATCCTGCTACCATTGGTGATGGGTGTTGGATTTGCAGTCTGGATGTTGGAATTGGTAAGGAATTTGATGCCACTCAGCTTTTTTGGACCGTGGAAGATAGTCCATCTGAAGATTGTGCTGGTAAGCATAGTTCACATTCTTGAATTATAGCTAATTGTTAAATTTACTAGTAATAATTTCTTGTTTTGTTCAGTACAAGAAAAGCTGGTATCTAGCCGTGGTGATACTATCCCTGGCACAGACAAACCACCTCACAACCCTACTACAGAAGGTGTGTAGCTCCCGTCAAAAATTAGTATTTCAAATTAATCATGTGTAATCATAATGATTCTAGGGTGTAAAATTCCAACTGCTTCAGCTGAACTGACTCTCCAGGATGTAGCTGCTCAAGCTGGTCTCAAAACGCTGGATGTTCTGGATCAAGAGTGCTCCCAGCAAGTCCTCCTAAGACTAGCCAAACACTGTGTGGACTGGCAGCTGACCGGCTTCCATCTGGAGCTGACAAAATCTGACATCGTTGCAGTGGATGAAGATTATCGAACAGCCGAGCAAAAGCGTGTCGAGATGTTGAGAAAGTGGAAAGAAAGGTTTGCCTTCAAAGCTACTTATCAAGTGTTCATCGAGGCCTTGTTGTCGTGTGGAAAAGCTTCAGATGCCATTGATGCATGCAGAGCTATTATATCCAGTAAGTGAAAAATAATTATTAATAACAAGTAGCTGTACTGTTAGCTAATTTTAGTTACTGAATTCTCATTGTGATATGTGCAGGTGTAATAGTGCCAGCTGAAGATGAGAAGGGGAATTTGAAGTTCAGCAGTACCATGTCTGATGACGATTTCTTTAAATGGCTTCGAGTAAAAGGAATTAATGAAAAAGATTGCAGTACTCTCTCTGGTAAGTATATAACTATTATTAGCAGTAGAACATGAATTTAAAAGTGATGATCTCATAATTATTGTATTTATAGAAAGTGGTATCACAGCGGCTGGATTCTCCCAGTTGGATAAAGAAGATTTTGAAGACCTTGGACTCACTAAAATTGGCAAGAAACTAATTCTAAAGATCCTACCAGAATCAAAATAGTTCCTTCCTAATAACTGTGTTATTATGCACCAAAATCATAAGTTTCACATGTACATTCCTTGAGATTGCGGTTTATTTCCTGTCATGTCAATAGTGTAGCACCTCAACCCTTATGACATTATATTTTTTTGGCTTTCGGTACTATTATTTGTGTATTAGTTATTGCTTAGGGTGCATATTATAAATTTAAAAAAATGTTTCTCCTTCCTGATCTATACGATGATAATGCACGTGCACGTGACCTACTATTTTTTTTGGCTCACTTAATAATAATAAGTATATAATAATAAAATTATTAGAAATAATATTATGCATAATGACCTTGTATTATGAGAAAAATAATTTTAGCCTTGTTCTTTCCTATACCATATTCTACTGTTCGGCATGCAATTCTAAAAAGTAGGTCTGCACCTTATTATAAATTTATCGTAGTTCTACTCCCAATTCATTGACGATCATTTCTCTAATCTGATCTTGAATGATGTTGCTCTCTTTGTTAGTGACATTTCTATCCATTGACCTGTATGTGATACGGTAGCAATGGCTGACTCTCTCAGTCTTCGGGTGAACAAACCTATCAATCAGTTCCACCTTTTCCACTAAATCCCCAGCTGATGATCGAACTACTTCATAAAAAGTCATTTTCATTGAAGTTTTCCTTGGGTAGCCAAAACGCGATGTCTTTATAGCAAGGTGGATATTTGCTAAAAGGTTTGAACAAGATATTCGTCCTGGGGTCTAGTCCAACTGATGAGAACTGCTCGATAAATCTCTCGTCTTTGCTCCAAAAAAGTCGAATGTCGGGAATATCAAATAAAAGCATTGCCAGGCGGTCCAGTCCCAAACCAAAGGCCCATCCGATTCGATCAGTGACACCTCCATTTTCCAATATCGGTTGCCTCATTATACCAGATCCGAGCATCTCCATCCACTCTCCTTGAAACTTGATCTCCAATTCGTAGGACGGATGAGTGAAAGGAAAATAGCACGTCGTCCACCTAGTCTCAATGTCACTTCCAAACAACTCCTTCATCAATTTGATCAAGGTCTCTTTCAAATTAAATTCCATCATTTTCACAGCATCCATCGTATGCGGAGCTTGCTTTTCAATCATCTCTTCTCGCAAGCTTGGATCTGTTTCGAACAGCACCAGTTCTGAACCTTCACCACCATTATTTTTGAACAGTTCCTCCCTTGAGAACAATCTCATTCCCTCCATTTGATGGAAAATGGAATAGTGACTCGAATCGATCTCATCGCGTCTATAGACATCTCCCGTGACAAGGAACTGATTGCAGCCCATCTGAATAAAATCTCGCTGGTGTGCAGAAGTGTGTATACGAAGCATGGTGGTGCGATTGATGTAGCTAATAGTTGTCATTTCTGCACCTTGTGACGTGATCTATAGCCACCAATAAGCGATCGAAATTCTGCTCTGTGGTTACTTTTGGACTGGTGTTATCAAAGTGAGCATAATATTATTATAGATTGTAACTATATTATTATTTTCAATGCATGTATAATATTATTATAGAATTACGTATAACAAATTAAGGATGATAATATTGTACAAGCGCACACGATCATTCAATAGAAGACTATTAAAGGCTTTACATGTATATACATCTGTAATCATGGTACTGTCGTGCAATTAGGCCGTGATCAACACAGGCATTATGCATAAAATGAATAATATGCTTAGCCTGAAAAAGATTGGAATTGTTTTTGATTTGCAACAGTCTGCAGTGCCTGAAGCTGTGAAGGTCAACTGACAATCTAAGATCTCCTCAAGAACTCAATAAAACATGTATAGATAGTTACCATAAATATTATTATTAATACAGTTATGGCTTGTCTGCTTATTGATTTACTGCGCATGCGCGTTCCCGCATTGCATAATGCTCGTGACCATGACGTAATCGTTGTGGCTTTGTGTGTACGAGCCACACCCAGCTGTTGTGGTTTACTGTGACTACTGAACTGAAAGCTCAATTCACCGACGAAACGTTCCCTAGAAAACTTATCCAATGAAGTGAGTACGTGTTCTAGCTAGCCACTCTACTCCGATCGATTAAACCAGCTAGTTGTGTAGCTATGGCGGAGGCCAGTAGCTCTGAGGGAGAGGCAAGCGAAGAAGACGACTCCGATGAAGCCTCTCCGAGTGACGGCGAGATCATCGCTGCTAGCCTGCGCCCGCAGCGACACACCAACAAGAGGAAGGAGCTACGCTACGTTCAAGACTACCTACAAAGATTACCGAAGCACCAGCGAAAGAGAATACAAAAAGAAATCGACAAAGGCTATAAGCCAGGTGAGACAGCAGCTATGCATACCAGCCACAAATGATATTTCCCACACTCCTGATTGAATGGCTTCTATTAATAAATCGTCCGCGAGTTTAATACATCAAAACATAGATAATTTAGACTACGCTCACGTACGGTCTAAATTAATACATGTATCTATGATCAAAATGATTACCATATCCGTTCTAATTAAGGCGCCTCTCTAAATAATGCGCCACCTACACTGGAATCCTAATTTTCGCGTTCAACTATGCGCCATACGGCCATACTAATTATTTTTTCCAGGCGCATTCTAATTAGAGCGGTACCGGTATACTTGCAGCTGACAATACCTCGATAATACTGAGTACCTTGTACGGAGTACTGGAAGCTATGTTCTCCACACTTTCGCTCTAATTACATGTACAACGCACCTCTCTAAAGTACGCATACCACCTGGATCAGAACGTTAACTTCCGGGCTCTAATTATGCGCCATCCAAGATCGATAATTATTTTATAGTGGCGCGTCAATTAGATCGGATACGGTAGTCTAGAATAATTTTACGTACAATATTGAGGAACACTTTCCCACTTCCCCTGAAGTCATGTATCCCCCCTAAGACGTACTTGAACTAGAACTAGAGGCAGTGGCCCCCAAGATATCGTTAATTAAAATGTACCATTTTACCCCCAGAACATCATTAAAATAGCCCCAAGACTTCATCAAGCCCAGCAATTCCTTCTCATAGTTTCTTTATTGGTTTTTTTTTTTGGCAATTTTGCTCACTTGTGATAGCTAAATTTGTCACAGTAAGCATCCTCAGCCCGAACCGTGGCCAATATTAAATAAGTTTAGGTGATATCAAGGTTCACATTTACGGTCAAATAAATTGACAATCCCAGTATTTTGGGGAATTTTGATGCGGCCAGTATTAATAATTTTTTGGTGATGTCAAGGTTCATGTTTACGGACAAATAGATAATTCCCAGGATTTCTGGGAATTTTGGTGCGTGAGCGTATGGGTTAATAATGTTGTCTGTCTTCAAGTTACCAAACATATCTGACAATTTCCGTACATGTGCTATCCGTTGTATTATGGAGACAATGGAGCATACCATTACAATAAGCAATAACCTTGCAGGATTTTGTGTACTAAAATTTAAATTACCAAACACATCCTTGATTAAAATCTCTGCATTGCATTTGTGAAAGTGTATGTTCACTGAATCAAGTGAACTCCAGTGCAGCTAGTGTAGCTTTATCCTATACTGATTGATGTGTTCACTCCAATGCCACAGCTCTCACTGCTGACAACATTACCAGCGCTCTCAATGGAATAGACTGGTTGACAATTGGTCTGAACATACTTCGCCTCCCCATCTCCAAGTGTCATGAAATAATAGAGCAGTTTTCCAGTGATGATGATAGAGTGAAAGCTGCAGTGAGGGAGTGGCTACTACGAGACCCTCTCGCCAGCTGGAGGAGAGTGATCGAGATGCTTCATATCCAGAATGAAGCAGAGCGAGCAGACAGTATACTTCACTATGCTGAGGAGCTGACTGGTATGTACATGATAATGATTATGATTCATACTACACTACACCACATGATGCATGGAAAATGCACATGGGAGAAAGTCACTGGTCTATATAATATCTATACAAATAAGTCCCCAAAAATTTGTAGAAATGCATGTGAACATGTAGGCATGTGTGTGGTGTGTTTATGTTTGATACATGTTTGTACTGTAATTCATAATAATGTGAATAATAATGTGATTATTCTCCAGTTCAAATGTGTTATGTATAGATGGCATCGGCTCTTATGGTCAAGCATCTTTTATTTTACTGTGTAAAATAGTTTCTTATCCCCACCTGCACTGAGATTTTGATGCCGCCTTTATGCATACATGTGTTATTGATACAGACCATCATGTTTACATGTGTTACTCAGCTATAATGAATTTCATAGCATATTGAATGAGATTCATAGCTAATAAGCAAATCAAATAACCTCCCACCGAATACAATATTACATAGGATGAGCAGCAAAAATCTTTCTTTTTATCCTTACGTGTGTACATGTATTTATAGCTCCACTCCCCACCCACCCACATGCAATGCTGTTCACATTCCATTGTCTACCTCAGCTGATAAATTAGTAATAATTTTGCTGGAATAAACTAGGCTGTAGATGTTATTATATTATAATATTACTATGCATAGCAGATGGGAACCAGGAATCTCATTACTACCTAATTATCATAGGGTGCACCTCTGTTATTGAGTATTCTTTAATGTGTCCTTCACTTTTCCCTCACAGACACTGCACTCACTCACAGCAACCTGTCCACTGTACTAAACCATGTGGTGGACATTGGCAGGCTGATGGACTGCCTTGATATACCAGGCAGTGTGAAGGGGAAGATCAGAGAACACAGCAAGGATGAAGAGCAGCAGCGAGAGGAATGTATCTACTACTGGATGAATGTCAGCCCTGACTCTATGATTGGATGGGGGGTTCTTGGAGGGCGGCTACACCTCTGGGAAGAAGAGGCTGCCCTTAGAGCTGCAAATGAATATATTCAGAGGGCTCCAGGTACATGTGGGTGTGGCATGTGTATGTATCATGCATACATTACACAGCAAATTCATGCCTGCAGTGATGTACATTGTGTATGTAGCAGTGCATTTGTTGATTACACTGATGCTCACACTGACCACATCTGTGCACATGTCCACCTCCACACACACACACACACACTCACCCGTCATACAGAGCCCACATTGACGGTCGATAATCTCACTGCTGTCCTCGATAGCGTTCAGGAGAACATGGACTCTGTTCTAGCCTGGATTCACATCCCAGACTCCAAGCGAGGTCAACTCCAGCAGCAGTACGACAGTGGACAGGTGAACACAGCCCGTGCTGATTACATCATTGATCACCATCCAAGTCCGTCTTGGACAGTAATATCTAATGCATTGTGGTACTTGAGAGAAGCTGGAGCACTGGAAATGGTTCAGAAATTGTATCTCAAAGGTGAGCCATGTGCACACAGCTGTAGGAGTGAGGGGAGAATAATATTGTCAATTTTTGAGCTTTGCAATAAATGCCATCAAACCTTGAAATTAATAAATTTTGTATGTGTACAAAAGAAGTACTAGTGAAAGATATTGCTTTAAATTAATTTTATTGTTCTTCATTATTACTCTATTTAAATTAACATGTGTGTAGTACATGGTCTTGGCTTACTGATATACATGTTATCTAATCAGCTCCTTACCATAAGTCATGAGGCTGAGGGAAACGCTCGAGCAGACCTTGCCTGACCACTGACCATGATTAATAGTATTTTGCTTCCTGGGTAGGCCTTGCCCAATTATGCTCCAAAATTTACCTATTAGTCAAGTCTACAAGTATCATGTTTTTGACCTATTAGTCTCAAGACTCACACCCACAAGTTTCAATGAAAAATATATAAATCTCAAAATTCTTGAAAAATGACAAAAATTAATTAGGAGTTTTACTATAACTTGCCATAGCTACTTAGGCCATGCGCTCAGGTGTTAAGGTCATAGCTGTAACGGCTGTTCTAAATATTCGAATTTTGAGCCACTAAGCAAATTTTTTGCCGTGTGCTCAGGTGCAAAAGGTCATAGCTATTGGAATTTTGATTTTTGAGCTACTTAGCAAATTTTTTTCCGATGCAATGGTCATATCTGTTCTAATTATTCGAATTTTTGGGGAAATAGTGCCTATTAGTCTTGGCATTATTCTCAATGTTCTGCATTACCTATTAGTCTCAAAATTATGCTAGCATAATTGGGCAAGGCCTATTCCTGGGTCCCTGCAGCATTATAGTACACATACTGATAGTCCAGTGGCATATTACACAGTGAACTGGAGCAGTGGCATATTATGTGGATGAGTGAGGATCATGATCAACTATCAAGCAATTATTGTTTACAACAGCTAGTAGCAATACTACAACTGCTAATTATTGTAATTGAATTGCATAATGTGCTCTATGGAATAATTGGTATCCTAGCAACCAGCTAGAGGTATGTGTGTGCACCCACTATAGGGAACTACCCACCTCACAATACATGTAGTGGTAACCACAATACTAGGATAACCATCTGTTGTTTATGATAGTGGTGTCTAGGTGTCTATATACCATACAGAGGTCACCCTAATTAGATATTCATAAACACTACATGTACAGCCAGGCCAGCCACGTGTGCACGCACAAGTATACCATAGTAGTGCTAGTGTGTGTGCATGAGTGCTGCCCGTGCAAAAAAATCCGCGGGCAAGCGCGTGCATTTGCATGCTCACGGACGCTCGCTATCATCAAGATTATGCACGTTACGTACGCGATTCTATTGCGCAATTACGCATATAAACGCACGCTTAATGATCGCTGTGGCGTGCGTACAATTGCGTACGTATCCGTACAATGGTGCGCGTACGTATGCGTACGTCAGTGAATCTGCATGATCGTGCGGAAACTTGTTTGATGCTTGCGATCTAGAGTGGTGAGATGCGCTATAGTTGAGTAACAAAGTCACCGTTGCTACCATAACCGAACCTGATCGACTTTTACCATGCTGTCACTGTAGCTGGAGTATCGTCGCCGTTCGCTTCGCCATCTACAGGGCCACCGGTATCGATGAAGAACGCTAGAGCACCTACCTGAACGCTTTCTTCAAGGAATCCTATCTGACGTACAAAGAAATGAGCACTCTTTCTATCGTCTGTTGCAACGATACTTCTCAGACTAAGCGTAAATGGTTTGCAACGGCGATCTGGCTGAGTAGCTGGTAGAAAAAACCTGAATGCTGACCTGGCATCCAATTACTCCACCTACTTCGTACGCGCGTAGAGGTATATAATTCGCTTTACTTGACAACCAGCCTTGATCCGATTCAAACCATCATGGAAGAAAAATATCTGATACAAGTTAATCCAAAATAACATTATCAGTATCTATTTCTACTATATATATACTCTGTTCGATTTCAATGTAGACACATTTGTGTAATAGACAAGTAACAGGAACAATTTCCAGACTGTCAGTTTTGTCAACACGGAAAAATTTGCTAAGATGGTCTACAGCAGGGTCACTGTCGAAGCACTCACTCGCAATTGCATTTGGTTGCAAAATCTGTATTACTGCATAGGGAAGCTGACTTTGTGGTAGACAGATAAACTTCTTGATTTGTCCAAACTTTCTAGTCTCCACATCTGATTCACTGGTAAATGACACCGTATAGCTGTTTCGTTTCTTTGTTCTTCCATACAAATATGAATAGTACACCTGCCCATTGATTTCAACACGGTAGAAAGTTTGTACTTTTTGTCCACGATGAAGAAGGGGTGATAAAGTATGTACGAGGGAATCTTCAAGATGAGTTAGAGTAGCTCCTCCAAGGATAGCTACTGATGTGCTCACTGCCTGCCTGTTGCATGATCTGGATATGTATAATGCACGTAAACAGTATGCATAATCAATAATTTTGTATCATCATAATCATAATAATTAGTAACCAACCGTTTAAGCCCCAAGAGAATCTTGAAGAGAGTTTGAACATGGGGAGGTACAGATGACGACGACAGCACTTCGCTGGTTAAGGAAGGTAGGCCCTGCATGACAACATGGCAAAACGCCATCTGTATAGAGCACGGAAGAGATAGCAAGATTCCAAGAAACACCCCACCCCAAGCAATTGGCTTTCCCTACCTTTAATGTGGGATTGCTTCCCCCCCCCCCCCCCCCCCCCCAGGTATTTGCCCCTATTTGAGCAAAATCCTGAAATAAACACAGAAGTTTACCTGAGAGGTCATATCCCTAGTGCCGTGGAATAATTTTTTGATGTGGTGATTCAAGTCCTCGAATGCAAAACAAGTGTATGCCCAAAGTGGGCCCCACTCTTCCACGCACATGGTAAGATGCTGGATAAGGTGCACGTTGTAAGTAGTTGCCGGTTCACCTACAAATAACACAATATAAATATGCATCATAGCTCAACATAATAATATTATTGTCCCATTTGATGTGACCGATTTTGCCATGTTGCCATACGGTAAGCTCTACCAAACGCTCATGGACATTTGAAGTACTGACAAGGTAGATACAAACAGAATATTAGTATGGTTGGAAGGCATACCGTATAGCCGGAAAATTTGGTGGGGAATTAAATTTGGCAGTTTGGCGGTCTAGCTTGTGACTGCCAAATTAAAATCCGCCAATATCTTTATAATTATGATTTAGGGCCCAACCACCAAATTTAATTCCCGCCAATATTTCTGGCTATACGGTAGACGGTAGTAACAATGATAAAGGGCTGACAGCTACTGACCCACATGAAGTATGGGGGTTGAATATCGTCTACGAGGAATAGACATACCATATAGGTCGCCAAATTCATCATAAAAAGCCACAAGTGTTGTTTCAGCTGTGCTGAGGTCATCTCTCGACAATGATGGAGCTGATAAGAGACGCACACCAGCAACAAGGCGGGATAGATGGTTGAAATATAGATCTGGCAAAATACCACTCAAAACTGGTAAGGAGTAGTAAAACAACCAACTTCTAAGCTCTGATCCTGCACAGGTAGACGATCAGTTGAGTTGCATGCATGTATACAAGGTGCAAGCTACGTATACATACCCTTCCAGTGGCCTATGTCCTCCAAGCTCTTAGGAAGTCTTGAAAGAATATCTGGTACTTGGATACTTAGCAATCTAGAATCACACAGGGACACCTATATATAATTATGATAAAGGTGATCTCATAATATTATTATTGATACATTGTACCCTGCTTTACTCACCTGGTTTCCAATGTAGAAATCCTTTTGTTTATATTTGTTGTTAAACCACAAGCCTAACAAAGTTTTGGTGACTCCAAGGTACAATCCATGTAGGTCATCCACAACCACTCCAGTCACCAGAGAAAAAGGGCGGTGCAAACCCAACACAGATGGTCCCACCACACCACGTACCTACACATGTATATGAAATGATTACAACATGTAAAATTAACATGCACAGCTAATCATTACTGGCTTTCCAGTAGTCAGTGCACTTCTTGCATCAGCAACTAACTCATCATGTGTACGAAGCTCAGCTATGCGTTTGGGCCAAAATCTGTGCAGAGGCTGTCCAACTCTGGTTACTCCAGGATGATAGCAAAATAAGCAGCCACAGTACCCGTTAAATTTCTTCATATTCATCACTCTCGCACGTGCAGGGAGATCCATTGAACAGAGGAGGAGGAGAGCACGTGCAGTCTTGTCACCATCAGGAGTTGATACTGGAAATCCTACACTCGGATATGGTAATAATAGCTGGAATAATTCACCATTATGGAGTAGCATACCCTTCAAGTAGAGGTCATTAACTTCATCTATGATTGGCCGCAAATAAGTATTCACACACGGATCTTCTACTGCATACCACAATGCTGCCAGTATCATGTGCTTCCTCAGAAATCTGTATTGTAACAATATCATCATGATGTTATTTCAAAGCACCCAGTAGTGCAACTATCTAATTTGGTCATGTAGCTTGTGGCATAGTGTGTGTGTGTGTGTGTGTGTGTGTGTTGGGGGAGGATGCCAGTTATTAAGTTTACACTTGTAGTAATACCTTTTATTCTTGGGCAGTTCATTGACCACAATCCACACAGGCCATATCTCAGCCTTGCTGGAACGAAACAAGGATACTCCATCAGTGTTGAGAGATAGGGAAACGTGGGCTGGATGGTTAAGGAAGTGTTGATGCCGTTTGTAGCCCTTTCCATCATAAATATCCTGTACGTCATCAGAAACAAGCCTAGTAAACCGCTGCTGTAGCAGATTCCAACTTGACGGATCTGTAAAAAGGCCCAGTGTATTTCCAGGAATAAAGTTAGAGCTATGGTTGGAGGGAGTGTTAACCTTACCCTCCATTAGACGTTTCAATTGAGGCTGAAGTGGAACAGTGATGAATTGACTAATATTGGTTTGACCACAGTCACAAACACCATCCTTTTCTACTGGCATCTGACAAGTAGTACAGTAGTAATGCTTTCTTGATTGCGCTTCAGGAAACAAACTGGCTAGCTTCTTCTTGAAAAGGTACACACTTTTTGGTAGATCTGCTGCTTTAGGAAGTAGCACAGCCAGGAGCTGAAGGAATTCAGTGAAAGTTTTGGTGGAAAAGCTGTGTCTCAATACAAACTGATACACAAGTAGAATAGTCTGGAACGTAGTGACAGCTGCTCCTTCATATAGCATATGTTTCTTCTCCTCCTCCTCCTCCTCCGGCTGATAAGCTGTAGAGCTGAACGCAGCCTGAGTATCAGCACTGATGCTATCTTCGAGGGTTAAGAAGGACTCGTATAGCTCCTCCAACTCTGGATCACTTTCCGAGTCAGACTCAGAGGATAGGAAGAAGGACAACTCGAGCAACCCAGCATCCATTCTAGACCTGTGGGGACTAGCCTCGAGGCTATGTGGACCTGTCCACCTCCTACCTAGCCAGCTGTGGGGGTATCAATAGACAGCACCCCATTTTTGGGCATAGACTAGCTGCATGTACTATTTTTGGCGACCACGTGGCCGACCGAGTCGACCACGTGGTCGCCAAATCGCGAACTTAATGCAAAAACCCTCGAGCATCAGATGCAAAAAAAAAGCTATCTAGCCGGCCGCGCCCGTTCCTCCTGCGAGTGTTTCTCATCCACTGCTCGTTAGACAGCTTGAGATGGCGCTGAGAAAACTCACAAAGTCAGCAGGTGAGTGTTTCTGTGTATGGGTTTATTAAGTTTTTTGTGCTGACTATCGAAACGGGCTTGTGGTGATCTTATCTGAAACCCAATGTACACAGGCGACATCTGGTTGCTCGTGCGATGGCGGAATGAAGGTTCCCACTCGGTGGTACATGGAAAGAATGTGGTGTCACAAGAGCCTCCTTATATGGAAGGACAGTTTGTTGTGGTGAAAGATGCCAAGAGAACCTATGAGGCGGAAATTCTATATGCAGGTACGTTTATTATCATCATTATTTTTGTCAAGGATGGGCATGATTAGCTTCTTCTTTGGTGAGATGCAAAGTTAGCACTGTGGTGCAGTAATGACCATGTAATTTATTACTGTGTGTAGTGCCTGTGTGTGTGTGTGTGTGTGTGGATGGGTGGGTGGGTGTGCATCTGCATGCATGTGTGTACATGTATATGTGTAGGGTATGTGTGTGTGTGCATGTGCATAATAATACATTATATTATGTGTATGTAAAATCTGTGCTCTGGCAGTAAAAATGGCAAATTTTGAGCAGCCAGTTGCCTTGAGCTTGTACAGAGCTGGTCTTGAAAATGCCAGCAATGGAGAAAAAAAAAAGATTTTTAGCTAGATGAACCATTATGGAGACACATAAATGTACTTGTAATAACAATGTAGCCCTCATCCAACAGTGTGTGTGTGTGTGTGTGTGTGTGTGAGGGAGAGAGAGAGAGAGCGACAATACTAATTGTAACATGATGGTTGTTTAGGTGCTGAAATCAGTGAGGGTTTGATTTAACTAAGCCATGCGTTGTGTCTCTGTGCAGGTACAAAAGCTGAGGTCCTGAAGAAACAAGATGAGATGGAAGAGAGCTTTGGTGAAGAGGAGTCTCTCACAATTCAGGTGTGGATTTTTCTTATGTTGCAGAACATGTTACATGTTTCTATACATAACTGGACTAATGGCCATTTACTATACATACCAATAGACACCTGCCTTGCCACCAAGTGAAGAAAGTGATGAAAGTATCCTACTAGAAGGTGAAGGCAGTAGTAGCCCAGAAGAGGACAAGAAGTCGAGAAAACAGAAGGTTAGCCAGTGGTATGTTAGAGATCTTGCAAAGTCAGGAATGTGTAATTGGGCAATTGGTGGCTTCCCTAGAACCTTTGAACAAGGTGCATGGTAGATAAGTCCCACTACATGTGTTGTCTGGTGGTTGAATTTCATATCTCAAAGGTTACTACTAGTTTATACTAACAAGGCATGCTCAACTGATAGTGAATTGTTAAATGCATGTTTATTTCTGCCTGCAATAAAATTAATAGTTGTACAATATTTTTATACAGGCTACCACATCCTCTCCAAGAAAGACATCTACAGCACAGAAGAAACAGAGGAGGAGACTGGTCAGTATTATTGAAGATACCCCCCCCCCCCAATTATTCTTAAACATACATGCCCCCCCCCCCCCCCCCCCCCCCCCCCCAAAAAAAAAAACCAAGTATAGCTTTAGGCTAGCACCCATAGAATTAACATTTAAGCAATATGTGGAATTTGAAGCTGTAGTGAAATGCTCATTAAGCACTACTTGTATATACTTTCAATAGCCCAAAGAGAGTACTGCAATCAAACAAACGGTGAAGAAGGTGCAAAGGCAATCTGATGCTAACCTCATGGACCTGATAGAGGGGGTGCAGAAGCGAGAGGAGAAACATAAGGTGGGACTGTTGTGTGTGTGTGTGGGGGGGGGGGGGGGGGGTTACGGCATCGTGCTGTGTAAATTATAGGCCAGTTAATATGGATACTGCCATTCTATATTAGGGAGCTTGGGATTTGCCTTTCCCAACCATGATTTAAAATTGGTCTTTTATTAGGAGAATGCTATGGACGAAGAGCAGCAACAGGAGGTGACAATGGAGAGCGAGGTTTCTCAGAAGAGCGTGGTTTCTCGTAACAGACAGGTAAAACA
Source organism: Cliona cf. orientalis (assembly GCA_963930775.1). Taxonomy (NCBI): domain Eukaryota; kingdom Metazoa; phylum Porifera; class Demospongiae; order Clionaida; family Clionaidae; genus Cliona; species Cliona cf. orientalis. The sequence goes on from OZ005691.1 coordinate 9,991,129, forward strand.
TACAGTGCTTGGGAGGCCGTGAGATCCTAATGTTGTATACAGTTAAAGAATTCATTTGATCTGGGTCTGGAAGATTGTGACCATGGCTTTGATGATGCTTTTCCAAAGGAAACTGACCTGGTTGGTGATACACATAATATTATGTATATTATATTATTGAGTTTCAGTTGTGTTAACCTTCATTAATATAGCCCAAAGTAAAGCCTACAGTAAACACTCCCTTAAACTCAAGCCAAGTAAGTGGTGTTCATCTCTTACAAAAATTACCATGCATATGCATGACATTGTACGTGTTCTCTGGAATGAGTCACCCCTTCATCAGTTATGACATTTGCAGTTTTTACCCACAATACTCTATTATATAGCATTGGTATTCTCAAATGGAAAATGGTCCTTGTAGCAGTACCTACCATGCAACCCCTTACAGACTTCATCATTCCGGTATGGCAGTATTATTGTAGTGTTTCTGACATACACGTAATAATTTATAGCCAGTGAACCCAATTACTTTCCTCCTCGGATGGAGACAGAAGCTGTGCGTCCGTTTTCATCATGCTCATCTCCTGGATTTTCTGGATCAGGATTTTCATGCGTGCCTCCAATGGGCAGATCAAGTTCATTCACTGTAATAATATATATAGCCATTTGCTAGGGTAGTGGTAATGAATGTTCCTCTCTGCAGCAGAATTCTAGCCAGTGGCGTCCACCACGTCGAACCTCTACCCCTGACGAGTTCATGGACTTCAGTAGCGATACATCATACTCATCGGGAAAGGTAAATTCTTGGATTGTGATACTGGATTGTGACAGTTTACTCTATGGAAATATCTGTAGATGCAATACTTGTGTGAGGAGTTGGAACATGTCAAGCAAAGTGTCACCCGCTTAGAATGCACAGTTGATCTGCTGCAGAACATGTTGTTTCAGAAACGAAAACGGAAGGTACATTCACGTAATACAATACTTATTTGTTATGATTGGATTTTGCACTCAAGAGTGGTGTGCTTGACGTCCAGTACAGTATACCTTCGCCACCTCCACCCGGTGGTCCTGGTGCCTCCACTAGTGCCTCTGCTGATGCCTCTGCTAATGCGTCTGCTGGTTCCTCTGCTGTTGCCTGTCCTGGACCCTTTGCTGGTCCCTCCACTAGTGCTACCTCTGCTGATATCTCTGCCGGTGCCAGTAAGTTGGCTAAAGTGTAGTAGGCATGCAAATCAAATATCCCCAGCACGCCTGCTGGCACTACAAGCATCTTTAAAGACCATGTCCAATTTGCTTTTTGGGGGAGGGTGTGCGTGCACTAGCTGAAAATCAGTGGTCATTCTGCTTAGATTATGTATAGCATGACTCTGTCATTTAATGTCTCACAGCTGGCAAGGTCTACTTGGGAAACCCCCGAGACCCAGCCCATAGAGTGGAGGTGATGGGAGTGGACAGAAAAATAGTACAAGCAGCGGAGAATTGCTCTGCTTCTCCCGAAGCACTGGCAAGGGCACTCTTATCTGCCATCTTCACCCCTGAGGAGATTAACACTGGAAACTGTACAAAGCCCAGACGTAAAGACATAAAACTGCTGGATCAAAATAAGATTCAAGGAATTCGCGGTAATAGTTAATAATTGTTGTGCTGTGTTTGTGTAGGTGTAAGTGGTGACTAGTGTGCATGCATGCATGCATATAAGCAAATCCCACCTGCTCAAACCACATTCACTCCCATAGTTAAAATTCATGGAAGACCCTTGACCACACAGACCCAGTGTGTTGTCAATAATATTATATCATGTTCTATTTCTACTATTGTATCATGCAGAGCACATCAACTACATTTTTCCAATTTCTTCACCAAAAGAGGAGATGACTAGGTGGAAGAACCTTCTCAGATTCCATCTCAACCAGAAGTGCCGAACTGACCGAGTTGAGGCAGATCCTGATGCATAGAAAACAATGGCGTGACCCATAGAAAACAATTCCTATTTTATGCATTGCTGGCCACATACCCCATCAGTATCAAGAGAAAGAAATTCTGATGACCATGCATGCAGCTAGTTGTTTCAGTGTTGTCCGAGTCGACTTCAGTATTGTTTAAGTCACCAGACTGTCTGTCTCTTGAGGTTAATGGGTGTATATAGCCAGTGACTAAATGTCTTCACATTCGATTATGAATAAAATTGTTTGATTCATGTTTTATGTCTTTATTACTCTTTCATGATAGTACAGAAATACAATGGTAAAGTAATTATAGCTTTGGTCTTGTGGTCGATCACCTGAATGGAAAGACAAAGTCAAATAATGTAGGCAAATTGTGTTACAAGACTTACCGTTAGTCGTGACAAATTGTCGATCGGGAGCCGCACATATGCATACCATGCGTACGTACGTATACGTACGCACATCGCGAGCGCTAGCGGGAGCCGCACGTACGTAAGTATACGCACATCGCGAGCGGGAGCCGCACGTACGCATGCGTACGTACGTATACGCACGTTGTACACTTCCGCACGCAAATGTACGTTACATACGTGCCGAGCGTACGGGGTCGGTAAATACGCGGAGATTCGCGTAGTGCGCGTAGACGCCTGCGATTGCACGCGGATATCCGCGGCCTTTTTTGCACGGGTAGTACATGTACATTCCAGAGTGACCTCCACAAATGAATATCATTGCAAAGGTCATGAAACATACGAACAGCCGTTACACACTGCATATATGTGGTTCGACACTCTCCCTCCTCCTCTTTATATAGTCTTATTAAAATCGTGTCACCATAATAATACCACACATCTCGCTTGTCTTAAAAGAATCAATCATCTTGTTACAGTCAACAGTGACAAAAAGGGTGGCTAAATGGGAAGACCAGTTGTGCATGAATCAACCCTGCCATCATGAAAATGTGTGGTCCTTTTCACCCAGGCTAGTACCATGCATCACTAGGTCCCATTTGAGCATTAGTTGCATCATCAACTGGACTTACACAGCCACAGCCACTCTCTATCTCTACACATGCACCTCTATCTCTAGGTACGAGTGAGTCTCGAAGATTATTTCAGCAGTCGATGAAAAGAGGCCATGTAGACATGTACAATGACAAAATGCTGCTCTATGGAAGTGCAGGAGTGGGAAAAACCTGCACCATGAAAATTGTCGCCGGTGAAAAGCCTCCTGTCGTACGAAATAGCACTCCCGTAGCAACCAAGCCGGTGACGATGTATCAGCTCCAAATGATTAAGGGAAAATGGCGCAAGTACATCTCTCAAGATCGCATGAACCTCTGTGCTAGGATCTCCAAAACGACACTGGGAAGAGAGATAATCAAAGCCATGAAGAAAGCCAAGATTGCAGAAGCGGTACATCGAGCTAAACATCAGGAGGTGGATGGTGGTGGTGAGCAGAAGACATCGACAGCAGCAAGTCCCCAACAACCGACAAGAGATAGCACCCGACAAAATGAAGATCCCACTCCAAAACCGAAAGCTTCATCGCGAAGCTCAGTCGATCGTGACGTGCTCCAAGTTATTCACGATGTGCTTGATGAGATGTTCCAGCTGATTGACGAGTGTCCCGAGACAGAAGAGCCCCTCACCTTTATTCACAAGCTCCTGGTGTCCGACTGTGGTGGCCAGCCTCAATTCCATGAAATCTTGCCCATATTTTTGCGAAGGATGTCATTGATAGTGTTCGTTTTCAAGCTTTCCGAAAGTTTCTCCAGTCGTCCGATGATCGAGTATTACGAAGACGGCAAAGCATTGGGCACTCCCTATGAGTCTCACCACACAACAGAGCAGCTCATCAAGGAAGGCCTCCAGTCACTTCACACTCACCGGTCGAGCAAAGGTGCAGGTAAAGATGGTGAAGCTCCGCAAATAGTTATGGTCGGGACCCACAAGGACGAAGAAAGTAAATGTGATGAATCCAGAGAAACGAAAGACCAGAAGCTGAGAGAAATGCTGCTGCCAACGTTTGATAAGGAAATTATCTACTATAACGCAGGAGAAAATAAAGTGCTCTTTCCCATGAATGCCAAGTGTCCTGGTGTTGAAGAGGAGGATATGGCTCAAGCTATTGTCTCCAGGTTCTCCACAGAGAACAGATCAGATGCGAAGAAGCTTCCACTGCAGTGGCTGGGTTTTGAAATAATGCTTGAAGAAATCACTCAACGACTGAAGCGTGGAATTCTGAGCACGAGTGAGTGTCTTGAAGTCGCCTATAGACTTCACTTTGACGAGAGTGCACTAGATGCAGCTCTGATCTACCTTGATGAGCTGTCACTGGTCTTCTACTATCCCGAAATTTTACCCGAGATAGTCTTCACCAACCCTCAGGTGCTTCTTGACAAAATCTCAGAGCTTGTGAAAGTTCATCATGATAAGCTCAAGATCGGCTCAGGAGAAGATTGGAAGAAATTTTTCTGTCACGCTCTAGTCACAGTTGAGTTTCTTCGAGAACCGATGTTCAAAAAGCATTATGTTCCAGGTCTGTTTGAGCCAGAGCAGCTATCCACCTTGTACCGAAAGCTTCTAATCTTTGCCGACTTCTCTGAGGGTAAGTTCTTTGTTCCCAGCTTGCTTCGAATGCTTAGCAGCACGGAGGTATCTGAGCATCGGCTTTCGTTCGATTCGTTCATCGCTCCTCTTGTCCTTCACTTCCCTGATGGCCCTCCACGTCGTGGCATCTTCTGTGCTCTCATTTCTTTCTTCACTTCACCAGAGAACCGCTACCCTCATCCGTGGAAGCTGATGATGCCAGATAAATCTGTTACTCCCAATTGCCTCTACCGAAATTGCATCGAATTCTCGATTTCTGAAGCCGATACCCCATGCTGTGTGACAGTCATTGATACCTTGCTCCACTTCGAAGTTCACGTGGATGTTTCAGAGCAACCAGATGCTGGTTTCTGCTCATCAATCAAGCGCGCTATCGCTGCTGGCTTACAAAAATCTAATCTCACGTTGGGCTACACGAATTCAACACCTTCTCTAGCCTTTCTTTGTCCTTGTGGAGTGGGAGAGCCTCATCCTGCTAAGATTGGAAAGAAATCATGGATCTGCACTTTGAATAAAGCGAAGGGAAAGAAATTTTCACCTAACCAAATCTTGTGGCTGGATGAAGCAACCTCCGAACCCGAATCAGGTTAGATGTTAATTATAGTCAAAATTAATATCGATATTTTGATTTATTCTTGATCCATTGATTTTAGTTACTCAGATGAGTGAAGGTGCATGTAACAATGGACACACTGTGAAAATGACTACTTCATCATTGAAACCAGGTATTTTTTTTTTACTGACTACTTTTAAAAATTAACTGTATGTGATAATATTTAGCAATGGATATCAATAATTATTGACCTCTAGCATCGAATTTAGCACTATTTTTGGCTTCTTTTATTACCCAAAGGTCCAACTGCTCCAGCTGAACTGACTCTCCAGGATGTAGCTGCTCAAGCTGGTCTCAAAACGCTGGATGTTCTGGATCAAGAGTGCTCCCAGCAAGTCCTCCTAAGACTAGCCAAACACTGTGTGGATTGGCAGCTGACCGGCTTCCATCTGGAGCTGACAAAATCTGACATCGTTGCAGTGGATGAAGATTATCGAACAGCCGAGCAAAAGCGTGTCGAGATGTTGAGAAAGTGGAAAGAGAAGTTCGCCTTCAAAGCTACTTATCGAGTGTTCATCGACGCCTTATTGTCGTGTGGAAAAGCTTCAGATGCCGTTGATGCATGCAGAGCTATTGTACCCAGTGAGTGAAAATAATGAGTAGCTATATATACATGTAACTGTATACACTATTTTACTGAATTCTCATTGTGATGTGCAGGTGTAAAAGTGTCAGCTGAAGATGAGAAGGGGGATTTGAAGTTCAGCAGTACCATGTCTGATGACGATTTCTTTAAGTGGCTTCGATCAAAAGGAGTTAGTGAAAAAGATTGCAATACTCTCCTGGGTACGTATGCAAGTACATGTATATAGCTATACCATAGTGTCCCAGGCAAGTGCCCACTTCCGGGTATATTTGTAGCTCATTTCAAGGGGTCAATGTAGCAGCTCCTATACAAATGTATGGAAGTTATAATTTGGATAAGCACCCATGCTGGCCAACTTATGTTTAAGCACCCATGGGCGCTTACTCGGGACACTGTACAGTAATCACTAATAGTAGCTAAGAGTCACTGATCTATTCTGCATGCATATTATTGTAGATAATGGTGTCACAGCGGCTGGATTCTCTCAGTCAAACGAAGAAGATTTTGATGACCTTGGACTCACGAAATTTGGCAAGAAACTTATTCTCAGAATCCTATCAGAAATTAAAGTAGTTCCTTCCTAGTAACTTTTATACGTAGTATGCATTATTATGATATTGTGTGTGATCTCATAAGAATCATTAGTTTCACATCCCTTGATATTATAAAGTATTATGATCATGGTGTACTTCCTGTCATGTTAATAGTAATAATTATTGTGTGGCACCTCAACCCAGATTTGAAATTATTTGCTTTTAGTTATTAAATTTGTTGTGGTAAGCACATTGAACTATTGATACATAATAAATTGATATCACTTTTAATTACAATGTCATATATTAATATTATATACCATAGATGCAAAAATAATTTTAGCCTTGTTCCTTCCTATATATTATACCATTCTAACATTCAGCATGCAGTTTTTTTGCACCTGGGGATAATTACTATAAGGCTATTATTAAATATATCGTAGTTCTACTCCCAATTCATTGATGATCATTTCTCTAATCTGATCTTGAATGATGTTGCTCTCTTTGTTAGTGACATTTCTATCCATTGACCTGTATGTGATACGGTAGCAATGGCTGACTCTCTCAGTCTTTGGGTGAACAAACTTATCAATCAGTTCCACCTTTTCCACTAAATCCCCAGCTGACGATCGAACTATTTCATGAAAATCATTTTCATTGAAGTTTTCCTTAGGTAGCCAAAATGTGATGTCTTTATAGCAAGATGGATATTTGCTAAAAGGTTTGAAGACAATATTTGTCTTGGGGTCTAGTCCAACTGATGAAAACTGCTCGACAAATCTCTCGTCTTTGCTCCAAAACAGTCGAATGTCGGGAATATCAAACAAAAGCATTGCCAGGCGGTCCAGTCCTAAACCAAAGGCCCATCCGATTCGATCAGTGACACCTCCATTTTCCAATATCGGTTGCCTCATTATGCCAGATCCCAGCATCTCCATCCACTCTCCTTGAAACTTGATCTCCAATTCATAGGACGGATGAGTGAAAGGAAAATAGCATGTCGTCCACCTAGTCTCAATGTCACTTCCAAACAACTCCTTCATCAATTTGATCAAGGTCTCCTTCAGATTAAACTCCATCATCTTCACAGAATCCATCATATGTGGAGCTTGCTTTTCACTCGTCTCTTCTTGCAAGCTTGGATCTGTTTCAAACAGCATCAGTTCTGAATCTTCACCACCATTATACTTTTGAACAATTCCTCCGTTGAGAACAATCTAACTCCTTCCATTTGATGGAAAATGGGATGGTGACTCGAATCAATCTCATCACGTCTATAGACATCTCCTGTCACAAGAAACTGATTGCAGCCCATCCGAATAAAGTCTCAATCTCGCTGATGTGCAGAAGTGAGCGCACGAAGCATGGTCATGCGATTGATGTAATAGTTGTCATTTTTGCTCCTTGTGATGTGATCTTTAGCTACCAATACTATGCTATCGAAATTCTACTTTGTGATGACTATTGGGCTGGCATTATCAAAGTGAGCATAATAATAGTATTATAGATTGTAATGATATTTTTAACGTATGTATAATTATTTAATACAAGATAAACGTACACGTATCTTATATCAATACTCAACATAATGAATTACAACCAGGCTGCATGCATGCCAGCTAGTCTTGGGATGTTGTGAGCTTACATGTAATTGATCTCAAAACTAGGAAGAATCCTGGCAGCAACACATGATTATTAAATTTAAAATTTTAGTATAGCTAAAGGATGATATTGTACAAGTCCACACGATCATTCAATAGAAGACCACTGAAGGCTTACATGTACATCTGTAGTCATGGTACTATCGTGCAATTAGGCAGCGATCAACACAGGCATTATGGAAGCAGGTGTGCATAAAATTAATGAATAATTATTATGCTTAGCCTGGAGTACTAAGCTTTGTTTGTCATTTAACCTAAAATTTGATTTTCAATAATCTGTAGTGCCTGAAGCTGTGAAGGTCAAGGGAAAATTTAAGATAAAGATTTAAGATCTCCTCAAGAATTATTAGCTAGATATAATAATAATTATAGTTACCTAAAAATACAGTATGGCTTGTCTGTGTGCATTGCTTATTGATTTACTGCGCATGCGCATTCCGGCACAGCATGCTCGTGACCATGACGTAATCGTTGTGTACGAGCCACACCCAGTTGTTGTGGTTTACTGTGACCACTGAACTGAAAGCTCAATTCACCGACGAAACGATACCTAGAAAACTTATCCAGTGAACTCAGTACGTGCTCTAGCTAGCCACTCTACTCCGATCGATCAAACCAGCTAGTTGTGTAGCTATGGCGGAGGCCAGTAGCTCTGGGGGAGAGGCAAGCGAAGAAGATGATTCCGATGAAGCTTCTCCGAGTGACGGCGAGATCACCGCGGCTAGCCCGCGCCCGCGACGGCACACCAACAAGAGGAAGAAGCTACGCTACGTTCAAGACTACCTACAAAGATTACCGAAGCACCAGCGAAAGAGAATACAAAAAGAAATCAACAAAGGCTACAAAGCAGGTAAGACTGACTACTTACTAAAGCCACTCGAATGAGATTCATTGTTTCTCATCACCACAGCAGCACTCAGAGGATGCGGGCGGGCGCTCATTATTATTATTCATTACCAATTATTATTACCATCACCCACAAGATAATTTTTGGCCACAAAATTTCCTGTAAGCACAAACCGACTATGACCATTTTAAGGTCATGCAAGGGCCAGGCCATGCAGGAAGTTTACATAATGACGTCATAAATCCAATTATGCATGAACCTTGCACCTAAATAATGAATAATGAGTTCTGGAGTGATACCGTATAGCGGGAAATTTTCGTTGGTGCTAATTTTCGTATGATCGGCCAAAACACCCTTAGAATAATTTTTCGTATTTTTAAATTTCGTATGCTTGCTGCGGGAGATTGCGCGCATGCGCAGCTGGTAGCGCTCTCACTTACTGCGGTATACGGTAACGCTATCATCACTGATCGTAATCGATGCCGATAGCGGTCCACTGGAATCAGAAAGGTCACTTCGTTTCAACGCCTTGGCAAAGAATCGATAAAGAGACATTCAGTGAGCTAGCCTTGCATTTAGCACCTCCAGCTAGCGACCGCGTGTGGCGCGTATAGGTCAAAGGTCACGCGCGAAATTTCGTACGTTCAAATTTTCGCAGTTTTTATTTTCGTATAAGGGATGGAGCATACGAAATTTACGAAAATTAGCACCATACGAAAATTTCCCGCTATACGGTAGTCACTTCCAGCTTGCAGCAGGTGATGAGAAACAATGAATCTCATTGGAGTGGCCTTATTATGATTATTATTAATTTAAGTACTTAGTATTTACTGAATACCGTTACATTCATGAAACTTTTGTGCATGTGCTATGTGTGAACTATAAACGATTTTGTATGGAGACAGTGGAGCATACAATCATACAAGTGATACGATAACCTTGTGGTTTTTAAATCGGTATTAAAAATTACCCATTAAAAGAGTTGGCTAAATTACCAAACATAACCATGTATGTATGATTAAATTGTATTGGTGGAAGTACATGTATGTATTCCGAGTGAACTCCAGTGTAGCTAGTGTAGCTTTATCCTATACTGATTGATGTGTTCACTCCAATGCCACAGCTCTCACTGTCGACAACATCACCTGTGCTCTCAATGGAATACGCTGGGGGAGAATTGGTCAATTCATACTTCGCCTACCCAATTCCAAATATGTTGAAACAACAAAGCAGTTTTCCAGTGATGATGATAGAGTGAGAGCTGCAGTGAGGGAATGGCTGCTACGAGACCCTCTCGCCAGCTGGAGGAGACTGATCGACCAGCTTTATATCTTTGATGAAGCAGAGCGAGCAGACAGTATACTTCACTACGCTGAGGAGCTGACTGGTATGTACATGATAATGATTATGATTCATACTACACTACACCACATGATGCAAATGCATAAGGGAGTAAGTCACTGGTCTATATAATATCTATACTGTAACAAATTAGTGCCCAAAAATTTGTAGGAATGCATGTGAACATGTAGGTATGTGTGTGGTGTGTTTATGTTTGATACATGTTTGTACTGTAATTCATAATAATGTGAATTATTCTCCAGTTCAAATGTGTTATGTATAGATGGCATCGGCTCCTATGGTCAAGCATCTTTTATTTTATTGTGTAAAGTAGTTTCTTATCCCCACCTGCATTGAGATTTTGATGCCGCCTTTATGCATACATGTATTATTGATACAGACCATCATGTTTACATGTGTTACTCAGCTATAATGAATTTCATAGCATATTGAATGAGATTCATAGCTAATAAGCAAATCAAATAATCTCCCACCGAATACAATATTACATAGGATGAGGAACAAAAATCTTTCTTTTTAGCCTTACGTGTGTACATGTATTTATAGCTCCACTCCCCACCCACCCAAATGCAATGCTGTTGACATTCCATTGTCTACCACAGCTGATAAATTTTTAATGGGAAAATTTGACCACATCCCCAGTAAAATAATAAAATGATATTGCCTTACCAAAGCTGATTAATTTTAGGCTGTAGATGTTATTATTATACACAGCTGATGGGAACCAGGAATCTCATTACTACCTAATTATCATAAGGTGCACCTCTGTTATCGAGCATTCTTTAATGTGTCCTTCACATTTCCCTCACAGACACTACACTCACTCACAGCAACTTATCCATTGTACTAAACCATGTGGACATGGACAGGCTGATGAACTGCCTCGATATACCACTCAGTATGAGGGGGAAGATTAGAGAACACTGCAAGGATGAAGAGCAGCAGCGAGAGGAATGTATCTACTACTGGATGAATGTCAGCCCTGACTCTATGATTGGATGGGGGATGCTTGGAGGGTGGCTACACTGCTATGGAGAAGAGGCTGCCCTTAGAGCTGCAAATGAATACATTCAGAGGGCTCCAGGTACATATGGGTGTGGCATGTGTATGTATTGGAATGTAGATCATGCACACATTACACAGCAAATTCATGCCTGCAGTGATGTACATTGTGTATGTAGCAGTGCATTTGTTGATTACACTGATGCTCACACTGACCACATCTGTGCACATGTCCACCTCCACACACACACACACACACACACACACTCACCCGTCATACAGAGCCCACATTGACGGTCGATAATCTCACTGCTGTCCTCGATAGCGTTCAGGTGTTCATGGACTCTGTTCTCTCATTCCTTCACATCCCAGACTCCAAGCAAGTTCAACTCCAACAGCAGTACGACAGTGGACAGGTGAACACAGCCCGTGCTGATCACATCATTGATCACCATCCAAGTCCCTCTTGGATGATGGTAGCAAATGCGTTGTGGTACTGGACAGAACCTGGAGCACTGGAAATGCTTCAGAAATTGTATCTCAAAGGTGAGCCATGTGCACACAGCTGTAGGAGTGAGGGGAGAATAATTTGTCAGTTTGCACTAATTAATACCACTACACCTTAAAATAATAAATTTTGGATGTGCACAAAAGAAGTACTAGTGAAAGATATTGCTTTAAATTTATTGTTCTTCATTATTACTCTATTGATATTTAAATTATCATGTGTGTAGTACATGGTCTTGACTTACTGACATGTCATTGCACACATGTTATCTAATCAGCTCCTTACCATAAGTTATGAGGCTGTGGGAAACGCTTGAGCAGACTTTGCCTGACCACCGACCACGATTACCGTATCCTCCCGAAAATAAGCCCCCCCCCTTTTTCCGCAGTAGACATTACCTAGACTGGGGAGGGGGCTTACTTTCGAATATGCACTTTCCCTCGAATATGCACTTTCCCTCGAATATAAGCCCCCCCCCCCCCCCGGCTCCCATTTGCAGTCGCCGTGTGGATCGAAGGACGACACCATCGTTGGTCATGTACATGTACTGCGGGGAGTATCCAGAGTTTGCTGGGGTTTTTTCTGCAAAAGAGCGGCAGCGAGATGACCTATCAAGTAGACGGCAACAGACGACGATCGGCAGTGGGGAAAGGACTTGTTCCGTGTGTGTACGTCTTCAGAGGAAAGCAAAAGCATCTTGACCGGCTCATAAGTGTCTTCGCCAAGCTAGAAGTGCCATCATAACAGAATAACTTCGATACAGGCTTTACTAAAAGCCACCACCATACAAAAGATTCCTCTTTATACTCGTAGTCAATTGAAGGGCGGGGTTACGTACGTACGCGCTCGTGCGCGCGTGTACGTGTGCAGTCTGCTTGGTGGGAGGGGGGCTTATAATCGAGGCAAACATACCTGTGCAAGAACTTGAGGGTCAAAGAGGGGAGGGGGCTTATTATCGAAGGGGGCTTATTTTCGGGAGGATACGGTAATAGTATTTTGCTTCCTGGGTCCCCGGCAGCATTATAGTACACACACTGATAGTCCAGTGGCATATTATACAGTGAACTGGAGCGGTGGCATATTATGTGGATGAGTGAGGATCATGATCAACTATCAAGCAATTATTGTTTACAACAGCTAGTAGCAATACTACAACTGCTAATTATTGTAATTGAATTGCATAATGTGCTCTCAGAATAATTGGTATCCTAGCAACCAGCTAGAGGTATGTGTGTGCACCCACTATAGTGAACTACCCACCTTACAATACATGTAGTGGTAACCACAATACTAGGATAACCATCTGTTGTTTATCATTGTGCTGTCTAGGTGTCTATATACCGTATAGCGTACCATAGGTCACCCTAATTCGATATTCATAAACACTACATGTACAGCTAGGCCAGTCACGTGTGCACAAGTATACCATAGTAGTGCTAGTGCGTGTGCATAAGTGCTAGTACATGTACATTCCAGAGTGACCTCCACAAATGAATATCATTACAAAGGTCATATACCGTACAAACAGCCGTTACACACGGCATATACGGGATTCGACACTCTCCCTCCCCCTCTTTATATATTCTTGTTAAAATCGTGTCACCATAATAATACCACACATCTCGCTTGTCTTAAAAGAATCAATCATCTTGTTACAGTCAACAGTGACAAAAAGGGTGGCTAAATGGGAAGACCAGTTGTGCATGAATCAACCCTGCCATCATGAAAATGTGTGGTCTTTTTCACCCAGGCTAGTACCATGCATCACTAGGTCCCATTTGAGCATTAGTTGCATCATCAACTGGACTTACACAGCCACTCTCTATCTCTACACATGCACCTCTATCTCTAGGTACGAGTGAGTCTCGAAGGTTATTTCAGCAGTCGATGAAAAGAGGCCATGTAGACATGTACAATGACAAAATGCTGCTCTATGGAAGTGCAGGAGTGGGAAAAACCTGCACCATGAAAATTGTCGCCGGTGAAAAGCCTCCTGTCGTACGAAATAGCACTCCCGTAGCAACCAAACCGGTGACGATGTATCAGCTCCAAATGATTAAGGGAAAATGGCGCAAGTACATCTCTCAAGATCGCATGAAACTCTGTGCTAGGATCTCCAAAACGACACTGGGAAGAGAGATAATCAAAGCCATGAAGAAAGCCAAGATTGCAGAAGCGGTACATCGAGCTAAACATCAGGAGGTGGATGACGGTGGTGAGCAGAAGTCATCGACAGCAGCAAGTCCCCAACAACCGACAAGAGACAGCACCCAGAAAAATGAAGATCCCACTCCAAAACCAAAAGCTTCATCGCGAAGCTCAGTCGATCGTGATGTGCTCCAAGTTATTCACGATGTGCTTGATGAGATGTTCCAGCTGATTGACGAGTGTCCTGAGACAGAAGAGCCCCTCACCTTTATTCACAAGCTCCTGGTGTCCGACTGTGGTGGCCAGCCTCAATTCCATGAAATCTTGCCCATATTTTTGCGAAGGATGTCGTTGATAGTATTCGTTTTCAAGCTTTCCGAAAGTTTCTCCAGTCGTCCGATGATCGAGTATTACGAAGATGGCAAAGCATTGGGCACTCCCTATGAATCTCACCACACAACAGAGCAGCTCATCAAGGAAGGCCTCCAGTCACTTCACACTCACCGGTCGAGCAAAGGTGCAGGTAAAGATGGTGAAGATGGTGAAGCTCCACGAATAGTCATGGTCGGGACCCACAAGGACGAAGAAAGCAAATGTGATGAATCGAGAGAAACGAAAGACCAGATGCTGAGAGAAATGCTACTACCAACGTTTGAGAAGGAGATCATCTACTATGACCCAGGAGAAAATAAAGTGCTCTTTCCCATGAATGCCAAGTGTCCTGGTGTTGAAGAGGAGGATATGGCTCAAGCCATTGTCTCCAGGTTCTCCACAGAGAACAGATCAGATGCGAAGAAGCTTCCACTGCAGTGGCTGGGTTTTGAAATAATGCTTGAAGAAATCACTCAACAACTAAAGCGTGGAATTCTGAGCAGGAGTGAGTGTCTTGAAGTCGCCTATAGACTTCACCTTGACGAGAGTGCACTAGATGCAGCTCTGATCTACCTTGATGAGCTATCACTGGTCTTCTACTATCCCGACATTCTTCCCGAGATAGTTTTCACCAATCCTCAGGTGCTTCTTGACAAAATCTCAGAGCTTGTGAAAGTTCATCATGACAAGCTTAAGAGGTGTACAGGAGAAGATTGGCAGAAGTTTTTCTGTCACGCTCTAGTCACAGTCGAGTTCCTTCGAGAACCGATGTTCAAAAAGCATTATGTTTCAGGTCTTTTTGAGCCAGAGCAGCTATCCACCTTGTACCGAAAGCTTCTAATCTTTGCTGACTTCTCAGAGGGTAAGTTCTTTGTTCCCAGCTTGCTTCGAATGCTTAGCAGCAAGGAAGTATCTGAGCATCGGCTTTCGTTCGATTCGTTCATCGCTCCTCTTGTCCTTCACTTCCCTGATGGCCCTCCACGTCGTGGTATCTTCTGTGCTCTCATTTCTTTCTTCACTTCAACAGAGAACCGTTATCCTCATCCATGGAAGCTGATGATGCCAGATAAATCTGTTACTCCAAATTGCCTCTACCGAAATTGCATTGAATTCTCGATTTCTGAAGCCGATACCCCATGCTGTGTGACAGTCATCGATACCTTGCTCCACTTCGAAGTTCACGTGGATGTTTCAGAGCAACCAGATGCTGGTTTCTGCTCATCAATCAAGCGCGCTATCACTGCTGGCTTGCAAAAAGCTAACCTCACGTTGGGCTACACGAATTCAACACCTTCTTTAGCCTTTCTTTGTCCTTGTGGAGTTGGAGAGCCTCATCCTGCTAAGATTGGAAAGAAATCATGGATTTGCACTTTGAATAAAGCGAAGGGCAAGAAATTTTCACCTAGCCAAATAGTGTGGCTGGATGAAGCATCCTCTGAACCTGAATCAGGTTAGTTGTGAATTATAGTCAAATATCGATATTTTGATTTATTCTTGATCCATTGATTTTAGTTACTCAGATGAGTGAAGGTGCATGTAACAATGGACACACTGTGAAATTGACTACTTCATCTTTGAAACCAGGTATTTTTGCTTTACTGACTACTTTTAAAAATTAACTGTATGTGATAATATTATTTAGCTATCAATAATTATTGACCTCTAGCATCGAATTTAGCACTATTTTGTCTCCCTTTATTACCTGAAGGTCCAATTGCTCCAGTTGAACTGACTCTCCAGGATGTAGCTGCTCAAGCTGGTCTCAAAACGCTGGATGTTCTGGATCAAGAGTGTTCCCAGCAAGTCCTCCTAAGACTAGCCAAACACTGTGTGGACTGGCAGCTGACCGGCTTCCATCTGGAGCTGACAAAATCTGAAATTACTGCCGTGGATGGTGATTATGGATCAATTGACGAGAAGAGGATTGGTATGCTGGGGAGATGGAAAGAAAAGTTAGCCTTCAAAGCTACTTATCGAGTGTTCATCGAGGCCTTGTTGTCGTGTGGAAGAGCTTCAGATGCCATTGATGCATGCAAAGCTATTGTATCCAGTAAGTGAAAATAACAGATAGTTGTACTATTAGCTATTATTTTATTTTACATAATTTTTATTGTGATGTGCAGGTGTAAAAGTGTTAGCTGAAGATGTGAAGGTGAATTTGAAGTTCAGCATTACCATGTCTGATGATGATTTCTTTAAGTGGCTTCGATCAAAAGGAATTAGTGAAAAAGATTGCAATACTCTCTCTGGTACATAATATACAAATACTATAAATTATGTTATTAGCATATTGAGTTAATAAAAGTGATTGTTAATTTGAATTTGTTTTATAGAAAATGGTGTGACAGCATCTGGATTCTCTCAGTCAAACGAAGATGATTTTGATGACCTTGGACTCACTAAATTTGGCAAGAAACGTATTCTAAAGATCCTATCAGAAGCAAAATAGTTCGTTCACAATAACTGTATACACGTTATTTTGCACCAAAATCATTAGTTTCACGTTAATATTCCTTGAGATTGTGGTTTATTTCCTGTCACGTTAATCAATAGTGTAGCACCTCAACCCTGATTTCATCATGTATTTTTTGCTTTTAGTTATTTCTGTGTTAGTATGGCTTAGTGTGCATATTAAATTTAAAAAAATATGTTTCTCCTTCCTGATCTAGACAATGATTAGCTATGCACGCAACCTACTAAAAAAATAATTTGGCTCACTTTGTATCGTTAGTAATTATTAAATAAAGGGCTCAGAACCAGAGTGGCCTAACCCACAAATGTCCTCTAATGTTGAAAACATGTTTAAAATGCATTTGATGAGCAACAGAAAATTTTTTGAAAAATAGAGTGATATATATTCGTAGAGTAGGGTTTGGTTTTTAGTCCATTAATATTATTTTCGAGCTTTTTAGACAATTTCCCGCATTGAATTTGGGGTTAGGCTAGCCTCGTACCCAGGCTGCTCCGGTCCCACGTTTTCTGCGTGTAACATTGAAAACGTGGGAGCGGCCTGGGAACGAGGCTAGGGTTAGACCACTCTGGTTCTTGACCCTTCAGTTTAATTTAATTTATTATTATTATTACGTCCAGAGTCCCAATTAACAAATCGATTCGGCCTCGCGATGAGGTAATTATGATGAATAATGATGAAACCTATGATGAAATTATGATGTAATTGCTGTGAAACTGTTTCAAAATGTTTAGCGCTCATGAAAGGTTGTTGGGACCCAGAATTCGAACCTAGCGTAGAAGAGATCGTGGACTATCCGATGATATCCTTTTGGCGTTTCTCTCAGTTCGCTTTCTCTAGCGAGCTCGCTTTCGGGGCAGGGGGATTTCCCTATTCAGTCGAGCACATGGCAGGTGAAGGTCAACCGGCTCAAGCCGCGCGCCCCAATATTGTACGCGTATACGGAGCATGCGCAGTTTGTCGATGTGTCCTAGTTCGAATTTATGGCGGCGTATTCGTGAGGGACTCTGGACGTAGTCTCTAAGTTGTTCATTATCTCCCCAGTAGCAATTTACTTTTCTGTGGTTATGAGGTAATTATGGTGTAATTATGATGAAACCTATGGTGTAATCTCTTAGGTAATCTATGAGGTAATTATGAGAAAATTCAGGGCCTCGCTGGAGCCTTTCTGGGACTTGAAAATCAGTAAATATGTAGAGTATCTTACGCGTGTATCCAGCGAATACATTACAAGCTGAGCGCTACTTTCTCTGATAAGTACTGTTGGTTGAACTTCACGTGTTTTCTTGGCTTACGTAATGCCGTGGATAAATAAAGCTAAAGCTAGCCTTGCGCTATATATAGCACGCATTGTCACAAAGGGCTGTCCCGCGCGCGACTGCAGCAGCGTGACCAACCTGAAGTTCAGAAGGAATACTGTACTGTCGAGTTCGTCTCTGTGATTGAAGCATCGAAACTTGTCGCTGTCAAGGCTGAGAGTCGATCTTAGACGCCATCTCCATGATTTCTGGGGCGAGCATCGATCGATGTGTACGCATTCTATTGACGACCTTTTACCACATGCACCATTACACTATGCAGCTACTGGGGAGATGGTCAAGGGTTCATTAGTATTAGTAATCACAATAATAATAATATTATGATATTGTAATAATAATTATTAATATTATGCATGGAGTCATACAGTTTGTATACCCAGTACATAGCTATGAACATACATAATAAAATAATATAATTATTGATATCACTTTTAATTATAATGCCATCATGAGAGAGAAAATTAATTTTAGCTAGCCTTGTTCCTTTCCTATACCATTCTACAGGAGAAATTAATTTTATCGTAGTTCTACTCCCAATTCATTGACGACCATTTCTCTAATCTAATCTTGAATGATGTTGCTCTCTTTGTTAGTGACATTTCTATCCATTGATCTGTATGTGATACGGTAGCAATGGCTGACTCTCTCAGTCTTTGGGTGAACAAACTTATCAATCAGTTCCACCTTTTCCACTAAATCCCCAGCTGACGATCGAACTACTTCATGAAAGTCATTTTCATTGAATGTTTCCTTGGGTAGCCAAAACACGATGTCTTTGTAGCAAGGTGGATATTTGCTAAAAGGTTTGAACACGATATTCGTCCTGGAGAGGGTGGGAGAAGAGGGAGGGAGAAATGAGAGGAGAGAGAGGGAGAGGGTGTATAGCATAGTTATTATCATCAGGAATGTAATTGAACATAACCGAGAGTGGATAAATAATTTGTGCTTGATGTATAAGCCATGGTAAGTTTATGTAAAATTACGGGTTAAGGAAGAGAGAGAGAGAGGGGGGGGGGGGAGGAAGGAGAGTCTAATTTTCAGCAACTACATGTATAATATATACCTTGACTACATCAGAAAGGTCAGAAGGGAGGTCAAAGAACTCTTCACCTCGGGAGGGAAGCAGCGCTCAAGGATCTTCCAAAAATAGCTGACGTGGCGGATTTCGCTGTCACCATAGAGATGATAGATAGTAAAATCCTGTCAGAAGCAAGAAATGCACGCATTTGAAACTTCAATTTCTATAATCCCAATCTGAGGGAAAATATCCCATTTATGCACATAAACACAAGTATAGAGATCCATGCCTACATGTACTAATGTAGATTATAGATGCAGACCTTATGATAATTAATTTTTTTCAAATGACCTGACAAAATGTCTGGTCAAATTGTCAATTGACCGGACATTGGCAACAATTGATCAGACGCAATTTGCGCGTCACGCCATAACCATTCACTTATAATAATAATTATTATTATATAGTATAGTACTAATACTGTAATCTGATTGGTCAATTAGCGTAGAATAATTCACGGTATTCCACTGCGCCAGAACGCGCAATGCGCGTAGTTGAGCTCCACACAGTAACCATGGCGATTCAAACAAAAAAGAATGGCGACATCAAATCAGTAGTCCAGAATAACGCTATGGTTAGGTAAGCTCTATTGCTAGCTCTGTCCAACAGACTCTCAGGCATTCACAAACGGATAGAAGAAAGCTAGTTCGACCGCTCACAATGACGGCCACGTTGTAGCGGTGGCCATCACTAGCCTACATGCAGCCTGACTAGCTAGTACTGTACAGTGAACACCAGTAGTCTATAGGCAGAGTGGTCTATGCATGGGTTCCTTATAGACTCACCAGCTTATTTTCCACTCCAAAGCTGTTTAAAACTTGTCACGTTCGTCGATGTGCGGCGCCATGGCTGGCTGCCTTTCGCGCGAACCCAGCTGTGCCTTGTCAGCAGTGAATCAAGCGTGAAGAGGGCGGTGCCTAAGATGACGTGGCCACAGAGTGGTAATTGGTTGACATGACAATGTGTGGTCAGAGTACATGCACACACCAGAGTAATATAGGCAAGTGCGCGGTGGCTGTGCTGTAGCAATTCCTATAATGTCTCTCTGAGTCTGAGATACAGCCATTGATTCCTAGCTAGCACTACAGTTATTAGTCCTATTCTATTATAATAAAACAACAATTGCACACTCCTTCTCATTGAATAGTGTGTTTATTACTACCCTCGGTGTGAATATTCCACTCGGCCTTCGGCCTCGTGGAATATACCCACACCTTGGGTAGTAATAAATCACACTATTCAATGAAGGAGTGTGCAATAATTGTATATTATTGAATTAATTTTGTTGCATAGTGATGGTACAAAGTGAATATTGAATAAAATTATTATGGATATATAGGTGAAATAATAATTATGACAAAGATTGATAGTACATACTAAATGTCATCGTCAGAGTCCATTTCAGATTCTACGAACCAGGTTTCCCAGTCTTCCAAAGAAAATGAGCTACAAGCAGTGTCATGTTCAGGGTCAGCATTCCTTTGTGATGGTCCTGATGGAGCAGCTCTGGTGTCCCTGTGGTTGACTCGTCGGGTCTTATCCTTCCACCAAAGGTCAACTGCTGCAGATGGATCCCACTGTGCCAGTGGTGGTGCATCTACTTTGATCCTAAGAAGATGATCAAGTCTATCTTCACTGAGGGTAGACCGTCGATTCGATTTGATGACCTTCAAGTGGGAGAAGAGTCTCTCAACACGTCCATTTGCCACCGGAATACAAAATAGCAATTCTACAAGAACAAGAATGTTGCTCCAGTTCTTTGCATCAGATGACTGAAAAAGTTTCCACCATATAACTTGGTAATCTTCCCTGACTAGGTCTAAGTAACGTTTAGCGTAGTCAACCATTGCATCCCACTCATCCAAAATAACACTACAGTCAACGGAAGCATTGTTGAGGGGCACAATAAACTTTGTAGTAAGTGCATGTAAAGAATCATGACCAAAAGAAGTCTCCTCATATTTCTCCCAACCGTTTGTAGCCAACACTGTAAGTACATGAGTGAGAAGCTGCATGTGGTGTGCCTTAATGCGATCCCGAAGACAAGATAATACTGACTCAGTGTAACAACCATAATTAGATTTGAGGAATGCTACTGCTAGGTCATGCTTCTGGATATCTACAGATTGATAAGATACATTCCCTGTATCCTCCTCGACAGTTAATCTTGAGATCACCTTTTTGACTGTAGGGAGATTTTCAAACTGTGTTGTTTTCAGGGTGTTAATCATTTTTAATGCTTTAATGAGGGCCTCTGCAGCACGCACCACACATACTTCATCCTCTTGTAATGCCTTGCATAAAATGGCAGCTGGTTTAAGTAAGTCATGAAAGAAAGCACTTCCTAAGAGCATCTTACAATCCCGCCACATGAGAATATAGCCCTTTATTTTCTGCTTGTCTACAGACTTTACGCCTGGCTCTTCAGCAAGCATAGTCAAATGGCTAAGATAAATACCAAATTTATCTATAAATCTCCCAAGTGCACTAACTTTATGTGAAACAAATCGAGTCCCACATGCTCTAAGTGGCTTATTGCCACGCATTCTTGGCAATTCAGATTCTTCTAAGCATAGTTTAAGCTCTGCTGCAATTTCATCCAGATCTCGGCATTTTTTGGGAGATTTCTCATATAGATAGTAAGGACGCATGAGCATTTCATTAATTTTCGAGAAAAAAGTAGATTTGAGAGCATCCTTTAGAGAAAGCTCAAGCCTGTGAGCTAGACACCAAAACACGACTACCCAGGGAATATCTGCTTCCAGATAACCCCGCAAGCCACCAGCTGCCATATTTACGCTGGCCCCATCACTGCCAAAGCCTACTAGTTTATTCTTCCAGTTATCAATCCCCATGTATTGAAGTGCACCTTCAAGACAAGCATATAGACCTTGGGCATCTGTAGCTTCAGGCTGCCGGACGGCAAAGAACACATCACGCACATGCACTCTACCATCAACCCCATTAGAATCGAAAAACAAACACAAATACATCTCATCTTCGATTGTGGCACAGTCTGTGCTACCATCAGCTTGGAGGCTGAAAAAATGAGCCTTTGAAAGGACCTCAACAAGGTTCTGCTGCTCCACCTTAGCAATGAATTAAACAAACTGAGTACAGGCTTGATTGTTTTTGTACCCAGTACCCAAGTTTACACCGTGCCTCTCTTCTAGCTGACATAAAGGGGCCATCTTAGTAAAAGGCAATCCCTCCTTAGCTATAAAATAAGCTATATCAAACTTCTTTTTCGTGGTGGTTAGTGTAGCAGAATCTATGCGTTGTAGCGCCTTAGCGATGGGCGTGGTCTGAATACTGTAGTTCGACTCACTCTTTTTGTGTAAGTCCATCGCTTTTTTATGCATCTCGGTGCTAGCGTGATCCCTGAAGCTCGATGTTTTCACGTTTGTCGATCCGTCAATAAAAGCAGGGTTGTAGTTTCTCATGCCCTCCAGCTGGCGCTTGAATCTCGTACATACAGAGCACTTGAGCCTAGCCACGTGGTATCGATTGCCGTCAGTACGTTCAAACACGAGCCACGTTGCTGTGGAGAGACCCTTTTCGTTCTCAGATATCCATTTTTCAACTGTCTTGACTGACACAGCCCTCCTTTTTGCGTCTGGAGCAAGCAAAGCTTCATCGACGTTGACAGAGCGCTTTCGTCCGGCCATTTTGTCCGGGCATGCGCAGTATTGGCCGGATGTTTAACTAAATTGGCCGGAAATTGTCCGATGTCCGGACGTTATCATAAGGTCTGTAGATGAGTGGTGCAGTATATCTATAGATATCCGTGACCATGTACTGCTGACATTGTAGATTATACATATGTAAATAGCAAATATTTCGTGTCTAAAATATTTCATGCAATAATTTTCGGACAAACGACCCTGTACGGTATTATCGTCAATATTGCATATGTATTTTCGCGCAAGCCAGGCTGTCTGAAAATATTTTAACAACGAAATATTTGCAATTTACGGTGCATGTATATTGATCAGTAGTATCTATGGGAAATAGCTACAGCTTTGGGTACCCCTGGGAATAATACTTCAGTCATTGTGGAGGGGTACATTACGTGGCCTTGTCTCTGGTGGTACTTTCCATTAAAATTATGCATGTATGGCGATGCAGCTACATGTAGTACTTACCATGGTGAGTGGCCATCACATTCATTCATATTCATGCCCACCCGCATGTGTTGATAGCAGCTAAACTAAACTAGAGCACCACGTGTACGTGCATGCAGACCGTTTGCCCAGCTCTTGTCTTTGCTCCATTCACACTCTACATGCACACATGTTTTGTTGGTGCCAATCCCAAAATAATCCGCGTCTTCATGTCTATACCGCTATACATGTAGGGTCCCAAAATAATTCAACATCTGCTTATCTATACCCTATACCGGTTAGCATGTAGGTCCTGATAGTATAGAATAATTACGTAGAAGTGGTTGAACATAAAAGGCTGATAATTTGTAGCTAGAGAGTGCTGATTGAATGTTCCATGAGTGTTAATGTCCGTCACAGATGCTGTCCGCTTTGACCTCTGCGCTTTAATTCACATGCCACATGTGTGAACGCATCTGTGCATGTACGTAATATCCTCTAAAAATAGTTAATGGTGTGCAACTATTTGTCACGCATGATGGGTAGTCTGACGTGTCACTAAGGTGCGGCTGATGATTTATTGCAGAGGATATTTTTTTTATCTTCCATAACTGGTGTGATAAAACCATTCTAGTGGTCGCTCTGTTACAAAAAATGCATACAAAATTCTAATATGGATAATGGCCTTCGTTCCTTCAGTCGTGCGTGCATTGGTGGGGTAGAAGCCGAACTGATCCCGAATCTATAATATTAGTACCTCTTAAAAGGAAACAGTGGCATAAATGGCTACCCAGTCAGTCCAGGGACTAGTAGCCAAAGTAGCAAATGGCTAATTTGGCTAGTGTGTAGGGAACCCTCTGATTCCACAATAGTGGCCACTAGCTACAGAGGGGTCCCATTGTACATGTACATGTACATGTACATGTACATGCATGTGTACAATAATGTGTACATGCGCCATAACAATATTATTCTGGCATACCTGATGAGCTGATAGCAGTGATCTAGAGACGATGTCCTTGGCTCCGGCGATGTAGGCTAGGGCAGCGGCCACCGCACTGGTTGCCCCCTTCTCTTCAATCAACTCCTTAGCAGCTTCATGGAACTGAGCAATGACGCACTCTGGAATACCATCCAGACACCTAATGATAAATTAAATATGATGGAGGATGTTAAAATAAACATCAAGTTTATAAGCTCTTGAATTGGTAGCATAAATTCATTGAATGTAGCATAACGTTAGGTAAGAGGTCGTCAATGCGATAGGTAAAGATCGTCATACATTATCCGAGACTAGGTAGAGGTCGTCAAACATACATGTCTGCTAACATTGTAATAATACAATGCTGCATGCATACACTTGTAGAGGCCTTACTTGATTGAGTCCTTGGCTCCAGCCTTGACGATGTCTACAGGCTGAGGGGCTCCAATCCTCTGAAACTGAACACCAGACTTTCTCTCCACCAGAGGGATCATGTGCTCCTGCTGAGACTTGTAGAACAGGATACTGACACCGGTACGACCAGCTCTGCCTGTTCTACCACTGCGATGGATGTAAGACTCAACATCCTGTTGAGGGAACATAATGTAATGCAAGAGAATGATCCGTTGGATACTAAAAGAAAGAACTACTAACATTAAAGAACTAAAGAACTACCGTATAGCCGGAAATATTGGCGGGCATTAAATTTGGCGGTTGCCCAAAATCGCTATTACAAGAATATTGGCGGATCTAAATTTGGCGGTTCGGTACGGGATCGCCATGCGTATAATTATATGCGAATAGGAAATTTGGCGGTTGTAATATAGACCGCCAAACGGCCAAATTTTTCGGCTATATGGTACCAAGAGTAAATAATAAGGAGGGGAAGAGAGTATCGAACGCGCTATATACTCCGTACAAGATGTTTTCGGAAAGTCACGCGCCAGGAATTCAAACATTGACCAATCAGAGCGCTCGATTCAAATGGTACGTTGTGGGCGTGGCCTCGAGTGCAAGCTAACGCGAGCACGATTTCGACCGAAAGCACGAGCAGATCACAATATAAAACAAGCGTTTATGAAGAATCTAGCATAAAACTCATGAAAAACGCCTCTATTCTTCTCAGTTCTAAGAAAAATCAAGTGTTTAGCCCCTTGAGCTAGTCACGTGCGCACGGCTGAAAGTCACGTTACTTGCCGAAAACATATTACACGGGGTATATAGCGCGTTCGACACTCTCTTCCCCTCCTTATTATTTACTCTTGATGGTACTAACATTAAATTTATGAAAAGTGCCACATTCTCTCCTCTTTTACTCTCTTTCTCCCCCTCTCTCTCCTCTCCCTCTCCCTCTTTCTCTCCTCCTCTTATCCTGTTGTCTCCCCCTCCATCTCTCTCTCTCCCTCCCTCTCCCTCTCTCCCTCCCTCCTTTCTCTCTCCCTCTCTCCCCCTCCCTCTCCATCCCTCTATCCTTACCTTAGGTGGTTCACACTGAATGACCAGGTCTACTTCGGGTATGTCCAGTCCTCTAGCAGCCACATCTGTGGCCACAAGAACCTGAAAACGACCTTCTCGAAAACCCTGCATGCAAAAATACAGTACATTATGGCACTAATGCATACATGTACATACCAGTAGCTTCATGTTGTGTGTACATGTACATGTACATGTAATACGCATGGGGTCCTAACATTCATTCATGCCTGTTAACAGCAGCCCTACTACCTTAGAGTGACAATTATTTGCAGGTATAATTATACATATTTTCCTACCTTTAGAGTGATTTCTCTCTGTTTCTGTTGAATGTCTCCGTGGAGAACCTGACAGTCCTGTTTGAGGGAGGAGCTCAGAGCCAGCTCATTGGCCTCCGCCTTCGTACGAGTGAAGATCATGGTACGACCATGAGCTCCACTGTACACCTGAATTATACAATACACATTATAATATATTGTAACATTGAGATACTGTAACTGTGGTGCTTTACAAGCACGAAATATTGTATAACCACTCAGCCTAGATCTACAAGCAGAAGCTCCTGTCCTCTCTAAATTAATTTACATTTTATGTTGCCACACAATATTATACCATAGACTGGTCCAGGTTTATATTAACGGAAGGGTTCACGTGTTCATACATGTACACACTTGAATCAGGGTGGGCCAACCTGTTTGACTTGGGCTACATCAAAGAAGCGGGTGGAGTTTAAAGCCACAACTTAATTACAAGCCTAAGAATATCACTAGGCACCTGGTTTGGATTCTATTCTGAGGGAATCTCTGCCTCTATATATCGTAAGTAAGCCACTTAGAAGGCAAAAAAAACTAGGATAGCCTCCTGTATGTACACATTTTATAATTCCTGTTCTCTATCTTTACCTGTATGACATCAGCGATGGTTGATGGTCTCTCAGCATACGGACAGCAGATAGCCTTGTGCTCCACACTCACAGCCGTCTTCAAACTCTCTCCACCAATCAGATCCACGACGACCCTGTCATGTGACATGTACTTGTCGGCCACCTCCCTCACCCAGTACGGCACTGTGGCTGAGAACAGCAGCAGCTGAGGCTTTGCTGACTCAGCACCTACAGGAAGAGAAACATACAATACAGCACATTCTATAGTCACCACCTAGTACAAGTATACCTCTACAGATAATTCAAAATTTAGCGGAAATAAATATTGATATTCGCTGATTTTGAGCGGAGAGGCTCTAAACTAAATCATTAATGACTTTACTATGGTCTACTGTTCCACACAGTAATGTGGAATATCCTACACATATATACATGTACATGTACATATTGTAGTCTACAGTTGTAGCTTAAAACTTACTTTCATTGAAAGACTCTCCTAGAATCTCCTCCACAGATTCAGCAAATCCTCTTTCCAGCATCTGATCAGCTTCGTCAAGAACTACATGTCTGCAGAGAGGGGAGGGATTAACCATCGCAATCACAACTGTGAAAGTTTTAGAGAAATGCCTTAGTTTGGACGTAAAATGAGCAGATATAGGTACATGTACATAATATTATACATAAAAGTATGGATAGCTTTAAATTTCCGAAGATTTCTCTCTAATTGTAACTACATGCATATGCACACTTTAAACAGGTCTCTTATTCCATAACTCTGCATACGTAGGGAATAGGGATAGATTTACAATGTACATACACAAACACACAAAGAAACCTCTTCTCTCATAATGGCAACGATTGTCTCACTTTAGCTTGGTCAGGTCTAGAGTTCCTCTGTTGATGTGGTCCAGTATCCTTCCCGGAGTCCCCACCACAACATCCAGTCCTCTAGCAATGGCCGACTCTTGAGGCTCATACGCTGAACCACCGTAGATACAAAACGAAGATATGTCTTCGTCCGATAAAGCCTTCAGTTCACCATACACCTGATTGGCCAACTCTCTAGTGGGGGCCATCACCAATACAACAGGGGGTCGCCCCCTCAATTTTTTCAATCCCTCCTCACTGCCTTCCCCGGCTGCCAGACGCTCCAGTAATGGGAGAAGAAATGAGAGGGTTTTCCCCGTCCCAGTCCTAGCCTGTCCAATCACGTCCTTGCCGTCATAGACAGGGTCAAAGGTCATGTACTGTATCGGGAACAAGTACTTGACTCCGTGCTCTTTTAAGACTTTTCTGGTCTCCTTGCGAATGCGAAACTTTGACAATTTTCCAAGCTTCTTTTGTTCATCTTTATATGAACTGTCGTCATGAGGGGGAGGGGAGGGGTCCACTGGGCGTGGCTCAGGTGTGGAGACTCCACCCACACTGTCATCCGAGGGAGTAGACTTGTATTGACCATCGCTAATCTGACCAGAGAGCTTGGAACGTTTGACTTTGGAGTGACCTTCAGATGAACCTTCCTACATGGAGAAATTGCACAACTATCTGGCTAAAATCCATTATGAAGAGGGGGTATGATTTTTACTACAGAGAGGGGCTACGAAAATTATCATTTTATTCATGACATGGGCTAAAATTTGATCAAGACATACAAATAATTTTAATTTTCTGTTCAATATAAATTCTACCCATCCATCCCTATGTTTTTTTCTATAAACTTACGATCTTTCTCTTTGTTCCACGCATGATGGAGTTTAGTAAATTATGCTGAAGAATCCTAAGTCCTTCAGCAACGCAAAGATGAAGCTCGAACTCGAAGATAAAAACGAAGTGGTCAACACGTGGTCAGATTACTAGCTCCGCCCACAAACGTTGAGCCACGCCTACCCAGCTCCGCCCACAAAGGCATGAATCAGGATCAGGCAAGTGTGTTGGCTGCTTTTGCTGACTGCTGTGACTGTGTTGCTGTACTGTATCGTAGGTAGATGAAGTGGAGGCCTTGAAGGCGATCTACGAGGAAGACTTCAGGATAGTGAACGAGAGAGAGAAGTCTTTACGGGTCACCATCAGATCAGATGACCACTCCCTCTCCCTGGACCTACTGGTGAGATCTTCACTGAGAGGGAGGGAGGGAGAAAGAGAGAGAGAGAGAGCGGAGTGAGAGGAGAGGATTGTTGCACAAAGCAATTGTAGGGGCTCGTCGCAGTGGACATTTCCATGTGGCTGTCGTTTGTTCTCTTTCACAGATCATCTATCCTGATGACTATCCAATCACATCTCCTCCAATTTATGAAATCAAGTGAGTGCAAATTTGGTGTACAGTGTTGAATAAATGATGTACATTGTCATTATCCCCGTTCTTATATCAGAGATGCGTATTGGATTGGCTCTGAGGGTCAACAGTATCTAGCTAGTCACCTCAAGGACATCTATGAGTAAGTTGAAAGTCTATTCTATTATGATACACTGTGTATAAAATGTGACTGTTGCCTGCAGAGAAAGCAGAGGAGCTGTCATTCTCTACCAGTGAATTGAAGCAGTCAGAGAGTTTTTAAACCAGAAAGCATCTGAGCTACATGAACTTCATGGTATAATAGTACATGTACATTATTATGTGTGTAGTTCAGATAAGTGTTGTCCCCTCACTCCTTTGTCTTTTAATTATCAGGCTGCATTTTTGCCTACCTCTCCCCTTTATCATGCGATTTTGACATAAGAGTTTATTATTAAAATTTTTATACTCTTTGGGTTTGGGTTCGGGTTGGGTTTGCCTCCCTCCAGTACGCCTGAAAAGCTATCCCCCTCCCCCTCAACTGAAATATATCCTAAATGCAGCCTTGACATAGTATATTAATATGCATGCGTGATTGTTCAACATTGAAATTAAAACTGGGATTAGGGTTCTGGGGGTGAGGCTATTTAGACGTGCAGTCTAGCCACCACCACCCATAATTGTTGGTCACCACTCTATAAAACAGGTAGTGATGCTAGTGATGAAGATGATGACGATGCTGCCTCAGACAGTGAGACACAGCCTCGGGGAGAGGGTGAGCTGGATGTGTCTACTCCCACTGCCACCGGTGCTGAGAGTGGAGGAGGTGGTGCAGTGTGTCCTGCAGTGGTCCTCCATGGAGAGCCTCTCACTGACAGAAAGAGCACCTTTCAAGCTCATGCAGCACAAGTAAAGACAACAGAGCAAGTTAGTCAATTTTAAATTCAATTTTAGTACCCTTCCTTTGGGTTGTGGGAATTCACTCTTCCTAATTACCAGTAAGTTCCCATATGTATTAAACTCTCTTCTTTTACCCAGGTTAAGGCTGTGCTGGCTGAACTAAAGACCAACAAAAAGATTGCCACAGCAACACACAACATTCTTGCCTACAGGTATATAGCTACATCACTGTAAATTGTGACTATACAATGTCATGTATTTTTGCTTACGCGAAAATTAAGAACCCTGGCAATAATGCATGTGCTGTGGTACAGGGTTGTTCATCGGAAATTAATCATAGTTTTATTTAGCACATGGAAATTTTCACTTAAAATATTTATTTATTTCTGACAGTGGGTGCTGAAGCGATGTAATACTTATTAGAGCCCGATCATCAAAACTTTTGAATCCATGTAATATCATGACATGTTCTTAAACTTTAGGCTGTATGATGAATGTGGAGGAGTGTTTGTTCAGGACTGTGATGATGATGGAGAAACAGCTGCAGGGGGAAGGCTCCTTCATCTTCTACAGGTTAATTAACTATTGTAGTAGTGAAATTGAATAAATAGCTACTATAATATATTTCTCCTATCATTAAAATAATAGATCATGGATGTCAGAAATGTGATGGTGGTTGTCACAAGATGGTAAGATGGTGAATAGTACTGTTAATGGGTGACAATGGCTCCAAGATAGGTCCAACGACTTGTAGAATATCTTCAGTTATAATGATCCTGGGTTTATTTTAGGGGTAGAGACCCCTCCGCAGAAGCCTCCATCAGTGACTATCACTGTATAATATACCACAGCTGTTGACTTTCTTCTCTCACATCACCTCCTCTGCTGGTGTGTAGGTTTGGAGGCATTCTTCTCCATGCTGACAGGTTCAAGCACATCAACAACATTGCTAGAATACTGCATGCTCCATGAAACAGGACTGGGGCTAAAGGTACTGCACAGCATAGGGAACCGCATGTATGGAACTCAGTAGCCGATGTAATATGCTCAGCCTGATATTCTAATGTATATCTTGTACAATTTCATCCTTTATTATTTGATTTGCAGCACCTGCCTGAAGCTGTGAAAGTCAAGGGACAATCTAAGACCTCCACAAGAACTAAACAAAATAAGTACAAATAACTATATGTATCATAACTTTTATGATATGGTGCATGGCACATGTTAATTGGGGCGAGCCTGAGCGAGCCCCACATAAACGGTACAGCTATGCGCGAATTTTATATTATCATAATATATTATCATTATGGTACGTCCGTCACGCGAAATTATATACCCAGTGATGCTCTATGGACATAAACGCGAAACATTCTATTGCGCATTCTCATGCCTGGGACACGGGCCGTATATACGCCGTTCTAATTTAGCGAATTGCAAATTTGCACTCGTGCTTGTATACATGTATTGATCAAGTGCAAGCGCGCCGTACAGAAGTATTAGCAGAAGGCTCCGAAGGAGGAGAGAGCGAGACAGAGCTCGTCGTCAAGCTCAACAGCGCAAGGACCAGCAAAGAACACGATCGATAAAGATAGAGTAGATGTGCTGCTCAATGATGACTGCATGATAACAGAGGCAATTAAGATTTTTATTGACTGTCCAGGGGCGTAACTAGCCTTTTTGGAGACAGGAGGAACTGCTGTACTTTAACTGTGGCCGAAGGCCACAGCAAGCTAGGGGGGTCTGGGGGCATGCCCCCCCAGAAAAATTTTTAATTTTAGACCCTCTGAGAAAGATTCTGACGCACTTTCTGGCACATTAATTTTAGTGGTGAAGGTGCATAAGCAGATGGCTGTTCATGACTACCAGAATCCAGCTCAATAGCTGATCCAGGAGTTAAGGCTATCACTTCCGGAGACCCATCATCTAAGAAAAAATTTTACCTTTAATGGAGCTATATATTATCTAGTTTAATGTCCAAGTACAATTATTTACCATTCTTGTGCAACTTCCGAAAATAGCTGGTGATAGGGCGACTCTCACTCCTCTTTGCTGCCATCACAACTTAGAATCTAGGCCAAACAGCTGTCAACTTGTCACACACGTACACTGGCTCCTTTCAGCACGTGTTAACGCACATTAAAATACTGTAAGGATCACGGTACGGTAAGGATCGCTATAATTGGGGCGAGCCGGAGCGAGCCCCACACTAGTCAGTTCAATCGAGATTTTTTCCGTTTATATGTTTCTGTCGTACGTCGTTCCGTAAATGCGCTACCTCTAATTTAACGAATACGCTACAATTTTCACCTCGTGCATGCGGTACGGTGGTATTTTTTTTTGCATTTCGAGGTTCACTTGCACTGAACAGTGAAGTATGGATCCTACGTCTACCCCTTCTACTTCTAAGCGACCTTGCCGGAGTGCTTCACATGAAAGCAAACTTCAACGTAGACGAGAGAGAGAAAGAGCTCGCCGTGCTTCGGAAACCGCGGCTGAAAAGGAAGCGCGGTTAAGAAAGAGAAGAATGAGGGATAGAGCGAGAAGAGCTGCAGAGACTGAGGAACAGAGACAAACAAGACTACAGCAAAAACGTTCCAGGGAAAGCGAAAGATTGGCTGCAGAGAGTGAACAGCACAGATTGGCCAGGTTGGAGCGAGTCCATATTCATACACGTCAAGCACTTGACACTGAAACTCCAGAGCAACGAGATGCCCGGCTTACCACTCGTGCATCAAGTGTTCATCTAAGATTAAGGTAGATACCCCTAGCAAATATGCCAGATGCACAAATGCATCATGCCGCCTGTTTCAGTCACTGTCCAGCACTAATGAATCATTTGCAGCCACTCTCGTCCTCAATCATGGAGACCAGCATCCTCAAGTACGTGTCTTTGACAAGGAGCTCAAACAAATAGTCGACGTTAATGCTGATGGTGACATCACTGAGATCATGCTCATGGAAGCCAATCCATTCTCATGAGAATGGATTGGCTTCCATGAGCATGATCTCAGTGATGTCACCATCAGCATTAACGTCGACTATTTGTTTGAGCTCCTTGTCAAAGACACGTACTTGAGGATGCTGGTCTCCATGATTGAGGACGAGAGTGGCTGCAAATGATTCATTAGTGCTGGACAGTGACTGAAACAGGCGGCATGATGCATGCATGCACAGTTTCTCACAACGATACCATCAACAAAGTCTGGCACACCACTGAATAATCTTCTGAACAACTTGACTTCACATATTACATATCCACTGTTAGGCCACACAAACTTGATTGTTAGTTTCTCGTCCCCGCCCGCGTCTGTTTCAACCTACCGCATCTGCCTTCATTATTGCCCTGAAATGCCAGCCACGCCTCCATTTTGTTAATAAGTTTTTTTTTTTTTTTTTTTTTTTCAAGGCGACCTGAACACTAAGCAGAAAAAAAAAAATTGTCCAAAAACCACCATATAATCGAGCTGGGTGCATAGTGGAACCATACAATGCAAGCATGCAGGCAGCCTAAATTTCAATTTTGTCAAAAGTTGGTAAGGGTCGTCACGTTTATGTGCGCGCGTGGCCCCGCCCCTCACGTAGCGCGTGGGCGGAAACATTGCAAACGCATGGCTTCCCTGTACAAACATATGGGGAAACTTCAAAGGGCCGTAACTTTGATTCTAAGGTGTGAATCAAAATTCCTGAAGGTCAAATCTCTGCATTCGATCCATTCTGCGCGCCGGTGCAAAAATTATGTCCCCAAGTGCTCCCAGTTCCCCCCTGAATTAATTAATTAAAAATCTTTTTTTTTTTTCTACTTAGTGTTTAATTTTTTTTTTTTTTCTCTATAATATCTTTATGCATTAGCATGGGATACATGTATAAGTGCAATATGCACTATCATATAAACATGTAACCAAATAAACAAAAACAAAACAAAAATTACAAGAGACAAGTTGACAGAGCATAGAGACTAAACATAAGACAATAATAGACGTTTGTAACAATTAAAAGTAGGAGCAGAAGCAATAGAAAAAGGTAAGGAATTCCATAATGAAATAGTTTGCGGGAAAAAGGAGTGCAGAAATGAATTAGAATGTGCATAAGGTTGATAGTACAAATTAGTTCTACCACTACGAGTAGGGTAGTTTAACTGGCGAGTAGTTAGCGGGGAATTGGGAAACTCAAAAACCCCATTAATTAGCTTATAAAAATAACATAGATTTAAGTGAGTCCTGCGTGCCTTGAGATCTGGGAGTGCCGATTGCTCCAGGGCTTCAGCATAGGTTAAGTCCCATCGCTTGCAGCATACCTTAAGTGCGAACTTCTGTACGTTCTCTAATTTTTGGATATCTTTCATCAAATACGGGTTCCAAACCTGCGTTGCATATTCTAAATGCGGCCTTACTAATGAAATGTATAGCCTAAGTAGAGTTTGTTGTGAAGACCAGCTATAAAACTGACGGTAAATAAGGCCAATGATCTTATTCGCTTTACTCCTTATCCGTTCAATATGGGCAGACCACAATAGGTCATTTGTAATGATGACACCTAGATACTTATACGAGGATACTTTTTCAATAGCCTTGTTGTGGAGAGTTAGAATAGGAGCTGCCACCGAGTTACACTTAAGTCGAGATATTATCATGTACTTGCATTTGCTTCCATTCAATGTTAGATTATTCTTGTCGACCCAGGTAGAAAGGGTATTTATATCACTTTGTATCTTAGCATAATCATCTGGGCAGCTGATCTCCCTGTATAGAAGCATATCATCAGCATAAAGGGTAGTGAGACTTCCGCAATTTAACTGCTCATCTGTTGCATCATTAATGTATAATAAAAACAAAAGGGGACCGAGGACAGATCCCTGTGGAACTCCAGACAATACAGGAACCGGTGCAGACTCTTTTCCATCAAGCACAACGTACTGTTTTCTATCGTGTAAATATGAGAACAACCAATTTGAGACCTGTTGATTAATACCAGTTGATCGTATTTTCTGTAGTAGTATTCGGTGTGGAACAGAGTCGAAAGCTTTGCGCAGGTCGAAAAAAACCGCACATATTTCTTTGCCCTTATCCAAAGATTGAAACCAATGATTGGTAACATCAAGTAGAGCAGATACAGTAGATCGTTTGGGGCGGAAACCCCACTGCTGTAAGGCTAGCGGGACAGTGGATTCCAAGTGTTTGTAAATCATTTTGTGCATATGTCTTTCCAGAAGCTTACTAAGTATAGATAAGAGCGATATAGGCCTGTAGTTACTGGGTTGACTTGAATTGTCACCTTTTGGAACTGGAACAACAGCAGATATTTTCCACTCCTTTGGTACTTTACCGGATTCAATGGATTTGTTGAACAGTGCTGTGATTCCCTTGGCAATTGATTCAGCTGTAGCTTTCAGCATAGTTGCTGATATTCCATCTGGCCCTGCTGCTTTAGATGTATCAAGATTTCGCAGCATATCAAGAACTTCTTCCTCTGTACACAACAATTCAGCATGTTCATCAGCGTCATTATCAACAAAGGTGGACATGTCATCATCAGAGAGCACAGGGATGCTAGTATTAAAACATTGTGAGAAGAAATTATTTAGGATGGCTGCCTTCTCTTCATCATCTGAGATAATGTCCCCATTGCAATTCCTGAGGAAAGGGATCCTGGTCTCTTTCTTAACGAATTTGGCCGCTTTCCAGAATGCCTTTTGGTCAGCTGAGTTCAAAGTATTGAAGTAGTTTCTTTTTGCACGTTTCATCTGGTTTGCCACTTCATTGCGTTTCATCCGATACATTTGCCAATGGTTCTGCTTCCGGCTTCGCTTAGCACACTTGTAGGCCAGGTTCCTAGCACGCATAGATTTCGTTAATTCTGCATTAAGCCAAGGTAAGTTGCGCTTCTTCTGTATCATTTTGTGTGGTATACACTGCTCTATCACAGATAAAAAATTATATTTCCAGTTGCTCCAGGCTTGGTCAATATCGCAATCTATGAGAGCAGCAAAGTCAGTGGCTTCTAGAATAGAATTTGCTGTTTCAAAGTCAGCCAAGCCATACCGCCAGATCTTCCTTTTTGCTGCTTTCATACGATTGGTGGATCTCCATTTCAATGACAGCTGCACTCCATTATGATCTGATGTACCTAGAGGTGGAACAACTGAACAAGATATTAACTTGGATGCGTCAGAAATCAAGGCTAAATCAATAAGAGATGTGTTTCCTTGAGGGCTGGTATGGGTGGGTTCTGATACTACTTGTGAGAGTGAAAAATAATCTAAAATATTACACAAATTAGAGAATAAAGGATGGGATGGGTTATAAAAATTAATATTAAAGTCCCCCATTAACACAAAATTAGTAAAACTATGTACATTTGCATCTAGTAATGAAGAAAATAATAAGTCTAGAGTGTCTGTAGGTGCACTGGGGGGACGATAGAAAAGGCCTACATGCACTTTATAAGAAAAACCTGGATTAACAACTGAAAGTAAAGCAAATTCAAGATCATTAGGACAACTTAACAAAACTTCAGTAAATAAATGTGACTTGATATAAAAAGCTAGCCCACCACCATGCCTGTTTCTGTCAAACCGGGTGATACAATAACCAGGGATGGACAATTCACAATCTGATATACTATCACATAACCATGTTTCCACAACACAGACTACATCAGGGTTACTAGAGGCACATATGATCCTGAGCTCATCGATTTTAGGAAGTAAACTTCTAACATTAAATAAAAGAAAACTAAGGTGAGAAGTATTGGTAAGTTTGCAAGAGCTTTCGCCCTGCATTCTTAGGTCCCTAGAAGTTGGGCGGTTCCAGGAAGCCACACCCCCAAAATGCCAAAATAATGAATAATGAATACCGTGTTTTGCAGGTCGCTTGCGAAATGACGCTGGAGTTTGATTCAACGAATTGACCAATCAGATCACGATCTGTGCGCAGTGCGCGTGCAGCCGGCCGGCCTTGACAAAACCCCGCGCTTTGCAGCTTGAGCGCGGGCTTTGATGACCTCGTGTTGTTGTTTGGATACCGGATCAGGTCGTGATGGCTTCGAAAGAGCACGATCAGCCAGCTCTAGCTGTCAATGTTGCAATTGGGCAGTCAGTAGCGCAATCTGGTAATAAAACTATTCAGACCGTCACCCGCTCTTTGCCTCAGCATCAGCAAAAACACCTCGATCGGTCACTGTATCACCCTTGATAACATCATTGGTTCGAGATCCGCGCACATCTCAGCCGGTAACACTCAATCCAGTAACACTCAATACAGCTCTCCAAGCCTTGGCCAAGGCTCAGCAAGCAAATTCAGCCCCTTTGCTACCCAAGCAGCAGGGATCTCGAGTCTCGACCTCGTCAATTCCACCCTCTTCAGCTAGTAAGCCAATAAACTTGAATATTAAGGTTATTAACCCCGACAAGAAGAGCGAAAGT
Organism: Cliona cf. orientalis; assembly: GCA_963930775.1. NCBI lineage: Eukaryota > Metazoa > Porifera > Demospongiae > Clionaida > Clionaidae > Cliona > Cliona cf. orientalis. The sequence continues at coordinate 10,028,201 of OZ005691.1, forward strand.
CAAACTTTCGTGCTTAGAAACATAACTGGTGCAGTTTCAACTCCACCCCAACTGAGGGAAGAAATTTTGAAACAATTTGGTCCTGAATTGGTACCAGATGATCTTGATTTTCCTGTTGGCTACACAAAGGGAGGGAATAAAGTCTGGATAAGGACGGCAACTGATGTTCAAGATGTGTGGAATTTCATCCGCAGTAATGAATCGGTGTCTCTGTGGTGCCATGGTGTTTCCGTAAGTGCTCCTAAAGGCAAACGTCCAAAGGATTTCAGCAGTGAAACTGATAGTGATAGTGATGATTCCTTCAAGTACAAGAAAAGGCGCAAGAAGAAGAAAAGGAAGAAGTCTGCATTTGAAGAGAAAACAAATCGAGTTGAAGAGCTCGTTACTAAGCTGAGGCAAAAGCATGGGAGTCGATATAATACCATTCAGTATCGCATATGGGCAGAGGTTACAGATGTAGGAAGCCACGAGTGAGTTTGAAAATACAAGATTATCATGAGTCCATGATAGATTACATGTACATGTATGCACTCCTGGTATTATGCATGCATATCATGTATTCAAGTGCCCATGTGCATGTACATGTACATGTTGTGTGTGCCTGTGCTCGTGTGTGTGTGTGTGTGTGTGTGTGTTGGTAGTTGGTTAGTAATCGAAGTTTTATAGGCAATTTGCTGCCTATGGGAAGGGGGGTGGGTCATGGCCAGTGATGATCAGAAATCAACTACCAACATATTAGTTGCATCACGTTAGTTGCATCACGTTAGTTGGGGTGCACTCACCAGCCTCTCCTGCACCCCAATTAAGTACTATGTGTGTACCTGTGCTCTTATTAGAAATATTACTACTGTGTGTGTGCCCACTTGTGCATGTACATTGTTATAGTACATTATGTGTGTATGTGCATGCTATAGGTGTATATAGGAAGCAGTATGTGGGCTGTAGAATATTTTGGAAGGGGAGAGACCCCTCCAACTTTTTTTTTTGTTTTACTAGGCTTGACCTATGTGAATTCCAACTACTGCTTGATCTTTTATGTGTGTGCATGGTATGTACAATTACTGGATGTGTGTATGATCAATGTGCTGTGCTCCAGATATACTTGTGGGTCACAGGGGTGGAGTGGAAGTAGGAATCGTATCAAGTAATCACCACTGCAACCATAACATTGATTGTTACTTCGTATACATCACTTTACGACAATCATACATGTCATGTAGATCCCTTGATGATCCACCAGACCATCCAGCATTTAAGACAGGTCGTGACAAGAAGCCAAACCAAGTTCAAGCATTGACTACAGCTGTCACTGAGATGGCAAGGGCTATGACGTCTAGTGGTTCTAGTGCACCAATGTCTAGTGCTACTGCTAGCACACTTCCTACTGGTCCTACCACTACTGCTGGTATATCACCTGGGAAAGTAGCCAATCTGCGTTCAAATTATCTCCAACAAATACGAGATCTCCATTCATTGTTTGAAAATGGAGCAATCACAGAATGCGAATTCCAAGAGCAAAAGCTTCCAATTCTTGAGCACTTAAAGAAATTGTCTGCTTCATAACATTTATGTGAAAACAACTTTGATATTTACAGTAGCATTACATTATACATACCCTGAATGTCTAATATACGAATTACAATTTTCTGTTGTGACTGAATTAAATGCTGTTAAAATCATTGCCCTTGGTGATGATGTTGCCTGGAAATGAGTGTTGTTGGCCTGTAGATAATGTTTGACTTCCCCAAACACTTCTTCAATGGGATTCATATCAGGAGAATAGGGGGGCAGAAATCGAACAAGTGCTCCAACGCTCAGAATAGTATCAACTACAGAATCTACATGGTGGATAGAGGCGTTGTCCATGACAACTATGGAGTTTGGACTTACTCCATCAAATGGAACTAACACAGGTATGAGACACCTCCTGATGAAATCCAGAAAGGTTTCCCCATTGACACTTCCTTCAGCTATGTACACATCCTTAATACCTTCTGTAGACAAGATTCCAATGGCAGAATAGCGCTTCCCTCTGAGCTTTAGGGAGTAATCTTGGGGTGGTAGACCTCTAATACCATAGCCATATTTTCGGAGGGCATTTCGCAAGTCACAACCAGTTTCATCGATCCATAAGAACATTGAGGTGTTGAACATGGTGATATCATACCAATATTCAGCCCGTTTAAGCTCCGAGCGTTGCAAAGCAATGTGCCTAATTACCTGGTGGGTCATTCCAATGCGATGCATGGTTCGGCAAATTGTTGATGTATCAATCCAGTGCAACGTCCTACTATACAGTTCTTGCTGTAGCTCTCGTAGATAAATGCCAGGTTTTGCCAATGCTAAGTCTAGCAGTAACAATTTCTCATGCTCACAAAGCTCTCCCACCGGTCCATTTCTCTTGACAAAAGGTCTGACATCCCCTGTTGCTTGGTACCGTTGAGAATACCGATAAACTGAGCTGACACTGACACACATCAATTCAGCAACATCTTCAGCTGGCATGTGGTTGAAGGTATGCATCCAAACAATGCGCCACCGCAAATCGTCTGAGTATGGAAGCGGCATGATGCCCGATTATTCAAATTTGAATGTTACGCGTGCGCGTGCGCGTGCGGATAGTGCGCGCGCCGCGCACAGAAGGTCAAATCTGATTGGTCAGTCCAAGTCAAACGTCGCCGATTTAATTCTTTTTTTCGCAAGCGACCTGCAAAACACGGTAATGCACCCGCCCGCATGAAAATACAAAAACGGGTGGACGAGAAACTAATAATGTAGTTCATTGGCCTTATCTTCAATTCTCATTATTATTGTGATTATATATTTATCATGCTCATTATTATTCATTATCTTCAATTCTCATTATTTCAAAATAATATTGTGATTAAAGTTTATCATCCTCTCTTTACCTAAAACACAGTATTGAACAAACAAAATTTTCAATACAGCAGCTGTGTTTCTAGCGAAGGCTCGCCCCAGTGATGTTCAAACATCGTCACTAGTTATAGGTAATGATCGTCAGGCAGAAAAGCGAGGAGGCACTTGCCTCTATGGTAGTTACGCCCCTGCTGTCACAGTCGGCACTGAAGGATGGAGGGGACTATCATGACAGGCCTACACGGAACTATGAGACTGTCCGTCATAATTTGTTTGCTTGGATCTGTATCAGTAGTCTTCAAGATCTATTGTGCTATGGCTTTATTAAAGTTTTCAAGTCGCGGCTACTGACAGAGACTTACAGAGGCTCAGCTCAGGCTCGCCCCAAACAGGCCCTGCATGACACTAGTTATTTTGATATTCTGCGCATGCGCATAGACCATGACGTAATCGTTGTGGCTTTGTTTGTACGAGCCACACCCAGTTGTTGTGGTTTACTGTGACCACTGAACTGAAAGCTCAATTCACCGACGAAACGTTCCCTAGAAAACTTATCCAGTGAACTCAGTGCGTGCTCTAACTAGTCACTCTACTCCGATCGATCAAACCAGCTAGTTGTGTAGCTATGGCGGAGGCCAGTAGCTCTGGGGGAGAGGCAAGCGAAGAAGATGATTCTGATGAAGCTTCTCCGAGTGATGGCGAGATCACCGCGGCTAGCCCGCGCCCGCGACGGCACACCAACAAGAGGAAGAAGCTACGCTACGTTCAAGACTACCTACAAAGATTACCGAAGCACCAGCGAAAGAGAATACAAAAAGAAATCGACAAAGGCTATAAACCAGGTGAGAATGACTACATATTATAAAGTATGATACAATGGGCTCTTCCATTTAATAGGCATACACCCCCCATTGAGGAGTGATAATTACATACTGAGGGGACTTTTTTTGTGAGTTTCTTGAGGGTCCTTTTGGTAATTTAATTGATTCTTATGGGCCTCTTTTGGCGATTTTAATTAATCTTGTGGGGTATTTTCTACCAAATAGCAGATTCCGGAGGGGTCAAGCAACCACTTATTAATTTCCAGAGGATATTTCAGATAAATTTAATTGATCCTAGGGGGTGTAATTGTCCAAATTAATTATTCTTGGGGGGCAAAATGAGTTAATTAGTTCCTGAGGGGTCATTTTACAATTTGCTCCTCAATGGGGGTGTTTGCTTATAAAATGGAAAAGCCCAATAAATGAATGATCCACTAATAATATTCTCGAGCAATAATTAATACTGATTTATCGCACATCCCTAATATGTGTTTAATAGTTTATTTAACAGCTTCACCACAACAAACGATGGTCCTGCATGCATGCTCTCATCTGTTGCATCAAGACCCGGACCACCGCCCCCCCCCCCCCCAATAGTATTAACAAGCGATCGATTGTCATTGAATGTGATGATGAACTGATAGCAGATGATGATTATTACCAGTTTGCCCTTCCCCCATACCCACAAATAATACTTATCAGAGCAAAGAGGTGTATAAGCTATTATAAATAGAGCTAAACCTGAACTACAACGTATACACGTATTATACATGTATCATAATAAATTATGATATTATACAGCAGCTAGGATACAGTCAAAATACCCTAACAGTATCACTATCAATGTTTTGGTTGCATAGAGAAGTTACATTAATGTTGAGAATAGACACAGCACAGGTAGGCTAAATGGATTGAATCCCTTCGCTCCCCCTCCCCTGACTAAACAAGTAAGGAAACTGCTTCTGTGGTTCGCCACCGCCACATGCCTTAATTACCAGAAATCTCCACTGATAATAGATCAGTTGACAGGCAGGGATGGGAGCTGGGCCGGGGGAGAGCATTCTCAATGCACATGTACATAATACGTGTGTATCTCAACTCTTGACTGAGCATGCATAGTATAATTATAGCAAGAGTATTATAAAGAGGGGGAGGGAGAGTATTGAACCGCGTATATGTTGTGTGTAACGGCTGTTCATACGGTTCATGACCTTTGTAGTGATATTCATGTTTGGAGGTCACCCTAATTACAGCCCAGGCCAGCCACGTGTGCGCACACAAGTATACCCCATAGTAGTGCTATATAGTGCGTGTGCAAGAGTACTGGTACATTCCAGAGTGACCTCCACAAATTAATATCATGAACTGTACGAACAGCCGTTACACATAGCATATACGCAGTTTGATACTCTCCCTCTCCCTCTTTATATACTCTTGATAATAGAGAGGGGTCATTCAATGAATAGAATGGTCATGTACTAATAAACACCAATATACCGTATTTCTTCTAAAAATTCGGCATGAAAATAATAATATTGCTTTAGCTTCGCCGAATTTTAGAGGTTAATATTCAACATTCTGTCTGTGTGCGGGTTCCATTCCTGTTTATAGCATACATTGTATACGCATGACGACCTTTGCCGAAAATTAGAGACTATTTTCAATCATTCGGTAAAGGGTGCCGAATAATTAGAAGGGCCAAATTTTTAGAAGAAATACGGTACCTCAGACTGTTGTTATGTTTTATTATGGTAGTCCTCACTTAGTATTTACTGAATACATTCATGAAACTGTGCATGTGCTATGTGTGAACTATAAACGATTTTGTATGGAGACAGTGGAGCATACAATCGTACAAGTGATAACCTTGTGGTTTTTAAATCAGCGTTAAAAATTACTCATTAAAATAATTGGTTAAATTGCCAAACATAACCATGTAAGTATGATTAAATTGTATTTGTGGAAGTATGTATTCCTGGTGAACTCCAGTGCAGCTAGTGTAGCTTTATCCTATACTGATTGATGTGTTCACTCCAATACCACAGCTCTCACTGTCGACAACATCACCAGTGCTCTCAATGGAATAGACTGGGGGAAAATTGGTCGATACATACTTTGCTTCCCCGACTCCAAATATGATGAAATAACAAACCAGTTTTCCAGTGATGCTGATAGAATGAGAGCTGCAGTGAGAGAGTGGCTGCTACGAGACCCTCTCGCCAGCTGGAGGAGACTAATCCACCATCTTTATCGCTTCAGTGAAGTAGAGCAAGCAGACAGTATACTTCACTACGCTGAGGAGCTGACTGGTATGTACATGATAATGATTACGATTCATACTACACTACACCACATGATGCATGGAAAATGCACAAGGGAGAAAGTCACTGGTCTATAATATCTATACAAATTTGTGCCTAAAAATTTGTAGGAATGCATGTGAACATGTAGGCATGTGTGTGGTGTGTTTATGTTTGATACATGTTTGTATTGTAATTCATAATAATGTGAATTATTCTCCAGTTCAAATGTGTTATGTATAGATGGCATTGGTTCTTATGGTCAAGCACCTTTTATTTTACTGTGTAAAGTAGTTTCTTATCCCCACCTGCATTGAGATTTTGTTGCCGCCTTTATGCATACATGTAGGATTGATACAGACCATCATGTTTACATGTGTTACTCAGCTATAATGAATTTCATAGCATATTGAATGAGATTCATAGCTAATAAGCAAATCAAATAACCTCACACCGAATACAATATTACATAGGATGAGGAGCAAAAATCTTTCTTATTAGCCTTACGTGTGTACATGTATTTATAGCTCCACTCCCCACCCACCCACATGCAATGCTATTGACATTCCATTGTCTACCACAGATAAATTAATAGAAAAAATTTGGTCACATCCCCAGTAGAATAATAACATTTACCAAAGCTGATTAATTGTAGATATTAATTATTATAATATTATTATGCACAGCTGATGGAACCAGGAATCTCATTACTACCTAATTATCATAGGGTGCACCTCTGTTATTGAGCATTCTTTAATATGTCATTCACATTTCCCTCACAGACACTACACTCACTCACAGCAACCTGTCCACCGTACTAAACCATGTGGTGGACATAGGCAGGCTGATGGACTGCCTCGATATACCAACCAGTATGAGGAGGAAGATCAGAGAACACAGCAAGGATGAAGAGCAGCAGCGAGAGGAATGTATCTACTACTGGATGAATGTCAGCCCCTACTCTGGATGGGGGGTTCTTGGAGGGCGGCCACACTGGTACGAACAAGAGGCTGCCCTTCGAGCTGCAAATGAATATATTCAGAGGGCTCCAGGTACATATGGGTGTGGCATGTGTATGTATTGGAATGTAGATCATGTATACATTACACAGCAAATTCATGCCTGCAGTGATGTACATTGTGTATGTAGCAGTGCATTTGTTGATTACACTGATGCTCACACTGACCACATCTGTGCACATGTCCACCTCCACACACACACACACACACACACACACACACACACACACACACACACACACTCACCCGTCATACAGAGCCCACATTGACGGTCGATAATCTCACTGCTGTCCTCGATAGCATTCAGAAAATGGACTATGTTGACTATCACATCCCACTCTCCAAGCGACGTCAACTCCAGCAGCAGTATGACAGGGGACAGGTGAACACAGCCCGTGCTGATTACATCATTGATCATCATCCAAGTCCCTCTTGGACAATGGTAGCCAATACGTTGTGGCTCAGGAAAGCAGCTGAAGCACTGGAAATGGTTCAAAAATTGTATCTCAAAGGTGAGCCATGTGCAAACAGCTCACAGCTGTAGGAGTGAGGGGAGAATAATATTGTCAGTTTCTGAGCTTTGCACTAATAATATTATTTATGCCACTAACCCTTGACATTAATTAATTTTTGGATGTGTACAAAAAATGTACTAGTAAAAATTATTGTTCTTCATTATTACATTATCTCTGTTAAATATGTGTGTAGTACATGAACAGAGGATCTTGGTTCACTGATATGTCATAGTATGTGGAATAGCACATGTGCACACATATCAACCTGTTATCAAATCAGCTACTGACCATAACTCGCTATAGCATGAGGCTGTAGGAAACACTGGAAACTTGCCTGACCACTGACCACCATTTATTTATTCTCTGGGTCCCTGCAGCATTATAGTAACATACTGACAGTAAACTGCAGCATGTTATAGTTACAGGATGGGTTCCTATACTATACTGGCCCTTGTATACAGTATAGTGTAACTGACTTGTTGTATATTAACCACTAATGAGCCTATAATATTATGTGAAATTAAATTCGTGTTTGACTACAGAAAAAAATATTTTCAGTCCCTGCACAGTAGATAGTTAAAATAATGATATTATTATACAGTCGACTGCTATAGTTAAAATGCATGTATGCTACGTACGTAGCTTATTTTCCCTGGTTACTATAGTGCATCATGTACCTCGCTGTAGCTACTCCCCATGCCTGGTCCTCTCTCCCAGCTATTAATTTTAATATTGCTCACGAAAGTTGGGTGGAATGCAACATTAAAATGCTGGCAATTGGTACTCGAGTTGTCAGTAGCTTCTATCTGCCCGACAGTCGTCCCCGCTGCTTTTGCTCACTAAATTCAGCCGAACTCATTTCCCGTTAATTGGTGGTCATGGTTATAAATTTGTGCGCACACTGTTACCTGACCCTAGCCCCCTCACCTTCCAATTGCTTGCGACACCTATGTACACTAGGCACTGCTCCTACTATAGCTATAGGATATTCTGCACCGTATAAGGCGGCATGTATATTTCACTGCTTCCTCCAGGTTTATAAATGCATAAGCTATCCCTTGAAAGTTTCCCGCTAGCTATTATTATGGCATGAGGAATGGAGAATGTGTAACAGAAAGCGGAATTTAATTGTCGTTCATCCATGCAATGCTTGTCTATTGACAGTGTATAGAACACTATAGCACTGTGTCATGCATGTGTACAGGTACTGGCCATGATTTATTAATTACTGATTCTTTGCTATAATTATACAGATATCAACCTTCAAAATCTGTGTCTGGAGAAGTTATCAAATTGGCTAAAGAGTACCAGCGATATTGACACTCTTCCCCTTCCAGTAAAACTTAAAGTTGAATTAAAACATCGTTTATTTGGTGAATAGCATTGCATTTATTTTCAATTTATTATTCATTGTTTTTTCCCCTCGTTCACTCATGAACATTCTATTGTGATCATTGTTGTGTTGTGTGCAATATTTGGTGTCGATAATTATATTATTACCAGGGTTTATTTCAGGATTTTGCTCCAGGGGGGGGCAAATTCTTAGCGCCCAAATATTTGGGGGGGGGGGCAAGTGGAACAAATCAGCACAGTGTGTATGAAAGCACACCCATCTAGGGGGGTCTGGGGGCATGCTCCCCCAGGAAAATTTTTAATTTTATAACCCCTGAGATTGCTTCTGGTAGCTTCTGAGAGCATAATATTATGATGATGATGATGACAACAACCTTGTAGCCTACTAGTATGCAGCTACATCTCTCTCTCTCTCTCTCTAGTGATATTTCTTAAGGACCAACAAACAAATTAATTATACAGGGGGGCAACCAAGTTTCCAGGGGGGGCAAAAGCCCCCCCTTGAAATAAACCCTGATTACTATTGAGATATTTTGATATTTGTAATGACATTGTATAATTACATAATAGCTATATGGAGGGTATCCGTGCCATCCCTACTTGTAGAGTCTACCGACTCTATGATAATAATGCTCCACTTAGGCTGGCCGTGGTATTTTTCTCCCAGAGGGGCAGGAGCATTTTTCTAGGAGGGGGGGGGGCATAGCTTACAGCTGCTAATTAGCTAATTTGGGAATTTATTGTGTATTTTATACCATGCATTGTTGAAGTAAATTTTCTTACTGCCTGAACGAGCCTAAATTTTAGTCCCCAAAATGCCTCAGAAAGCATCTGGTAGCTAAATACCTAAAATCTCAAAATTTTCTGGGGGAGCATGCCCCCAGACTCCCCTAGGAGAGCTGCAAGCAGCAGGGGCCTTCGGCCGCAACCTATTCAATGTCAGTTTGTATGCCCCCCGCCCTTTTTTTTCATTGCTTCCTACCCCTCTGTCTCCATGCTGACACATTCAAAGCACATCAACAATGTTGCTAGAATACTGCTCCATGAAACAGGACTGGGGCTAAAGGTACATATAGCTACTGCACAGCGTGAACAACTGTAGCCGATATAATAATATGGTCAGCTTAATGTAATATTAATGAATGATTAATATTGCCACGGTGTGGCTTGATTCATTTATTTTCTTTGATTTGTAGCACCTGCCTGAAGCTGTGAAAGTGAAGGGAAAATCTAAGACTTCCACGAGAACTAAACGAAATAAGTACAAATAACTACATGTATTATAAGTTTTACTATATTATGCTGTATGCATGACATTGTATATTATGATATTTTGCGCATGCGTGTGGGATATCGTTCCTGACCGAATGACGTAATCGTTGAGGCTTTCTGGTACGAGCCACACCCAGTTGTTGTGGCTTACTTTAAAACCGATCCCTTGAAGCTTTTATCCAGTGCGTGCCCTAGCAAGCCACTCTACTCCGATCGATCAAACCAGCTAGTTGTGAAGTTATGGCGGAGGCCAGTATCTCTGGGGGAGAGGCAAGCGAAGAAGAAGATTCATATTATTATGATTTAGCTTCGTACCCAGGCCCGGAGGCGGATTATGATTTCGATGAAGCTTTTCCGAGTGATTATGACTCCGATGAAGCTTCTCCGAGTGACGGCGAGATCACCGCGGCTAGCCAGCGCCCGCCGCGACACACTAACAAGAGGAAGAAGCTATGCTACGGTCAAGACTACCTACAAAGAACACCGAAGCACCAGCGAAAGAGAATCAAAAAAGAAATCGACAAAAGCTACAAACCAGGTGAGACCGCGGCTTTGCATACAGCCACAAAATTAATGTTATTTCCCACACTCCTGATTGAATGGCTTCTAATAAATCGTCCGCGAGTTTAATACATCAAAACATAGATAATTTAGACAACGCTCACGTAGTCTAAATTATCATATGATCAAAATGATTAGCGTATCCGTTCTAATTTAATAAGACGCCTCTCTAATAAACACGCCACCTATGTCGGAATCCTAATTTTGACGCTCTGACTATGCGCGTGCCATACGGCCATATTATACTAATTTTTTTTCTAGGCGTGTTCTAATTAGAGCGGTATCGGTATACTTACAGCTGACAATACCTCAGTAGTACGGAGTACCCCGTACGGAGTACTGGAAGCTATGTTCTCCACACTTTTGCTCTATTTATATATACAACGAGCCTCTCTAAAAGATGCGCCACCTGGATCAGAATGTTAATTTCCAGGCTCTAATTATGCGCTATCCAAGATTGGTAATTATTTTATAGTAGTGTGTTAAATAGATCGGATATGGTACGGTCTAGAATAAATTTACATAATATAATATTGAGAAACACTTTCCCACTTCCCCTGATGTCATGTATTCCCCCCACCCCCCGAAGATGTAATTAAAATAGGTTTAGAGGCAAGATATCGTTAATTAAAATGTACCATTTACCCCCAGAACATCATTAAAATAGCCCCAAGACTTCATCAAGCCCAGCTACCCCATCAACTCCTTCTCATAGTTTCTTTATTGTTTTTTTTTGGCAATTTTGCTCACTTGTGATAGCTAAATTTGTCACAGTAAGCATCCTCAGCCCGAACCGCGGCCAATATTAATTTTTTGGTGATGTCAAGGTTCACGTTTACGGATGAATAAATAGAAAATTCCCAGGATTTCTGGGAATTTTGGTGCGTGCACAGACAGTGTGGACCAGGCTCTCTTTCCTCTCCCCCCCTCCCTCCACCCAAAAAGTGAGCCTGGATTCGAGGCTATAATTAGAATAATCCGCCTGGTTTGCTAAAGTTGTATTATAATTATTCAGTTATATACATGTAGCTGGATATCATCGCAAACTATTATTACAAATAAAATAAATTAGTTATGGGTTAATAATGTTGTCTGTCTTTAGAATAATTAAGTTACCAAACATATCCAAAAATTTCCGTACATGTGCTATCCGTTGTATTATGGAGACAATGGAGCATACCATTACAATTAGCAATAACCTTGCAGGGTTTGTGTACTAAAATAAAATTACTGAACACATCCTTGATTAAGTTCTCAAAATTGTATTTATGAAAGTGTATGTTCACTGAATCAAGTGAACTCCAGTGCAGCTAGTGTAGCTTTATCCTATACTGATTGATGTGTACACTCCAATGCCATAGCTCTCACTGTTGAAAACATCACCAGCACTCTCAATGGAATAGACTGGAGGAGAATTGGTCCGCTCATACTTAACCTCCCCTACTCCAAAAATGCTGAAATAACGAAGCAGTTTTCCAGTGCTGATGATAGACTGAGACCTGGAGTGAGGGAATGGCTGCTACGAGACCCTCTTGCCAGCTGGAGGAGACTGATCAACCAGATTTATATCTATGATAAAGTAGAGCGAGCAGGCAGTATACTTCACTATGCTGAGGAGCTGACTGGTATGTACATGATAATGATTATGATTCATACTACACTACACCACATGATGCATGGAAAATGCACAAGGGAGAAAGTCACTGGTCTATAATATCTATACAAATTAGTGCCCAAAAATATGTAGGAATGCATGTGAACATGTAGGCATGTGTGTGGTGTGTTTATGTTTGGTACATGTTTGTATTGTATTTCATAATAATTATTCTCCAGCTCAAATGTGTTATGTATAGATGGCATTGCAGGTATAGTCAGAATCCAAATATGGATGAAAATTTCCATATAAAATCATCCGTGTTTGGATGATTATTTACTGGAATGTCAGAATCATCCATATTTGGATGATTATTACATAGCTCTCTCTATAGAGAGGCTGATGTCATCTATAATCATCCAATATTGGATGATTCTGTTCATCCAATATTGGATGTGGCCTTTTTCTTCCATTATTGGATGCTTTATGTCATCACTTTCTGGATGAAAATTATGATACAATAATCATCCATTGTTGGATGTAATTTGTCATCATTTTTTGGATGAAAATTATATGAAGAAAACGTGAATCATCCCTTACTGGATGATTCTTTCCATCACTTTCTGGATGAAACTTATACAGTACAATTATCATCCATTGTTGGATGTAACTTGTCATCATTTTCTGGATGAAACTTATACAGTTCAATTATCATCCATTGTTGGTTGTAGCTTATCATCATTTTCTGGATGAAAATTATGTAAAGAAACGATCATCCCTTACTGGATGATTCTTGCCATCACTTTCTGGATGAAACTTATTCAGTACAATTATCATCCACTATTGGATGTTATCTTGTTTGAGAACTTTATGCTTCAGGTTAAATTATTTCTTACAGTTTCAAATAATAAATTATTATGGATAAAAGAGGAAAAATAGATGTAGGTGTAGCATGCCACAATGGCTCCGTGCTGGAATGGCCATAGGGAGGCGCACGCAACATCGCCGCAAAACGTGCTCAACAATGGTATAATGTATACTTATATGTGGTATGGATGGAAGGGGCTGGGGGGTGGGGTTGGGTTGCAAATGGTTAGCAGGGTTAGTCTCTAGGGTTTGTCTATGAAAGGGGGGAGGGGCTAAGGGGTTTGGGGATGGGTTGCCAATGGTTAGCAGGGTTAGTCTCTAGGGTTTGTCTAAATGAAAGGGGTGAATAATGATTGGCAGCAGCGACAACAGCGGTGGTGTAGTGGTTGGGGCTCTTGCGTGTGGAATAGTAGTGGGTTCAAATCTAGCTTTCTGCTTTGATTTTTTTTCACTTGTCGACATTTTTGTAAGTTCTCGTAGGATCGGCCGAGCCATTCCAGCACGGATCCAATATAGCACGCTGCAGTAGGAAAACTGTCATTGTACTTAATAATATTATATAACTCTACAATTACATTTATAACACACAACAAGTATATATATTTGATGTCACAATCATGACTGAACACTACTAACAGCATGCTATGTACAATCAAGTGCCAGTTAATACTGTGCGCATGCACAGATGAAAGCAGCACCGATATTTGCTATGGTGTAGACCACATCCCTCACTGAGCAGCTACTCAAACTCACCATGTAATGGCGATGTTTTCACTCCGCTCGAACGTCAAATCTATCACCAGACCATGACAAAGAGCAGAGCAGGCCTATCAAAAAGCGTGGCGCTTGCGCCGCTCGCTCAAGCTCGAGAATGCATCTCTATGGCCCCTAGGTCATGGCAACCTTGTTTGTGCACATGGCACAACAATTCTGACCAATCATGAGTCTTCTGAACTTGTAGGAGAGTGCATCTTTTATGCCTTTCAACTTATTAAACATTGGTGATTATGACAGAATGAAAATTCATCCAGAAACTGATGACATATAACATCAAAAAATGGATGCTAAATTTATTATACAACTTTCATCTAAAAATTGATACAAATATATTTATTATACACCTTTCATCCAAAAATTGATACAAAGAAACATCCAATGATGGATGATAATTGTATTGTGTAGCTAACTTTCATCCAGAAAGTGATGATAACAAACATCCAATAATGGATGCTACTTGCGTCATACAAATTTCATCCAGGAACTGATGTCAAGAAACATCCAACAATGGATGATAATAATATTTGTCAATACAAATCATCCAAAATTGGATGATTTCATAAGTGATGAAATAATCATCCATTTTTGGATGATTTTATATGGAAATTTTCATCCATTTTTGGATCAGGAACATACCTCGCATTGGCTTTTATGGTCAAGCATTTTTTTTTTTATTGCATAAAGTAATTTCTTATCCCCACTTGCATTGAGATTTTGAAGCCGCTTTTATGCATACATGTATTATTGATATAGACCATCATATTTACATGTGTTACTCAGCTATAATGAATTTCATAGCATATTGAATGAGTTTCATAGCTAATAAGCAAATCAAACAACCTCCCACCGAATACAATATATTACATAGGATGAGGAGCAAAAATCTTACTTTTTAGCTTTACATGTGTACATGTATTTATAGCTCCATTCCCCACCCACCCACATGCAATGCTGTTGACATTCCAGTGTCTACCTCAGCTGATGAATTATTAAACGTGACCACATCCCCAGTAGAATAATAACATTGATAATTTTATTGCCAAACTGATTAATTTTTGGCTGTAGATGTTATTTTATTATTATGCGCGGCTGATGGGAACCAGGAATCTCATTACTATATAATTATCATAGGGTGCACCTCTGTTATTGAGCATTCTTTAATGTGTCTTTCACATTTCCCTCACAGACACTACACTCACTCACAGCAACCTGTCCACTGTACTAAACCATGTGGTGGACATGGACAGGCTGATGAACTGTCTCGGTATACCACACAGTGTGAGGGGGAAGATCAGAGAACACAGCAAGGATGAAGAGCAGCAGCGAGAGGAATGTATCTACTACTGGATGAATGTCAGCCCTGACTCTATGATTGGATGGGGGGTTCTTGGAGGGCAGCTACACTTATGGGGAGAAGAGGCTGCCCTTAGAGCTGCAAATGAATACATTCAGAGGGCTCCAGGTACATGTGGGTGTCGCATGTGTATGTATTGGAATGTAGATCATGCATACATTACACAGCAAATTCATGCCTGCAGTGATGTACATTGTGTATGTAGCAGTGCATTTGTTGATTACACTGATGCTCACACTGACCACATCTGTTCACATGTCCACCTCCACACACACACGCACACACACACACACACACACTCACCCGTCATACAGAGCCCACATTGACGGTTGATAATCTCACTGCTGTCCTCGATAATGTTCAGGAGTTCATGGTCTCTGTTCTCTTTTACCTTCACATCCCACCCTCCAAGCGAGATCAACTCCAGCAGCAGTACGGCAGTGGACAGGTGAACACAGCCCGTGCTGATTACATCATTAACCATCATCCTAGTCCATCATGGACTCTAGTAGCCTATGCTTTGTGGAAGCATCAAGTAGCTGGAGCACTGGAAATGGTTCAAAAATTGTATCTCAAAGGTGAGCCATGTGCGCACAGCTGTAGGATAGCCTTTAGCTACATTGTTAACCAGTTTGCAGTGCTTGGCCTGCATGAATTTTTGCATTGTGTCGATAGGTGTGGCTACGAAATGCCAAACCCAATAATTATTATTAAATTGTGGTATCCAAGAAAGGGCACTGTTTGTGATGCTCATGGACCATAATATTCATGCTACCTAATCCTTCGATTTTATTTTTATTCTATCCTGTAATTTGTGGATACAACAATCATGATCAGGTGTAGCAGGGGGTGCTCGCCTCGGGCCCCTGCTTGTAATATAGTATGGGAAACTTTCGAAGGAGAAAACTTTCGCGGGTCGGCATTTCGTGATGGAAACTTTCGCAGAATGTTAAACAGACTGCTGTAGCAGGCCTAAAATTTCGTGGAGAAAACATTCGTGGATGGCTGTAAAATTGCAAAATGTGTGAAGATTTTCTCCCTTGAAAGTTTCCCGCTATAATAATATTATATGGTATGAGGAATAGAGAATGAGTAACAGAAAGTGGATTTTTAATTGTCGTTCATTCAATGCTTGTCTATTGACAGTGTATGAAACACTATAATAATATTATTATACCGTACCCTCGCGAAAGAGGGCCCACTACGGAATGTCCGCCCACCCCCCACTTTGGGCTCAATTTCCTGTTAAGGTCTAGTGTTTACTTGAATATGCATGCGCCCATGTGTAGCTGCCCTTAAAAACGCAGCTCAAATGGCTGGTTTATGAGGACTGAACTTCGTAAGATCGATAAGCAACGTGCTAAACAGCTGTAAAACTAGGCCTAGCTAGCTTTATTCCACGTTTCAGCAAAAATAAACTAACGCACACGGCTAGCGATCGTAGCCACGCCCACTTATTAGAGCTGCACTCAACGACACACGGTGAAGAATCGCGGCTGCCCTTGCTCTGAATTGGTAATCGTGCTTGAATAAAGCTGAAATCAATAGTAGCCGCTGCTACTATTCATATTATGAAGTTAGTGTGGGTAACCTACCTGGGCGCTCTTTCGCGTATAAATGCGATACTGATACCTCGAATATCGGCCCACCCCCCAATCTTGGCCCAATGTAAGGTGCACCGCCCATGGGCCCTCTTTCGCGAGGGTACGGTAATATTATAGCACTATAGCAATAAAATTAGTGCTATACTGTGTCATGCATGTGTACAGGTACTGGTCATGTTTTATCAATAATTGCTGGTCCTTTACTACAGAGATCAACCTTCAAAATCTGTGTCTGGAGAAGATATCAAATTGGCTGAAGAGTACTAGCGATATTGACACTCTTCCCCTTCCAGTAAAAGTTAAAGATGAATTAAAGCATTATCATTTATTTGGTGAATAGCATTGCATTAATTTTCAATTTATTGTTCGTTGTTTATTGCCTTCGTTCACTCATGACCATTCTGTTGTCATCATCATAATAATATTATTATTATTTTGTGTCGATGATTATTATAACTATTATGCTCCACTTACTAGGCTGGCCGTGGTATTAAAATTATTATTATATGGGCAAGTAAGAGAAGAAGAGAGTACTAACTGCTAAAAAGCTGTTTTTGTAGTACAAAGGTCACCAGACATGCTTTTGTACAGTAGTTATGATAACACCTTGTCTGTTTGTAGTACTAAACATATTATGCAGGTGTACTTTGTACTACGAAAAGAGCTTTTACAGGCAGGTATATATACTGGAGTTAGATACTCTCTTCTCTCTCTTATCCACTCTTGATATGGGTCATTAAATTTTCATCTACTGACAGCTTTAAATTTTCGAAGATAGCTTCACCCACTTGCCATTGCAATTGGCCATGGGTAGCTGCTGCGTGTGTCCCCAGACTCCCTACCCCCACCCCGACCAGCATAAGTGTGACACCATTATTATTGGAATCGAATTTCTTGAGCATGCACTGTAAATCCTGAAATAAACACTGCACAGCCTAATAATATTTATAACCCACCCATGGCATGGTATCAGTGGAGATCACTGCACAGCTGGGTTGTTGTCTGTCTTCTCTCACACCACCTTGATCCTCTGCTGGTATGTATCTTAGCAACGTTATTGATGTACTTGTATACCTGTCAGCATGGAGAATGCCTCCAAACATAGTACTGCCCCACGAAACAGGATTGGGGCTAAAGGTACTGCACAGCATAGACAACTACATGTATGGTACGTGTTCAGCAAGCTGACATACAATCAGCTAAATTAAATTAATGAATGATTGTGTGCATATTAAATTTTATGCAATGTCATCCTTTGTTTTACTATTGGCATGCGTTGAAGTTCAGGGAGACTGGGGATGAGGCTACTTTGTTTATCGTTTGATTTGCAACAATCTGCCTGAAGCTGTGAAGGTCAAGTGACAATCTATATGACCTCCTCAAGAACTAAACAAAACAGGTAAGACTTCTAAATTTGGAGTAAGTAAGGGAAGTGAATTTTTAAATCAGAAAGCATCTGAGCTAATGAACTTCATGGTATACGTGTGTAGTTAAGATAAGCCTTGTCCCCCTCACTCCTTTGTCCTTGTTGCATTGGTCCCCCCCTTATAGTATGGTTGTGACAAAAGAGTTTGCCTCCCTCCATTACGCCTAAAACCATTTTGCCCCCCCCCCCTCCCCAAATACCCTAATGCAGCGTTGACTATAGTATTATATTATCAATATGCATGATTGCTCATCAACGAAAACTGAGAACTGAGGTTCTGGGGGCTATTTAGATATACATGTACATTCTTAGCCACCATTGACAATAATTGGTGATGGTCACCACTCTGTGGAACAGGTAGTGATGGTAGTGATCAAGATGATGATGGTGCTGCCTCAGACAGTGAGACAGCCACGGGGAGAGGGTGAGCTGGATGTGTCTACTCCCACTGCCACCGGTGCTGAGAGTGGAGGAGGTGGTGCAGTGCGTCCTGCAGTGGTCCTCCATGGAGAGCCTCTCACTGACAGAAAGAGCACCTTTCAAGCTCATGCAGCACAAGTTAACACAACAGAACAAGTTAGTCAACAGTTTCTTTATGTTGTCCTCAGAATTCCATACACTGAGGTATAGGGGTGGACTTGGTGGTTTTCTTCCTCAACCAATTGCAAGGGCGTATACATGTAGTACACATTGATTCCTAACCTTGTAATGAGAAGAGGGGCATGTAATAAAAATTTGTGTACACTCAGAATTGCATACGCTGGGATGGGGTGGACCTGGTGGTTCCCTTCCTCAACCAAGGGCTTATACATGCATGTAGTACATGTTTACTCCTAAACTTATGAGGGAATGTAATAAACATTTGCACACTTTGTTATCATAATCCGAAGAGACTCCGAAATTCCAGTGATAGCGATGGTGACTCTGATAATAATAATTTTATTATTTCTTTTTCATCCAGGTTAAGGCTGTGCTGGCTGAACTAAAGACCAACAAAAAGATTGCCACGGCAACACACAACATTCTTGCCTATAGGTATACATGATTGTATACCGGTATAGCTATTATACATTACCGATAACTACCAAGAATCATGAATATTTCCTTTTTTAGAATAGATTTCAAATCCACGCAGTATCATGACATTTCCTTTAATTTTAGGCTGTATGATGAATGTCGAGGAGTGTTTGTTCAGGACTGTGATGATGATGGAGAAACCGCTGCAGGGGGAAGGCTCCTTCATCTACTACAGGTTAATTAACTATTATAACAATGAGGACTGATTGGTAATAGCTATTTTTCCTATCATTTAGATTATGGATGTCAGAAATGTGATGGTGGTTGTCACAAGATGGTAAGATAATCGTGACTATCAATCTTGAGTCAATGGTCCCTATTTAAACTAGCTATTTCCAAAGAAAGTCATGTCCATATTAACTTGTTGAACCTCCCTATAATAATTATTATTATTTTTGTTATTCAGAATATATAAGCTCTGCATGTGTTTGTTTTATTGGGCAGATTGAATTTTAATAGGTACTGTTTCCCACGCCTATTCACAGAAGCCTACTATATACAGTGCATCACTATAATATTATACTGTACTATAATATACTACTGTTGACTTTCTTCTCTCACACCACCTCCTCTGCTGGTGTGTAGGTTTGGAGGCATTCTTCTCCATGCTGACAGGTTCAAGCACATCAATAACGTTGCTAGTATACTGCTCCACGAAACTGGACTGGGGCTAAAGGTACTGCACAGCATGTGAACTGAGTGATGTACACTGTAGCCGATAGCTTAAAGAATGATTGTATGGTTTGTACAATGTCATTCTTTGTTTGTTGTTTGATTTACAGAATCTGCCTGAAGCTATGAAAGTCAAGGGACAATCTAAGACCTCCACAAGAACTAAACGAAATAAGTACAAATAACTCTACAATATCATGTCTCATAAGTTTTACGATATGGCGTGTGCACATCAATCTGCGCATGCGCATGTGATATCGTGAATCGTTGTGGCTTTGTGTGTACGAGCCACACCCAGTTGTTGTGGTTTACTGTGACCACTAAACTGAAAGCTCAATTCACCGACGAAACGTTCCCTAGAAAACTTATCCAGTGAAGTGAGTACGTGCCCTCGCTAGCCACTCTACTCCGATCGATCAAACCAGCTAGTTGTGTAGCTATGGCGGAGGCCAGTAGCTCTGGGGGAGAGGCAAGCGAAGAAGAAGACGACTCGAGCGATATATATTATTATGAATCCAGTGAGTGACGGGTCTGATGAGAAGCTTCTCCGAGTGACGGCGAGATCGCCGCAGCTAGCCAGCGCCCGCGGCGACATACAAACAAAAGGAAGGAGCTACGCTACGTTCAAGACTACCTACAAAGATTACCGAAGCACCAGCGAAAGAGAATACAAAAAGAAGTCAACAAGGGCTACAAACCAGGTGAGCTGGACCGCCGCTATGCATACAGCCACAAATGATATTTCCCACACTCCTGATTGAATGGCTTCTATTAATAAATCGTCCGCGAGTTTAATATATCAAAACATAGAGATAATTTAGACTACGCACACATAGTCTAAACATCTATGACCAAAATGATTATCGTATCCATTCTAATTAAGGCGCCTCTCTAATAAACGCACCACCTACATGTACGCTGGAATCCTAATTTTCGCTCTCTAACTATGCGCCATACAGCCATATTAATTCTTTTTTTCCAGGTGCGTTCTAATTAGAGCGGTAGCAGTATACTCACAGCTAGTTGACAATACCTCGGTAGTACTGAGTACCCCGTATGGAGTACTGGAAGCTATGTTCTCCACACTTTTGCTCTAATTACATGTACAACGCCCCTCTCCAAAAGATGCACCACCTGGATCAGAACGTTAACTTAATTTCCAGGTTCTAATTTTGTGTCATCGGTAACTATTAATTTTTATAATGGCGCTTTAATTGGATCGGATACGGTAGTCTAGAATAACTAATATTGAGGAACACTTTCCCACTTCCCCTGCAGTCATGTATTCCCCTCTCCCACCCCCTCCCCCTGAAGACGTAAATAAAATAGATCTAAAGGCAGTGACCCCCAAGATATTGTTAAATTAAATAACTAAACACATCCTTGATTAAATTCTCTGCTTTGTATTGTGAAAGTGTGTGTTTCATTGAATCAAGTGAACTCCAGTGCAGCTAGTGTAGCTTTATCCTATACTGATTGATGTGTTCACTCCAATGCCACAGCTCTCACTGTCGACAACATCACCAGCACTCTCAATGGAATAGACTGGGGGACAATTGGTCGGGGCATACTTCGCCTCCCTTACTCCAAACGTATTGAAATAACAGAGCAGTTTTCCAGTGATGATGATAGAGTGAGAGCTGCAGTGAGGGAATGGCTGTTACGAGACCCTCTTGCTAGCTGGAGGAGACTGATCGACCAGCTTTATTGGCAGGGTAAAGCAGAGCGAGCAGACAGTATACTTCACTACGCTGAGGAGCTGACTGGTATGTACATGATAATGATTATGATTCATACTAGTCTACACTACACCACATGATGCATGGAAAATGCACAAGGGAGAAAGTCACTGGTCTATATAATATCTATACAAATTAGTACCCAAAAATTTGTAGGAATGCATGTGAACATGTAGGCATGTGTGTGGTGTGTTTATGTTTGATACATGTTTGTATTGTAACTCATAATAATGTGAATTATTCTCCAGTTCAAATGTGTTATGTATAGATGGCATTGGCTCTTATGGTCAATCATCTTTTATTTTACTATGGTAAAGTAGTTTCTTATCCCCACCTGCATTGAGATTTTGATGCCGCCTTTATGCATACATGTATTATTGATACAGACCATCATGTTCACATGTGTTACTCAGCTATAATGAATTTCATAGCATATTGAATGAGATTCATAGCTAATAAGCAAATCAAATAACCTCCCACCGAATACAATAATACATAGGATGAGGAACAAAAATCTTTCTTTTTAGCCTTACGTGTGTACATGTATTTATAGCTCCACTCCCCACCCACCCACATGCAATGCTGTTGACATTCCATTGTCTACATCAGCTGATAAATTTAAAAAAAATTGTGGAATAAACTTGACCACATCCCCAGTAGATAACAATATTGATATTGCCTCACCAAAGCTGATTAATTTTAGGTAAAAATGTTATTATAATATAATAATAAATTATTATTATTATGCACAGCTGATGGGATCCAGGAATCTCATTACTACCTAATTATCATAGGGTGCACCTCTGCAGTTATTGAGCATTCTTTAATGTGACCTTCACATCTCCCTCACAGACACTACACTCACTCACAGCAACCTGTCCACTGTACTTAACCATGTGGTGGACATAGGCAGGCTGATGGACTGCCTCGATATACCAACCAGTATGAGGAGGAAGATCAGAGAACACAGCAAGGATGAAGAGCAGCAGCGAGAGGAATGTATCTACTACTGGATGAATGTCAGCCCCGACTCTATGATTGGATGGGAGTTTCTTGGAGGGTGGCTACACTGCTTTGAAGAAGAGGCTGCCCTTAGAGCTGCAAATGAATACATTCAGAGGGCTCCAGGTACATGTGGGTGTGGCATGTGTATGTATTGCAGTGGCGGATCCAGAGGGGTATCCAGGGGTGCACAGGAACCCCCCCTTTGGGCTGCACCTAGCACTAAGAAGTATACTGGTTAGGCTAAATGGAACCCCCCCTTTTTGGCCACAGAACTAAGAAAACTGCTGCTATGGCTCACCTTAGAATGCTTTAGAAGAAATTAGTTCGAAATCAGATCGATTTGACTGGTGGGGCTGGTAGTTGGTCTCAAGAACGATCGAAATGGGCGTGGTTTAACCCGAAAGTGGGCGTGGCTTCTAAAATTTTGCACGCGCTTCGCGCACAACAGTAGATCAGAACCCCCCTTCTAGAAATCCTGGATCCGCCACTGTATTGGAATGTAGATCATGCATACATTACACAGCAAATTCATGCCTGCAGTGATGTACATTGTGTATGTAGCAGTGCATTTGTTGATTATACTGATGCTCACACTAGCTGACCACATCTGTGCACATGTCCACCTCCACACACACACACACACACACTCACCTGTCATACAGAGCCCACATTAACAGTCGATAATCTCACTGCTGTCCTTGATAGTGTTCAGGTGGGCATGGACTTATTTCTCTCATACCTTCACATCCCATCCTCCAAGCAACGTCAACTCCAGCAGCAGTACGACAGGGGACAGGTGAACACAGCCTGTGCTGATTATATCATTGACCATCATCCAAGTCCTTCTTGGATGATTGTAGCCAATGCGTTGTGGTTCTGGGGAGAAGCTGGAGCACTGGAAATGGTTCAGAAATTGTATCTTAAAGGTGAGCCATGTGCACACAGCTGTAGGAGTGAGGGGAGAATACTATTGTCAGTTTTTGAGCTTTGCACTAATTAATGCCACTACACCTTGACATTAATAGTTATTAATTTTTGAATGTATACAAAAGAAGTAATAGTGAACAAGATTTGCTTTTATTGTTCATCATTATTGTAGTAACTCCGTTGATTTTTACATTAGCATGTGTGTAGTACATAAACAGAGGATCTTGGAATAGCACATGTGCACACATATCACATAGCACATGTGCACACATATCAACCTGCTATCTAATCAGCTCCTGACCATAACTCGCTATAGCATGAGGCTGTAGGAAACACTCAGACCTTGCCTGACCACCAACCACGATTAATAGTATTTGACAATAATTTACAAAATACATTCTGCAGAGTAATTGGTATCCTAGCAACCAGCTAGAGGTATGTGTGTGCACCCACTATAGGGAACTACCCACCTCACAATACATGTAGTGGTAACCACAATACTAGGCTAGCCAGCTGTTGTTTATGGTTCTTCTTCTACTATACATGTAGTACATACTAGTGCGTTTATGTGTGTGTGTTTGTGTGTGCTTTATATCTTCACAGGAATAAAATTATTTTGGCTTGTTAGCAGCTGTTACCCATGGAACCGATTGCTTTACATGTATCTGCGTATGGGGTATAATATCCCCGATATTGTGATAACTGGTTCTAGGTGTCTATACATGCAGTACATACTAGTGCTTGCATGCATGTGTGTGTATGTGTGTGCGTGTGTGTACTTTATATCTCCACAGGAATAAACTTATTTTTTAGCTTGTGGAACCGATTGCTTTTTCTGCACCATGGGTTATAATAAGGCTGATAGTGTGATAACTGGTCTTTGTTGGTAGCTAGTTGGCATTTACACCATGCATTGATCATCATTTGAAAACATTACGATCCTATGTATAAGCTCTCCCCTCTTGATGCTGTGTAACATACCCGGATGAAAAGGACCAAGTTACAAGGATTTGCTAAATTCCCGTGGATGAACGTGGCATTATATGTACGTGGAAAATACATGGTCCTTCTCACCCGGGCTAGTACCATGCATCACTAGAGCATTATTTGCATCATCAACTGGACTTACACAGCCACTCTCTACCTCTACACATGCACCTCTATCTCTAGGCACGAGTGAGTCTCGAAGGTTATTTCAGCAGTCGATGAAAAGAGGCCATGTAGACATGTACAATGACAAAATGCTGCTCTATGGAAGTGCAGGAGTGGGAAAAACCTGCACCATGAAAATTGTCGCCGGTGAAAAGCCTCCTGTTGTACGAAATAGCACTCCCGTAGCAACCAAGCCGGTGACGATGTATCAGCTCCAAATGATTAAGGGAAAATGGCGCAAGTACATCTCTCAAGATCGCATGAACCTCTGTGCTAGGATCTCCAAAACGACACTGGGAAGAGAGATAATCAAAGCCATGAAGAAAGCCAAGATTGCAGAAGCGGTACATCGAGCTAAACATCAGGAGGTGGATGGCGGTGGTGAGCAGAAGACATCGACAGCAGCAAGTCCCCAACAACCGACAAGAGACAGCACCCGGCAAAATGAAGATCCCACTCCAAAACCGAAAGCTTCATCGCGAAGCTCAGTCGATCGTGACGTGCTCCAAGTTATTCACGATGTGCTTGATGAGATGTTCCAGCTGATTGACGAGTGTCCCGAGACAGAAGAGCCCCTCACCTTTATTTATAAGCTCCTGGTGTCCGACTGTGGTGGCCAGCCTCAATTCCATGAAATCTTGCCCATATTTTTGCGAAGGATGTCATTGATAGTATTCGTGTTCAAGCTTTCCGAAAGTTTCTCCAATCGTCCGATGATCGAGTATTACGAAGACGGCAAAGCATTGGGCACTCCCTATGAGTCTCACCACACAACAGAGCAGCTCATCAAGGAAGGCCTCCAGTCACTTCACACTCACCGGTCGAGCGAAGGTGCAGGTAAAGATGGTGAAGCTCCACAGATAGTTATGGTCGGGACCCACAAGGACGAAGAAAGTAAATGTGATGAATCGAGAGAAACGAAAGACCAGAAGCTGAGAGAAATGCTGCTGCCAACGTTTGAGAAGGAAATTATCTACTATAATGCAGGAGAAAATAAAGTGCTCTTTCCCATGAATGCCAAGTGTCCTGGTGTTGAAGAGGAGGATATGGCTCAAGCCATTGTCTCCAGGTTCTCCACAGAGAACAGATCAGGTGCGAAGAAGCTTCCACTGCAGTGGCTGGGTTTCGAAATAATGCTTGAAGAAATCACTCAGCGACTTAAGCGTGGAATTCTGAGCAGGAGCGAATGTCTTGAAGTCGCCTATAGACTTCACCTTGACGAGAGTGCACTAGATGCAGCTCTGATCTACCTTGATGAGCTATCGCTGGTCTTCTACTATCCCGATATTCTTCCTGAGATAGTTTTCACCAACCCTCAGGTGCTTCTTGACAAAATCTCAGAACTTGTGAAAGTTCATCACGATAAGCTCAAAATCGGTTCAGGAGAAGATTGGAAGAAATTTTTCTGTCACGCTCTGGTCACAGTCGAGTTTCTTCGAGAACCGATGTTCAAAAAGCATTATGTTCCAGGTCTGTTTGAGCCAGAGCAGCTATCCACCTTGTACCGAAAGCTTTTAATCTTTGCCGACTTCTCTGAGGGTAAGTTCTTTGTTCCCAGCTTGCTTCGAATGCTTAGCAGCACAGAGGTATCTGAGCATCGCGTTTCGTTAGATTCGTTCATCGCTCCTCTTGTCCTTCACTTCCCTGATGGCCCTCCACGTCGTGGCATCTTCTGTGCTCTCATTTCTTTCTTGACCTCACCCGAGAATCACTACCCACATCCATGGAAGTTGAAGAAACCTGCCAGATCCGTTACTCCCGACTGCCTCTACCGAAATTGCATCGAATTCTCGATTTCTGAAGCCGATACCCCATGCTGTGTGACAGTCATTGATACCTTGCTCCAGTTCGAAGTTCACGTGGATGTTTAGAGCAACCCGATGCAGGTTTCTGCTCATCAATCAAGCGCGCTATCGCTGCTGGCTTGCAAAAAGCTAATCTCATGTTGGGCTACACGAATTCAACACCTTCTTTTGCCTTTCTTTGCTCTTGCGGAGTGGGAGAGCCTCATCCTGCTAAGATTGGAAAGAAATCATGGATCTGCACGATAAATGAAGCAAAGGGTAAGAAATTTTCTCCCAACCAGATGGTGTGGCTGGATGAAGCAACCTCTGAATCTAAATCAGGTTAGTTCTTAATTACAGTCAAGCATGAACATTTTTAAATAATTTTATTAGATACTCAGGCTAGTGAAAGAAATAGAGATGCAGGTAATAATGGACACACCATGAAGACATCAGATTCTACTCCGTCTTTGAAACCAGGTAAAAATTAATTGATACTTTGGCATGGTGATCATAACTGAGCCTGCTGCAACAGGTACAGCTAAAAACATGATTGTGATCATTATCTTTGACACTTAGATTTAAATTATGAATACTTTTGTTTATCTTCATTATCGAAAGGTCCAACTGTTCCGGCTGAACTGACTCTCCAGGATGTAGCTGCTCAAGCTGGTCTCAAAACGCTGGATATTCTGGATCAAGAGTGCTCCCAGCAAGTCCTCCTAAGACTAGCCAAACACTGTGTGGACTGGCAGCTGACCGGCTTCCATCTGGAGCTGACAGATGGTGAAATTACTGCCGTGGATGGTGATTATAGATCAGTTGACGAGAAGAGGATTGGTATGCTGGGGAGATGGAAAGAGAAGTTCGCCTTCAAAGCTACTTATCGAGTGTTCATCGAGGCCTTGTTGTCGTGTGGAAGAGCTTCAGATGCCATTGATGCATGCAAAGCTATTGTATCCAGTAAGTAAAAATAATGAGTAGCTATGTATATAATCATGTAACTGTATACACTATATTAATTTTATTTTACTGAATTCTTATTGTGATGTGCAGGTGTAAAAGTGCCAGTTGAAGATGAGAAGGGGAATTTGAAATTCAGTAGTACCATGTCTGATGACAATTTCTTTAAGTGGCTTCGATCAAAAGGAGTTAGTGAAAAAGATTGCAACACTCTCCTGGGTACGTATGCAAGTATATAGCTATACCATAGTGTCCCAGGCAAGCACCCACTTCCGGGTAAGTGCCCATTTGTAGCTCATTTCAAGGGGTCAATGTAGCAGCTCTTATACAAATGTATGGAAGTTATAATTTGGGTAAGCACCCATGCTGGCCAAAATTGTGACTTATGTTTAAGCACCCATGGGCGCTTACTCGGGACACTATACAGTAATCACTAATAGTAGCTAAGAGTCACTGCATGATCTATTCTGCATATTATTGTAGATAATGGTGTCACAGCGGCTGGATTCTCTCAGTCAAATGAAGAAGACTTTGATGACCTTAAATTTGGCAAGAAACTTATTCTCAGAATCCTATCAGAAATTCAAGTAGTTCCTTCCTAGTAACTTTTATACGTAGTATGCATTATTATCATGATATTGTGTTTGATCTCACTAGAATCATCAGTTTCACATCCCTTGATATTATAAAGTATTATGATCATGGTGTATTTCCTGTCATGTTAATAGTAATAATTATTGTGTGGCACCTCAACCCAGATTTGAAATTACTAAGTCTTGCTTTTTGTTATTAAATTTTGTGCATTTGTTGTGGTAAGCACATTGAACTATTAAAAAAAAAGCTGTTTCTCCCTCCCTGGTCCATGATGATATTTTTAATTAATGGTATGGGTCACTACGTATAATAATATCTTTGAAATACCTGTATGCATGGTTTATAAATAAGCAGTGCCCTGAGCATAGCTACAAATAATACACAATGCATGCATGGCTTAGTACAATTGATAAAATTTTAAATTGATATCACTTTTAATTACTATATATAATACCATCGATGCAAAAATAATTTTAGCCTTGTTCCTTCCTATATATACCATTCTAACATTCAGCATGCAATTTTTTTGCACCTGGGGATAATTGCTATAAGGCTATTATTAAATTTATCGTAGTTCTACTCCCAATTCATTGACGACCATTTCTCTAATCTGATCTTAAAGCTTGAATGATGTTGCTCTCTTTGTTAGTGACATTTCTATCCATTGACCTGTATGTGATACGGTAGCAATGGCTGACTCTCTCAGTCTTCGGGTGAACAAACTTATCAATCAGTTCCACCTTTTCCACTAAATCCCCAGCTGACGATCGAACTACTTCATGAAAGTCATTTTCATTGAATTTTTCCTCAAATGCGATATCTTTATACCAAGGTGGATATTTGCTAAAAGGTTTGAATACGATATTCGTCCTGGGGTCTAGTCCAACTGATGAGAACTGCTCAATAAATCTCTCGTCTTTGCTCCAGAGGGTGGGAGAAGAGGGAGGGAGGAGGGGAAGGGGAGGGAGAGGAGAGGGTCGGAGAAGAGGGAGGGAGGAGGGGAAGGGGTGGGAGAGGAGAGGGAGGGAGGAGAGGGAGGGAGTAGAGGGAGGGAGAAATGAGAGGAGAGAGAGGGAGAGGGTGTATAGCATAGTTATTATCATCAGGAATGTAATTCACCGAGAGTGGATAAATAAATGTGTGCTTGATATAATATTATAAGCCATGGTAAGTTTATGTAAAATTAAACGGGTTAAGGGGGAGAGAGAGAGAGAGAGAGGGGGGGAGGAAGGGAGGGAAGGAGAGTTTAATTTTTCAGCAACTACATGTATACCTTGACTACATCAGAAAGGTCAGAAGGGAGGTCAAAGACCACGCCCCTTGAGTCCTTGCTCATCCTCAGACCCTTCACGGAACTCTTCACCTCGGGAGGGAAGCAGCGCTCAAGGATCTTCCAAAAATAGCTGACATGGCGGATTTCGCTGTCACCATAGAGATGATAGGTAGTAAAACCCTGTCAGAAGCGAGAAATGCACGCATTTGAAACTTCAATTTCTACAATCCCAATCAGAGGGAAAACATCCCATTTATCCACATATTATAAACACAAGTATAGCTACCCATGCCTACATGTACTAATGTAGATTATAGATGAGTGGTGCAGTATCTATAGGTATCCATGACCATGTACTACTGACATTGTAGATTATAC
Organism: Cliona cf. orientalis; assembly: GCA_963930775.1. Taxonomy (NCBI): domain Eukaryota; kingdom Metazoa; phylum Porifera; class Demospongiae; order Clionaida; family Clionaidae; genus Cliona; species Cliona cf. orientalis. The sequence goes on from OZ005691.1 coordinate 10,058,105, forward strand.
ATAGTATGTAAATAGCAAATATTTCGTGTCTAAAATATTTCATGCAATAATTTTTGGATAAATGACCCTGTACGGTATTATCGTCAATATTGCGTATGTATTTTCGCGCAAGCCAGGCTGTCTGAAAATATTTTAACAACGAAATATTTGCAATTTTCGGTGCATGTATAGTGATCAGTAGTATCTATAGGAAATTGCTACAGCTTTGGGGACCCCTGGGAATGATCTTTCGGCCATTGTGGAGGGGTACATTACGTGGCCTTGTCTCTGGTGGTACTATCCATTAAAATTATGCATGTATGGCGATGCAGCTACATGTAGTACCATGGTGAGTGGCCATCACATTCGTTCATGCCCACCCACACCTGTCGATAGCAGCCAAACTAAACTAGAGCACCACGTGTACGTGCATGCAGACCGTTTGCCCCACTCTTGTCTTTGCTCCATTCACACTCTACATGCACACATGTTTTGTTGGTGCCAATCCCAAAATAATCCGCGTCTTCATGTCTACACCGCTATACATGTATAGGTCCCAAAAAAATTCACATCTGCATATCTATACCCTATACCGGTATGCATGTAGATCCTGATAGCATAGAATAATTACGTAGAAGTGGTTGAACATAAAATGCTGATAATTTGTAGCTAGAGAGTATTGATTGAATGTTCCATGAGTGTTCATGTCCGTCACAGATGCCGTCCGCTTTGACCTCTGCGCTTTAATTCACATGCCACATGTGTGAACACATCTGTGCATGCACATAATATCCTCTAAAATTTATAGCGTACAACTAATTTTGTCACGCATAATGTGTAGTCTGACGTGTCACTAAGGTGCGGCTGATGATTTATTGCAGAGGATATTATATTACTATTATTTTTTTTATCTTCCACAACTGGTGTGATAAAACCATTCTAGTGGTCGCTCTGTTACAAAAAATGCATACAAAATTCTAATATGGAAAATGGCCTTCGTTCCTTCAGTCGTGCGTGCATTGGTGGGGTAGAAGCCAAACTGATCCCTTATCTATAACATTAGTACCTCTCAAAAGGAAACAGTGGCATAAATGGCTACCCAGTCAGTCCAGGGACTAGTAGCCTAAGTAGAGGACACAGTAGCAAATGGCTAATTTGGCTAGTGTGTAGGGAACCCTCTCATTCCCCAATAGTGGCCACTAGCTACAGAGGGGTCCCATTGCACATGTACATGTACATGTACATGTGCCATAATAATACTACCGTATTGCCGGAAAATTTGGCAGGGAATTAAATTTGGCAGTTTGGCGGTCTATACTACAACCACTAAATTAAAATCTGCCAAAATTTCCTACTCACATATATTATACGTATGGTGATTCTGTACCAAACTGCCAAATTTAAATCCGCTAATATTCTTGCAATAGCGATTTTGGGCTTAACCGTCAAATTTTAATTCCCGCCAATATTTCTGGCTATACGGTGTTATCATGGCATACCTGGTGAGCTGATAGCAGTGATCTAGAGACGATGTCCTTGGCTCCGGCGATGTAGGCTAGGGCCGCGGCCACTGCACTGGTTGCCCCCTTCTCTTCAATCAACTCCTCAGCGGCTTCATGGAACTGAGCAATGACACACTCCGGAATACCATCCAGACACCTAATGATAAAGAGCACATGGTAAATACATGTAGGTAGCATACATGTACATGTAAGTCTATAAGCCCTTGGTAGCACAATAGCGTTAAAATAAGTAGTATCAGTTTATAAGCTCTTGAATTAGCATAAGTTAAATCATTGGATGGAGCACAACGTTAGGTAAGAGGTCGTCAATGCCACAGGTAATGCTCGTCATTCCTAATCTGAGATTAGGTAGAGGTCGTCAAATATACATGTCTGTTAACATTACAATAATACTAGGCTACACGCATGTACTTGTAGAGGCCTTACTTGATTGAGTCCTTGGCTCCGGCCTTGACGATGTCTACAGGCTGAGGGGCTCCAATCCTCTGAAACTGAACACCAGACTTCCTCTCCACCAGAGGAATCATGTGCTCCTGCTGAGACTTGTAGAACAGGATGCTGACACCGGTACGACCAGCTCTGTTCACCATACACCTGATTGGCCAACTCTCTAGTGGGGGCCATCACCAATACAACAGGGGGTCACCCCCTCAATTTTCTCAATCCCCCCTCACTGCCTTCCCCGGCTGCCAGACGCTCAAGTAATGGGAGAACAAATGAGAGGGTTTTCCCCGTCCCAGTCCTAGCCTGTCCAATCACGTCCTTGCCATCATAGACAGGGTCAAAGGTCATGTACTGTATCGGAAACAAGTATTTGACTCCTTGCTCTTTCAAGACTTTTCTGGTCTCCTTGCGAATGCGAAACTTTGATAATTTTCCAAGTTTCTTTTGTTCATCTTTACATGAACTGTCGTCAAGAGGGGGAGGGGAGGGGTCTTCAGGTGTGGAGACTCCACCCATACTGTCATCCGAAGGAGTAGACTCGTGTTGACCATCGTTCATCTGACCAGAGAGCTTGGAACGTTTGACTTTGGAGTGACCTTCAGATGAACCCTCCTGCATGGAGAAACAGCAAAACTATGTGGCTAAAATCCATTATGAAGAGGGGATATGATTTTTAATACAGAGAGGGGCTACCAAAATTATCGTTTTACTCATGACATGGGCTGAAATTTATTCAAGACATACATACATGTACAATGATAATGTATATGCGGTATACACGTAAATTTCTGTTCAATATCCCTATGTTTTTTTTTTCCATAAACTCACGATCTTTCTCTTTGTTCCACGCATGATGGAGTTTAGTAAATTATGCTGAAGAATCCTAAGTCCTTCAGGAAACTCAAAGATGAAGCTCGAAAATCAAGACGAAGTGGTCAACACGTGGTCGGATACTAGCTAGCTCCGCCCACTAGCATTGAGCCACGCCTACCCAGCTCCGCCCACAAAGGCATGAATCAGGATCAGGCAAGTGTGTTGGCTCGGGTTCACATCAGTTGATATGATGGTGTTGCTGTACTATATCGTAGGTAGATGAAGTGGAGGCCTTGAAGGCGATCTACGAGGAAGACTTCAGGATAGTGAACGAGAGAGAGAAGTCTTTACGGGTCACAATCAGATCAGATGACCACTCCCTCTCCCTGGACCTACTGGTGAGAGCTTCACTGAGAGGGAGGGAGAAAGGGAGAGAGAAAGAGAGAGAGAGAGAGCGGAGTGAGGGGGGAGGATTATTGTACAAAGCAATCCATGTGGCTGTCGTTTGTTCTCCCTCATAGATCATCTATCCTGATGACTATCCAATCACATCTCCTCCAATTTATGAAATCAAGTGAGTGCAAATTTGGTGTACACGTATGTTGAATAAATAATTTACATTGTCATTATATCCCCGTTCTTATATCAGAGATGCCTATTGGATTGGCTCTGAGGGTCAACAGTATCTAGCTAGTCACCTCAAGGACATCTATGAGTAAGTTGAAAGTCTATTCTATTATGATACACTGTGTATAAAATGTGACTGTTGCCTGCAGAGAAAGCAGAGGAGCTGTCATTCTCTACCAGTGGATTGAAGCAGTCAGAGAATTTTTAAATCAGAAAGCATCTGAGCTACATGAACTTCATGGTATATGTTAGCCTCGTCCCCAGGCCCTTTGAGGGGAGGAGGAGAAAGGGCCTGGTACACACTGTTTGCGCATGCTCAGTTACCCTAAGAATCTTAGGGGATCGGATATTTCATAGTATACTTGCCCTTTGACCTTAACTCCTTTGGCATGCTTAAAACAGTTCGAGTTTCGAGCGAGACTTCGAGGAAGCTCAAGGGACTTCGCCATATCGATCAACGAAGGACTGCCTCGACTCCAATCAAAGTAGGCGCGCGTTTAGCACGAGCGCTAGTGCGAAGGTCAGAAGGTCATTCCGTATTCTGTAGACATATGGATCGTTTCACTTATCAGCACGTGGTATGGGTTAGTGTACGTAAACTTTTACGGACGTTTTTACAGAAAAGTTGACGCATGCGCAAACGGTGTGTACCAGGCCCTTTCTCCTCCTCCCCTCAAAGGGCTAGTCTCGTGTACCAGACCACTCCCTCCCCAGCTCTGGATGTATTGCATCACCAGCGCGGGGAAGGGAGGGTCTGGCCACTGTTGCACTGTTTCTGTGACACAGAGGAATGCATGTGGCTGGGAAATGTGCATAACAGCTTGTAGTGTGGTCACCAGTGTTGAAAGATAGTGCATTGGTCTTACTCCAGATATGTACAAGTGATGATAACCACACTTTGATCTTTACTCCAGGTGCATTCAAAGTTTCTAATCATTACTCTAGCTTGAATCTCATTGGTCATATCCACATTCCAACCTGTGCCACGGAAACAGTGCAACAGTGGCCAGACCCTCCCTTCCCCGCGCTGGTGATGCAATACATCCAGAGCTGGGGAGGGAGTGGTCTGGTACAGAGACTATCAAAGGGCCTGGGGACGAGGCTAGGTATATGTGTGTTGTTAAGATAAGCCTTGTCCCCTCACTCCTTTGTCTTCTTATTATCAGGGCTGCATTTGCCTCCTCCTCTTTATCATAATTATTATAATTTTGATATAAGAGTTTGTGTTCTTCCAGTGCGCCTGAAAAGCTATCCCCCCCCCCCCCCCCCCGCCCCCAAACTGAAGTATTATAGTATTATCCTAAATACAGCCTTGACTATAATATTAATGTGCTTGATTGTTCAATAAAATAATAAGTAAACCAGGATTGGGGTTCTGGGGGTGAGGCTATTAATTTTAGATGTGCAGTCTGTAGCCACCATTACCAATAACTGGTGATGGTCTTCACTCTATGAAACAGGTAGTGATGCTAGTGATCAAGATGATGATGGTGCTGCCTCAGACAGTGAGACACAGCCACGAGGAGAGGGTGAGCTGGATGTGTCTACTCCCACTGCCACCGGTGCTGAGAGTGGAGGAGGTGGTGCAGTGTGTCCTGCAGTGGTCCTCCATGGAGAGCCTCTCACTGACAGAAAGAGCACCTTTCAAGCTCATGCAGCACAAGTAAAGACAACAGAACAAGTTAGTCAACAGTTCTAATTGCAAGGGCTTATACATGTAGTAGCTACACATTGATTCCTGACCTTTGAGGGGCATGACATTAACTATTTGCACACTTTGTTGTGCATAATCCATAATCACTCAAAAATTCCAGTGATGGTGACCCTGATAGTTTTATCCATCCAGGTTAAGGCTGTGCTGGCTGAACTAAAGACTAACAAAAAGATTGCCATGGCAACACACAATATTCTTGCCTACAGGTACATGTACATTGCCGATAACTGCCGAGAATCAGAATGTTTCCTTTTATATGATTAGTGCAGTGTTTTTAGAACAGATTGCAAATCTACGCAATATTATGACACTTCCTTTAACTTTAGGCTGTATGATGAATGTCAAGGAGTGTTTGTCCAGGACTGTGATGATGATGGAGAAACAGCTGCAGGGGGAAGGCTCCTTCATCTACTACAGGTTAATTAACTATTGTGATAGTGAAATTGAATAAATAGCTAGATATTTCTCCTGTCGTTAAAATAATAGATTATGGATGTCAGAAATGTGATGGTGGTTGTCACAAGATGGTAAGATGGTGAATATTATAGTTAATGGGTGTTCACAATGGCTCCAAGATAGGTCCAACGACTTGTAGAATATCTTCTGTTCAGGAATTATAATAACCCCGGGTTCATTTTAGGGGTAGAGACCCCCTCCACAGAAGCCTCTGTCAGTGACCATCACTGTGCTGTTGACTTTCTTCTTTCACATCACCTCCTCTGCTGGTGTGTAGGTTTGGAGGCATTCTTCTCCATGCTGACAGGTTCAAGCACATCAATAACGTTGCTAGGATACTGCTCCATGAAACAGGACTGGGGCTAAAGGTACTGCACAGCATGGAGAACCGCATGTATGGAACTCAGTAGCCGATGTAATATGCTCAGCCTGATATTCTAATGTATAGCTTGTACAATTTCATCCTTTGTTGTTTGATTTGCAGCACCTGCCTGAAGCTGTGAAAGTCAAGGGACAATCTAAGACCTCCACAAGAACTAAACAAAATAAGTACAAATAACTATATGTATCATAACTTTTATGATATGGTGTGTACATGTTAATTATTTTGATATTCTGCGCATGCGCATGGGATATCGTGGCCATGACGTACTCGTTGTGGCTTTGTTTGTACGAGCCACACCCAGTTGTTGTGGTTTACTGTGACCACTGAACTGAAAGCTCAATTCACCGACGAAACGTTCACTAGAAAACTTATCCAGTGAACTCAGTACGTGCTCTAACTAGTCACTCTACTCCGATCGATCAAGCCAGCTAGTTGTGTAGCTATGGCGGAGGCCAGTAGCTCTGGGGGAGAGGCAAGCGAAGAAGAAGATGACTCCGATGAAGCTTCTCCGAGTGACGGCGAGATCACCGCGGCTAGCCAGCACCCGACGCGACACACCAACAAGAGGAAGAAGCTACGCTATGTTCAAGACTACCTACAAAGATTACCGAAGCACCAGCGAAAGAGAATACAAAAAGAAATCGACAAAGGCTACAAACCAGGTGAGCTAGACCGCCGCTATGCATGTAGCAGCCACAAATTAAATTGGGCTAGTACAGCTATTAAATGAATATACACCACTATTAATTTTGGCATCCTGCGTTTGGATATTTTTATATAATTATGACTACCGTACCCGTTCTAATTAATTAAGGCGCCTCTCTAATAAATGCGCCACCTAGTACGCCGGAATCCTAATTTTTGCGCTCTAACTATGCGTCATACGTCCACGCTAATTATTTTTTTCCAGGCGCATTCTAATTAGAGCAGTACCAGTATACTTACAGCTGAATACCTCGATAGTATTGAGTACCCCGTACGGAGTACTGGAAGCTATATTCTCCACACTTTCGCTCTAATTACATGTACAATGCGCCTCTCTAAAAGATGCGCCACCTGGATCAGAACGTTCTTAAATTTCCGGGCTGTAATTGTGCGCCATCCAAGATCGGTAATTATTTTATAGTGGCGTGTTAATTTGATCAAATACAGTAGTCTAGAATAATAATTTTGAGGAATGCTTTCCCACTTCCCCTGAAGTCATGTATTCCCCCCATTCCGGCCCCCCAAAGATGTAATTAAAATAGATCTAGAGGCAGTGACCCCATTATTATTAATAATGTGCCATTTTACCCCCAGAACATCATTAAAATAGCCCCAAGACTTCATCAAGCCTATCTACCCTGTCATCTCCTTCTCATAGTCTTTATTATTTTTTTTGACAATTTTGCTCACTTGTGATAGCTAAATTTGTCACAACAAGAATCCTCAGCCCGAACTGCGGCCAGTATTAATAATTTTTTGGTGATGTCAAGGTTCACATTTACGGTCAAATAAATCGACAATCCCAATATTTTGGGGAATTTTGGTGCGTGCGCAGACAGTGTGTACCAGGCTCTCTTTCTTCTCCACCCCCCCCCCCCCCCCCCCAACCAACCAAAAAGTGAGCCTGGATTCGAGGCTATAATTAGAATAATCCGCCTGGTTTGCTAATTAAATTATATTATAATTATTCAGTTATATACATGTAACTAGATAAAATATCGCAAACTGTTACTACAAATAAAATAAATCAGTTATGGGTTATTAATTTTGTCCGTCTTCAGAATAATTAAGTTATTAAACACATCCGATAATTTCTGTACATGTGCTATCCATTGTATTATGGAAACAATGGAGCATATCATTAACCCTCGGCGCATGCGCCGTAGGGTTACGGTAGTCGTTCTGTGTGTCTGTCTGTCTGTCTGTCTGTCTGTCTGTCTGTTAACTCTGTAACTGCTTCATACTTCGTTTGCGAGTCTCAAGCTCAGTGTTATATGATTCTTTACGGCGTTTCAAACACATGTATTGTGTAGATTTCGCTGAAAACGCTTTGTTCTCCAGTTCTGACGGCATTTGCCGATTCTAAGCTTCTTGACTTTGCCCGAGCTAGCGATGGGCATGACTTAACGTATAAATAGGTTGCGCGCTATATACGGTATGTACATCAATTAACCCTCAGCGCATGCGCGGTTGCATCAAATTATCCTGCCGCTCAGTCCACTTGACGATCGTGGGATGATAGTGGCTTCTTTTCCAGGCTTAGCTGCCTGTGTTCTTGTGGTACCTCTGGCTTGTATGCATGCATGGCATTGCAGTGCTTGAACCCAAGTGATATTGGACATGCAATATTGCTCAGTGTACTTCAGTCTTGTGCCAATGCTTTCCTTTGCATCATAGTCCTTCAAGTTAAGATGTACCTAGCTATATACCCAAGTCCCCAAGAATTGAAGGTTAGGCTTCAGTGAGGGAAGTTGAGTTGATGTCGACACCACAGCGTGGAGTTCAATACAACACACTTAGTCTAGGGTTGTTGCTGCTATGAGCTGTTGAACCTTGAATAACACTGCTGTGCGAGTAGCTATAACATTAGCCTCATCCCTGTCTCGCCCCGGCCCCAGCCCTTTAGCTACCAACTGTTGAAGCATGTAGCTAATGCCAAGCAACGCGCCGAGGGTTTTGTGCTCGAGAGAGCTCTAGTTACAATAAGCAATAACCTTGCAGGATTTTATGTACTAAAATAAATACGAAACACATCCTTGATTGCATTTGTGAAAGTGTGTGTTTCATTGAATCAAGTGAACTCCAGTGCAGCTAGTGTAGCTTTATCCTATACTGATTGATGTGTTCACTCCAATGCCACAGCTCTCACTGTCGACAACATCACCAGCGCTCTCAATGGAATAGACTGGGGGACAATTGGTAAATACGTACTTCGCCTCCCCGACTCCAAATATGATGAAATAACGGAGCAGTTTTCCAGTGATGATGATAGAACGAGAGTTGGAGTGAGTAAGTGGCTGCTACGAGACCCTCTCGCCAGCTGGAGGAGAGTGATCGAGATGCTTCATATCCAGAATGAAGCAGAGCGAGCAGACAGTATACTTCACTACGCTGAGGAGCTGACTGGTATGTACATGATAATGATTATGATTCATACTATACTACACCGTATGATGCATGGAAAATGCACAAGGGAGAAAGTTACTGGTCTATAATATCTATACAAATTAGTGCCCAAAAATTTGTAGGAATGCACGTGAACATGTAGGCATGTGTGTGGTGTATTTATGTTTAATACATGTTTGTACTATAATTCATAATACCGGTAATATCTAGTTCAAATGTGTTATGTATAGATGGTATTGGCTCTTATGGTCAAGCATCTTTTATTTTACTGCATAAAATAGTTTCTTGTCCCCACCTGCATTGAGATTTTGATGCCGCCTTTATGCATACATGTATTATTGATACAGACCATCATGTTTACATGTGTTACTGAATTTCATAGCATATTGAATGAGATTCATAGCTAATAAGCAAATCAAATAACCTCCCACCGAATACAATATTACATAGGATGAGGAGCAAAAATCTTTCTTTTTAGCCTTACGTATTTATAGCTCCACTCCCCACCCATCCACATGCAATGCTGTTGACCACAGCTGATAAAATAATATAGGAAATATTTGACTACATCCCCAGTAGAATAATAATGTTGATGTTGCCCCACCAAAGCTGATTAATTTTGGGCTATAAATGTTATTATTAGTATTATTATGCACAGCGGATGGGAACCAGAAATCTCATTACTACCTAATTTCATAGGGTGCACCTCTGTTGTTGAGCATTCTTTAATGTGTCCTTCACATTTCCCTCACAGACACTACACTCACTCACAGCAACCTGTCCACTGTATTAAACCATGTGGTGGGCATGGACAGGGTGATGGAGTGCCTCGATATACCACCCAGTATGAGAAGTAAGATCAGAGAACACAGCAAGGATGAAGAGCAGCAGCAAGAGGAAGGTATCTACTACTGGATGAATGTCAGCCCCGACTCTATGATTGGATGGGGGGTTCTTGGAGGATGGCTACACTACTATGGAGAAGAGGCTGCCCTTAGAGCTGCAAATGAATACATTCAGAGGGCTCCAGGTACATGTGGGTGTGGCATGTGTATATATTGAAATGTAGATCATGCATACATTACACAGCAAATTCATGCCTGCAGTGATGTACATTGTGTATGTAGCAGTGCATTTGTTGATTACACTGATGCTCACACTGACCACATCTGTGCACATGTCCACCTCCACACACACACACACACACACACACACACACACTCACCCATCATACAGAGCCCACATTGACGGTCGATAATCTCACTGCTGTCCTCGATAGTATGCAGATGAACATGAGCATGGTTCTCTCATACCTTCACATCCCATACTCCAAGCAAGAGCAACTCCAGCAGCAGTACGACAGTGGACAGGTGAACACAGCCCGTGCTGATTACATCATTGACCACCATCCAAGTCTCTCTTGGACGCTAGTAGCTGATGCGTTGTGGTACTTAGGACAATCTGGAGCACTGGAAGTAGTTCAGAAATTGTATCTCAAAGGTGAGCCATGTGCACATGCACAGCTGTAGGAGAGAGGGGAGAATAATATTGTCATTTCTGAGCTTTGCACTAATTAATGCCACTACATTAATTAACTTTTTAATGTGTACAAAAGAAGTACGTACTAGTGAAAGAGATTTGCTTTTATTGTTCTTCATTATTACTCTGTTATGATTACATCAGAAGAGGTTGGACATGACGCATATTTACGCCATAGTCACATGACCTTGGTATGCAATTATGCTGCCACGCGTTCAAAAGAATGTCATTTGCGAGTGTAGCTGGTAGCTAAAATGTTTGCGTTTGTGAACTATGGCCAAATCTGAAGCTGAAACGGAGACGAATCGTGTAGATCTAATGTTATAACGGCGAAAGAAGCTGACTGCAATCGACAACTACTGTTTTTGATGTTGCCATTCTGAGGAACGAGTTTTCTTGACTTGCAAGAAGTGTGAGGGGTGGACGGGCGGGGTATGGCGCTGGATCTTCTTTTCTCATGGATTTCAACTTCTTTTCACATTTAAAACTATCGTCAAGGCTTTAGATCATGACTTACATTTTGTACAGTGTTATATATGGGGCAACACGCCCACTTTTTGTGCGCACGTGATCGTGTCCAACCTCCTCTGTGATTACATTAATATGTGTATAGTACATGAACAGAGGATCTTGGTTCAATGATAATTGTGTGGAATAGCACATGTGCACACATATCAACCATTATCTTATCAGCTCATGACCATAACTCCTATAGCATGAGGCTGAAGGAAACACTGACCACGATTAATTGTATCCTAGCAACCAGCTAGAGGTATGTGTGTGCACCCCCCATAGGGAACTACCCACCTCATAATACATGTCGTGGTAACCACAATACTAGGATAACCATCTGTTATTTATGATTATGCTGTTGTTATTATAGCTTACTAGTGCATGTACATGTATGTGTGTGCGTGTATATGTATGTACTATAATTTAGAATAATATAGCTGTAACAAATACTGCAATCTAATTTGTCAAAGCAATGCTTCTAATCAACTTAGAAACCTGCAGGTTCACTAAGTAGGTTTACTGAGTGCTACAGCCACTTAGTAAACCTACACATGCTAGAGACCGAACTGAGTGATGTAACCGACTTGTACCATGGGCTACGTAGTCCTGACAATGTATCTACGGCCTAGCAACTACAGCGCCGGCCATAAAAGGCTCGAGCGCGTACCTAGCAACAGTTCATGAAGTCCAACATTCATGGTTGCTAATTATAGAACAGTATGTAAAAATCTTTGTGGTGACAGACATATAAAACATACTATGCATGCTATCTGGTTGCAAACTGTCACTAATTAAAAAAGCATGACCACAGTACCACATGTGAAACTCGCTTTTCTAAAGATAGTAAGTAATGTAGTCACAGTCAACAGTGAGAAAAGGCGTGGCTAGGTGGGAACCACTAATATGCACGAATCAACACTGTCACCACGAAAATTTCACCCAGGCTAGTACCATGCATCACTGGGTCCTATTTGAGCATTAGTTGCATTATCAGCTGCACTTACGGAGCCACTCTCTACCTCTACACATGCACCTCTATCTCTAGGCACGAGTGAGTCTCGAAGGTTATTTCAGCAGTCGATGAAAAGAGGCCATGTAGACATGTACAATGACAAAATGCTGCTCTATGGAAGTGCAGGAGTGGGGAAAACCTGCACCATGAAAATTGTCGCCGGTGAAAAGCCTCCTATCGTACGAAATAGCACTCCCGTAGCAACCAAGCCAGTGACGATGTATCAGCTCCAAATGATTAAGGGAAAATGGCGCAAGTACATCTCTCAAGATCAGATGAAACTCTGTGCTAGGATCTCCAAAACGACACTGGGAAGAGAGATAATCAAAGCCATGAAGAAAGCCAAGATTGCAGAAGCGGTACATCGAGCTAAACATCAGGAGGTGGATGGCAGTGGTGAGCAGAAGACATCGACAGCAGCAAGTCCCCAACAACCGACAAGAGACAGCACCCGACAAAATGAAGATCCCACTCCAAAACCGAAAGCTTCATCACGAAGCTCAGTCGATCGTGACGTGCTCCAAGTTATTCATGATGTGCTTGATGAGATGTTCCAGCTGATTGACGAGTGTCCTGGGACAGAAGAGCCCCTTACCTTTATTCACAAGCTCCTGGTGTCCGACTGTGGTGGCCAGCCTCAATTCCATGAAATCTTGCCCATATTTTTGCGAAGGATGTCGTTGATAGTATTCGTTTTCAAGCTTTCCGAAAGCTTCTCCAGTCGTCCGATGATCGAGTATTACGAAGACGGCAAAGCATTGGGCACTCCCTATGAGTCTCATCACACAACAGAGCAGCTCATCAAGGAAGGCCTCCAGTCACTTCACACTCACCGGTCGAGCAAAGGTGCAGGTAAAGATGGTGAAGCTCCACAAATAGTTATGGTCGGGACCCACAAGGACGAAGAGAGCAAATGTGATGAATCGAGAGAAACGAAAGACCAGAAGCTGAGAGAAATGCTGCTGCCAACATTCGAGAAAGAGATCATCTACTATGACCCAGGAGAAAATAAAGTGCTCTTTCCCATGAATGCCAAGTGTCCTGGTGTTGAAGAGGAGGATATGGCTCAAGCCATTGTCTCCAGGTTCTCCACAGAGAACAGATCAGGTGCGAAGAAGCTTCCACTGCAGTGGCTGGGTTTCGAAATAATGCTTGAAGAAATCACTCAACGACTTAAGCGTGGAATTCTGAGCAGGAGTGAATGTCTTGAAGTCGCCTATAGACTTCACCTTGATGAGAGTGCACTAGATGCAGCTCTGATCTACCTTGATGAGCTGTCACTGGTCTTCTACTATCCTGAAATTCTACACGAGATAGTCTTCACCAACCCTCAGGTGCTTCTTGACAAAATCTCAGAGCTTGTGAAAGTTCATCACGATAAACTTAAGAGGTGTACAGGAGAAGATTGGCAGAAATTTTTCTGTCACGCTCTAGTCACAGTCAAGTTTCTTCAAGATCCGACGTTCAAAAAGCATTATGTTCCAGATATGTTTGAGCCAAATCACCTTGTTCTCTTGTACCGAAAGCTTCTAATCTTTGCTGATTTTTCTGAGGTTGAGTTCTTTGTTCCTAGCTTGCTTCGAATGCTTAGCAGTCAGGAACTCTCAACACAGCGTCTTTTAGTTGAGTCGATAGTAGCTCCTCTAGTCCTTCACTTTCCTGATGGTCCTCCTCGCCGTGGCATCTTCTGTGCTCTTACTTCTTTTTTGACGTCGCCAGAAAACCACTTCCCAGGTCCTTGGGCTCTTAAGAAGCCTGCCAGATCAGTCACTCCAGCCTGCCTGCACCGAAATTGCATCCAGTTCATGATTCCTTGCGTGAAAACGCCTTGCACTGTGACTCTCATCGACACATTGCTTCAGTTTGAGATTCACATGAGCGTCTCGTCTGCGCCGGTAGCGTCTAAGCTCTGTTCTACAATCAAAGGTGCCATCTCTTCTGGTTTGAGAGAAGCCAACCTTGTGTTGGGCTACACCAATTCGACTCCATCTTTTGCTCTCCTTTGTCCGTGTGGAAAGGGGGATGCTCATCCCGCTACCATTGGAGATGGGTGTTGGATTTGCAGTCTGGATGTTGGAGTTGGTAAGGAGTTTGATGCCACTCAGCTTTTTTGGACTGTGGAAGATAGTCCATCTGAAGATTGTGCTGGTAAGCATAGTTCACATTTTTGTAGCAATAAATTTAGTACTAGTAATAATTGTATTTTTGTTTTGTTCAGTACAAGAAAAGCTGGTATCTAGCCGTGGTGATACTATCCCTGGCACAGGTAAACCACCTCACGACTCCACTGCAGAAGGTATGTAGCTCCAAAGATTATATTTCAAAGTTGAGCATGTCTAATCATAATTATTATAGGGTGTGAAGTTCCAAGTGCTCCAGCTGAACTGACTCTCCAGGATGTAGCTGCTCAAGCTGGTCTCAAAACGCTGGATGCTCTGGATCAAGAGTGCTCCCAGCAAGTCCTCCTAAGACTAGCCAAACACTGTGTGGACTGGCAGTTGACCGGCTTCCATCTGGAGCTGACAGATGGTGAAATTACTGCCGTGGATGGTGATTACAGATCAATTGATGAGAAGAGGATTGGTATGTTGAGGAGATGGAAAGAGAAGTTCGCCTTCAAAGCTACTTATCGAGTGTTCATCGAGGCCTTGTTATCGTGTGGAAAAGCTTCATATGCCATTGATGCATGCAGAACTGTTGTATCCAGTAAGTGAAAGTAACAAGTAGCTGTAGCTACTATTAGCTAATTGAATTCTCATTGTGGTGTGCAGGTGTAAAAGTGTCAGCTGAAGATGAGAAGGGGAATTTGAAGTTCAGTAGTACCATGTCTGGTGGCGATTTCTTTAAGTGGCTTCAATCAAAAGGAATTAGTGAAAAAGATTGCAGTACTCTCCTGGGTACGTGTATAATAAGCACCATAACTACATGTATATTATTAGCATATTGAATTTAATTATAGCTAGCCTTCCACATAAACACCTGTCGCTTGCTCAGGCTCGCTCCACAATGCTGTGCATTTTCCTATAGTAATAATATTATTAGTAATTGAATGCCAAGTAAGAGTCACTGATCTTTTCTATTATTATAATAGACAATGGTGTCACAGAGGCTGGATTCTCCCAGTTGGACGAAAAAGATTTTGAAGACCTTGGACTCACTAAAATTGGCAAGAAACTGATTATAAAGATCCTACAAGAATCACAATAGCTCCTTCCTACTAACTGTATGCATGCACATAGTTATTAAATCTAGTATTGTGTGATCTCACTAGAATTATTAGTTTCACATCACTTGATATGATTGTGGTGTAATTCCTGTCATGTTAACCAATAGTGTAGCACCTCAACCCTGATTTGTATTTCTTGCTAGCGCTTTCAGTTAAGTTTGTGCATTAGTTGTGGCACACATTATTATATTATGCATTAAAAATTTTTTTTTCTCTCTCCATCCCTGGTCTATACAATGTTATAATGATAATGCGTGACTCTTGATGTGACCTATATGTGCAGAACATGCTTCAACCACATTGCTAGTTAACGAAAGTCAGTAGTTATGATAACACCTTGTCTGTTTGTAGTACTAAACATATTATTATGCAGGTGTACTTTGTACTACGAAAAGAGCTTTTACAGGCAGGTATACTGGAGTTAGATACTCTCTTCTCTCTCTTGTCCACTCTTGATATGGGTCATTAAATTTTTATCTACTGACAGCTTTAAATTTTCGAAGATAGCTTTAACCACTTACCATTGGGTAGCTGCTGCATGTGTCCCTAGACTCCCTACCCCCACCCCGACCGGCAGAAGTGTGATACCGTTTAATAGTTATTGGAATTGAATTTCTTGAGCACTGTAAATCCTGACTCTGAAATAAACACTGCACAGCCTAATTTATAACCCACCCATGGCATGGTATCAGTGGAGATCACTGCACTGCTGCTGTTGTCTGCCTTCTCTCACACCACCTCCTCTGCTGGTGTGTATCCTAGCAACGCTATTAATGTGCTTGTATATACCTGTTAGCATGGAGAATGCCTCCAAACATACTGCTCCACGAAACAGGATTGGGGCTAAAGGTACTGCACAGCATAGAGAACTATATACATGAATGGTACATGTTCAGCAAGCTGATATACAATCAGCTAAATTAATGAATGATTGTGTGCATATATATATTATATTAAATTTGTGTAATGTCATCCTTTGTTTTACATGCGTTGAAGTTCAGGGAGACTGGGGACGAGGCTAATTTGTTTATCGTTTGATTTGCAACAATCTGCCTGAAGCTGTGAAGGTAAAGGGACAATCTATATGACCTCCTCAAGAACTAAACAAAACAAGTAGCTCAGTTTGTCTGTTTGCATTGCTTATTGATATACTGAGCATGCGCATTCCGCCACAATAGCTATCGATCGAGCGCGTGACTATGACGTAATCGTTGTGGCTTTGTGTGTACGAGCCACACCCAGTTGTTGTGGTTTACTGTGAACATAGATTATGACTACGTATACTGCTCAATTCACCGACGAAACGATCTCTAGAAAACTTATCCAGTGAAGTGAGTACGTGCTCTAGCTAGCCACTCTACTCCGATCGATCAAACCAGCTATGGCGGAGGCCAGCAGCTCTAGGGGAGAGGCAAGCGAAGAAGAAGATGACTCCGATGAAACCTCTCCGAGTGACGGCGAGATCGCCGCAGCTAGCCAGCGCCTGCCGCGACATACAAACAAAAGGAAGGAGCTACGCTACGTTCAAGACTACCTACAAAGATTACCGAAGCACCAGCGAAAGAGAATACAAAAAGAAATCAACAAAGGCTACAAAGCAGGTGAGACTGTCAGACTATACTTACTAAGGCCACTTCAATGAGATTCATTGTTTCTCATCACCACAGCAGCACTCAGAGGATGCTGGCGGGCGGTCATTATCATTATTCATTATGTATGTATAGTACATTCCATTACCAACATCCACAAGATAACTTTTGGCCACACAATTTCCTATAAGCACAAACCAGTTTCAGCTGGTACATGTACTATGACCATTTAAGGTCATGCAAGGGCCAGGCCATGCAGGAAATTTACATAATGACGTCATAAATTCAATTATGCATGAACCTTGCACCTAAATAATGAGTTATGGACTGATAGTCACTTCCAGCATGCAGCAGGTGATGACAAACAATGAATCTCATTGGAGTGGCCTTATTATTAATTTAAGTATGATACATTGATAAATAATGATCACTAGTAATAATATTCTAGAGCAATAATTAATACTAATTAATTTATCGCACATCCCTGAATGTGTGTAAGTTTATTTAACTGCTTCAATGTCTCAGAGTTGCCGCAACAAACGATGGTCCTGCATGCATGCTCTCATCTGTTGCATCCGGACCCCCCTCCCCCCCCCCCCAAGTATTGGAAAGTGGTCGATGATTGTATTATTGTCATTGAATGTGATGATGAACTGATAGCAGATGACGATTATTACCAGTTTGCCCATCCCACCCACAAATAATATACTTATTGGAGCAAGGAGGTGTATAAGCTATTACAAACCTGAACTACAACGTATACATGTATTATACATGTATCATAATAAATTGTGATATTGTACAGCAGCCCCAATAATATGTATGCCCTAAGTAATGTATCATAATAACATTATGATATTATACAGCAGCTAGGATACAGTCAAAATGTCCTAACATTATAATACTTGATGACTATCAATGTCTTGGTTGCATAGAGAAGTTACATTAATGTTGAGAATAGCCACTGCACAGCTAGGCTAAATGGATTGAATCCCTTCGTTCCCCCTCCCCTGACTAAACAAGTAAGGAAACTGCTTCTGTGGCTTGCCACCGCCACATGCCTTAATTACCAGAATTCTCCATTGACAACAGATCGGTTGACAGGCAGGGAGGGAGCTGGGCCGGGGGAGAGCATTCTCAATGCACATGTACATAATACATGTGTATCTCAACTCTTGACCCCATAGTAGTGCTATATAGTGCGTGTGCAAGAGTACTGAATAGTGACCTCCACAAATTAATATCATGAACCGTATGAACAGTCGTTACACACGGAATATACGCAGTTCGATACACTTCCTCTCCCTCTTTATATACTCTTGATAATAGAGGGGTTATTTAGTGAGTAGAATGGTCATGTACTATAAAACTAAATAAACACCAATATACCGTATTTCTTTTAAAAATTCGGCATGAAAATACCGTAGAATCCCGCGATTACGCCCCCCCTCGCGCATAAGCCCCCCCTGCATTTTTAGCTCAAGTTTCTGCATAGGTAGTTTTGTCTCGCTTATAAGCCCCCCCCCCTTCCCTGACTGTAAAATGGAGACCATAAGTCAATAAAAACAGTAGCTACAGCTAGCAAACTAGCTATTTGTGTCATATCATGCCTTACTTTGTCGTTTTTCTCGAGGTTTGCCCACCAAACAGCCAGAGAAAGTACAGATATCGCGCGTCCACGTGGCATTCGACGGTCGGTAATGGTCGTCACACGGATATGTAAGGATCCCGCGTATAAGCCCCCTCCCCACTTTTGCCCAATCCTAGCATGCACAAAGGGGGGGGCGTAATCGCGGGATTCTACGGTAATAATATTGCTTTAACTTCGCCGAATTTTTAGAGATTAATATTCAACATTCTGTCTGTGTGCGGGTTCCATTCCCGTTTATAATATATACGCATGATGACCTTTGCCGAAAATCAGAGACTATTTTCAATCATTCGGTAAAGGGTGCTGAATAATTAGAAGGGCCGAATTTTTAGAAGAAATACGGTACCTCAGACTGTTGTTATGTTTTATTATGGTCGGTCCTCACTTAGTACTGAATACATTTTGTGCATGTGCTGTGTGTGAACTGGTAACGATTTTATATGGAGACAGTGGAGCATACAATCATACAAGCGATAACCTTGTGGTTTTTAAATCTGTGTTAAAAATTACCCATTAAAATAGTTGGCTAAATACAAACATAACCATGTAATTAAATTGTATTAATTTTGTTCCAAGTGAACTCCAGTGCACTAGTGTAGCTTTATCCTATACTGATTGATGTGTTCACTCCAATGCCACAGCTCTCACTGTCGACAACATCACCAGCGCTCTCAATGGAATAGACTGGGGGACAATTTGTGTGGGTATACTTCGCCTCCCTAAGTCCAAATATGATGAAATAGAAGAGCAGTTTTCCAGTGATGATGATAGAACAAGAGCTGTAGTGAGGGAGTGGCTGCTACGAGACCCTCTCGCCAGCTGGAGGAGAGTGATAGACCGGCTTTATGACTGGAATGAAGCAGAGCGAGCAGACAGTATACTTCACTACGCTGAGGAGCTGACTGGTATGTACATGATAATGATTATGATTCATACTACACTACACCACATGATGCATGGAAAATGCACAAGGGAGAAAGTCACTGGTCTATAATATCTATACAAATTAGTGCCCAAAAATTTGTAGGAATGCATGTGAACATGTAGGCATGTGTGTGGTGTGTTTATGTTTGATACATGTTTGTATTGTAATTCATAATAATGTGAATTATTCTCCAGTTCAAATGTGTTATGTATAGATGGCATCGGCTCTTATGGTCAAGCATCTTTTATTTTATTGTGTAAAGTAGTTTCTTATCCCCACCTGCATTGAGATTTTGATGCCGCCTTTATGCATATGTATTGATGCCGCCTTTATGCATATGTATTATTGATACAGACCATCATATTTACATGTGTTACTCAGCTATAATGAATTTCATAGCATATTGAGTGAGATTCATAGCTAATAAACAAATCAAATAACATCCACCGAATACAATATTACATAGGATGAGGAGCAAAAATCTTTCTTTTTAGCCTTACGTGTGTACATGTATTTATAGCTCCACTCCCCACCCACCCACATGCAATGCTGTTGACATTCCATTGTCTACCACAGCTGATAAATTTTTAATAGGAAAAAGTTGACCACATCCCCAGTAGAATAACAACATTGATATTGCCTCTCCAAAGCTGAATAATTTTATTATTATTATGCACAGCTGATGGGAACCAGGAATCTCATTACTACCTAATTATCATAGGGTGCAACTCTGTTATTGAGCATTCTTTAATGTGTCCTTCACATTTCCCTCACAGACACTACACTCACTCACAGCAACCTGTCCACTGTACTAAACCATGTGGTGGACATGGACAGGCTGATGGCATGCCTCCGTATACCAGACAGTGTGCTGGACAAGATCATAGAACACAGCAAGGATGAAGAGCAGCAGCGAGAGGAATGTATCTACTACTGGATGAATGTCAGCCCCGACTCTATGATTGGATGGGGGGTTCTTGGAGGGCAGCTACACTTAGAGGGAGAAGAGGCTGCCCTTAGAGCTGCAAATGAATACATTCAGAGGGCTCCAGGTACATGTGGGTGTGACATGTGTATGTATTGAAATGTAGATCATGCATACATTACACAGCAAATTCATGCCTGCAGTGATGTACATTTTGTATGTAGCAGTGCATTTGTTGATTACACTGATGCTCACACTGACCACATCTGTGCACATGTCCACCTCCACACACACACACACACACACACACACTCACCCATCATACAGAGCCCACATTGACGGTCGATAATCTCACTGCTGTCCTCGATAGTGTTCAGGGGTACATGAACTATGTTCTCATAGACCTTCACATCCCACCCTCCAAGCGACATCAACTCGTCCAGCAGCAGCACGGCAGGGGACAGGTGAACACAGCCCGTGCTGATTACATCATTGATCACCATCCAAGTCCCTCTTGGATAATAGTAGCCAATGCATTGTGGCGCTGGAGAGCAGCTGGAGCACTGGAAATGGTTCAGAAATTGTATCTCAAAGGTGAGCCATGTGCACACAGCTGTAGGAGTGAGGGGAGAATAATATTGTCAGTTTCTGAGCTTTGCACTAACTTATGCCACTACACCTTGAAATTAGTAAAGTTTGGATGAAGTACTAGTGAAAGATATTGCTTAAATTAATTTTATTGTTCTTTATTATCGTAGGACGGGTTTTAATTGCGTAGTTTAATAAATGCAGTGTGCGCATAAGTCATGAGGCTGTGGGAAACGCTCGAGCAGACCTTGCCTGACCACCGACATATTACACAGTGAACTGGAGCGGTAGCATATTATGAGGATGAGTGAGATCATGATCAACTATCAAGCAATTATTATTAATTTTACAACAGCTAGTAGCAATACTACAACTGCTAATTATTGTAATTGAATTGCATAATGTGCTCTATAGAATAATTGGTATCCTAGCAACCAGCTAGAGGTATGTGTGCACCCACTATAGGGAACTACCCACCTCACAATACATGTAGTGGTAACCACAATACTAGGATAGCCATCTGTTGTTTATGATTGTGCTGTCTAGGTATCCATGTGTATAGCTTACTAGTGCATGTATGTGTGTGCGTGTACCATAATTTACATCTCCACAGGAACTGATAAAACTGGTTTTCAATTCATAGTACAGTGCAACCTCGATTATCCGGACCCCTTTGTCCACCGGCCGATCGCTGCCATACCGGATAAGTGAAATGTCCGGATAACTGAAATGCCTACATTTCTCGCCTGGTTTATGATACCTAGCCCATAAACGATACCTATACAGTATGATCATGGCCAGCAGTGTTCAGAAAAGTACTTTGGTCGGTCAATTTTGGCCAAGGCAAGCCTGTAGAGTCCATAGCTCATCGCTCAATCTATAACCACACCCACAAAATATCATCGGTCACGCCTTCTGCGCATGCGTGGTAATGAATTTTTAGGTCTCGGGCTAGTCCGGATAATCGAGGTTCCGGATAAACGAGGTCCGGATAATCGAGGTTGCACTGTAGCTGTTACCCATTGAATTGGTTGCTTTATCCCTTGCGCGTGCGCATGCAGAGTAATAAGGTCGATATTAATATTATTTTTGATAACTGCTTTTTGTTGGTAGCTAATTGGCAATTCATGATGCTGGTCATCATGCGAAAATATTACGATCCTATGTATGAACTCTGTCCTGTTGATGCTGTGTAACATATCTGGATGAAATGAATCAAGTTAAATTTTGATTCCTGCAGATAATTTTTTTTGGAAATACTATACCCATATTATCTATTATCGCCGACATCATCCTTTTTAGACGTCCAACTGTTAGTTAATTAATGTGAAGTGTCTATCAACTAATGATTTGTAAATGGTTGTAACAGTTGTCATAGATACGCCAAAATCAATCACATACATGCTATCATAATCATTGAAAACTCTCAATAATTAAAAAAATTGTGTCACCACACATCTCGCTAGTCTTAAAGTAGTCAATCATCTAGCAACAGTGACAAAAGAAATGGCTAAATGGGAAACACAGTTGCGTGTGAATCAACGCTGTCACCATGAAAATACGTGGTTGCGAAAATGTGTGGTCCTTTTCACCCAGGCTAGTACCATGCATCACTATATCTATAGGTCCTATTTGATCATTAGTTGCATCATCAATTGGACTTACACAGCCACTCTCTACCTCTACACATGCACCTCTATCTCTAGGTACGAGTGAGTCTCGAAGGTTATTTCAACAGTCCATGAAAAGAGGCCATGTAGACATGTACAATGACAAAATGCTGCTCTATGGAAGTGCAGGAGTGGGAAAAACCTGCACCATGAAAATTGTCGCTGGTGAAAAGCCTCCTGTCGTGCGAAATAGCACTCCCGTAGCAACCAAGCCGGTGACGATGTATCAGCTCCAAATGATTAAAGGAAAATGGCGCAAGTACATCTCTCAAGATCGCATGAAACTTTGTGCTAGGATCTCCAAAACGACACTGGGAAGAGAGATAATCAAAGCCATGAAGAAAGCCAAGATTGCAGAAGCGGTACATCGAGCTAAAAATCAGGAGGTGGATGGCGGTGGTGAGCAGAAGATATCAATAGCAGCAAGTCCCCAACAACCGACAAGAGACAGCACCAGGCAAAATGAAGATCCCACACCAAAACCGAAAGCTTCATCGCGAAGCTCAGTCGATCGTGACGTGCTCCAAGTTATTCACGATGTGCTTGATGAGATGTTCCAGCTGATTGACGAGTGTCGCGAGACAGAAGAGCCCCTCACCTTTATTCACAAGCTCCTGGTGTCCGACTGTGGTGGCCAGCCTCAATTCCATGAAATCTTGCCCATATTTTTGCGAAGGATGTCATTGATAGTATTCGTCTTCAAGCTTTCCGAATGCTTCTCCAGTCGTCCGATGATCGAGTATTACGAAGACGGCAAAGCATTGGGCACTCCCTATGAGTCTCACCACACAACAGAGCAGCTCATCAAGGAAGGCCTCCAGTCACTTCACACTCATCGGTCGAGCAAAGGTGCAGGTAAAGATGGTGAAGCTCCACAAATAGTTATGGTCGGGACCCACAAGGACGAAGAAAGTAAATGTGATGAATCGAGAGAAACGAAAGACGAGAAGCTGAGAGAAATGCTACTGCCAACGTTTGAGAAGGAGATCATCTACTATGACCCAGGAGAAAACAAAGTGCTCTTTCCCATGAATGCCAAGTGTCCTGGTGTTGAAGAGGAAGATATGGCTCAAGCTATTGTCTCCAGGTTCTCCTCAGAGAACAGATCAGATGCAAAGAAGCTTCCACTGCAGTGGCTGGGTTTCGAAATAATGCTCGAAGAAATCACTCAACGACTTAAGCGTGGAATTCTGAGCAGGAGTGAGTGTCTTGAAGTCGCCTATAGACTTCACCTTGACGAGCGTGCACTAGATGCAGCTCTGATCTACCTTGATGAGCTGTCCCTGGTCTTCTACTATCCCGACATTCTTCCCGAGATAGTCTTCACCAACCCTCAGGTGCTTCTTGACAAAATCTCAGAGCTTGTAAAAGTTCATCATGAAAAGCTTCGTAGATGTTCTGGTGAAGATTGGCAGAAATTCTTTTGTCATGCTCTAGTAACAGTCAAGTTTTTGCAACAGGCGATGTTTAGCAAGCACTACTTCCCAGGTCTTTTTGAGCCAAAGCAGCTAGCCACCTTATACCGAAAGCTTTCAATCTTCGCCGACTTCTCTGAGGGTAAGTTCTTTGTTCCCAGCTTGCTTCGAATGCTTAGCAGCAAGGAAGTATCTGAGCATCGGCTTTCATTCGATTCGTTGATCGCTCCTCTTGTCCTTCACTTCCCTGATGGCTCTCCACGTCGTGGAATCTTCTGTGCTCTTATTTCTTTCTTCACTTCACCGGAGAACCGCTACCCTCATCCATGGAAGCTAATGATGCCAGATAGATCTACTACTCCAGACTGCCTCTTCCGAAATTGCATCGAATTCTCGATTTCTGAAGCCGATACCCCATGCTGTGTGACAGTCATCGATACCTTGCTCCAGTTTGAAGTTCATGTGGATGTTTCTGAGCAACCGGATGCTGCTTTCTGCTCATCAATCAAGCGCGCTATCACTGCTGGCTTGCAAAAAGCTAATCTCACGTTGGGCTACACGAATTCAACACCTTCTTTTGCCTTTCTTTGTCCTTGCGGAGTGGGAGAGCCTCATCCTGCTAAGATTGGAAAGAAATCATGGATCTGCACTTTGAATAAAGCGAAGGGCAAGAAATTTTCACCTAGCCAAAAAGTGTGGCTGGATGAAGCATCCTCTGAACCTGAATCAGGTTAGCTATTTTATAGTCAAATATTGATATTTTGATTAATTTTATTCTTGATCCATTGATTTTAGTTACTCAGATTAGTGAAGGTACAGCTACTAAAATTAATATACCGACTGTATGCGATAATATTTAGCTATGGATCTCAGTAATAATTTCACTATTTTGTCTCCCTTTATTGCCCAGCTGAACTGACTCTCCAGGATGTAGCTGCTCAAGCTGGTCTCAAAACGCTGGATGTTCTGGATCAAGAGTGCTTCCAGCAAGTCCTACTAAGACTAGCCAAACACTGTGTGGACTGGCAGCTGACCGGCTTCCATCTGGAGCTGACAAAATCTGACATCGTTGCAGTGGATGAAGATTATCGAACAGCCGAGCAAAAGCGTGTCGAGATGTTGAGAAAGTGGAAAGAGAAGTTCGCCTTCAAAGCCACTTATCGAGTGTTCATCGAGGCCTTGTTGTCGCGCGGAAAAGCTTCAGATGCCATTGATGCATGCAAAGCTATTGTATCCAGTAAGTGAAAGTAACAGGTAGCTGTACTATTAGCTAATTTTTTGTATGCACTATGGCATTGTGATCATAGTTCAGCATGTTATAATATTGTTCTTTTATCAGGCCATGCTTCAAACTCTGATGATAGTTCAAACAGTAGAGAACCAACACCGGATTTTCACTCTTCAGTAGCAGCAGGTACAGCTACTAAAATTATTATAATGATTGTATGTGATATTTAGCTATGGATCTCATTGACAATAATAATTGACCTCTAGCATCAAATTCAGCATTATTTTTGTTTCCCTTGATTACCCAAAGGTCCAACTGCTCCAGCTGAACTGACTCTCCAGGATGTAGCTGCTCAAGCTGGTCTCAAAACGCTGGATGTTCTGGATCAAGAGTGCTCCCAGCAAGTCCTCCTAAGACTAGCCAAACACTGTGTGGACTGGCAGCTGACCGGCTTCCATCTGGAGCTGACAAAATCTGACATCGTTGCAGTGGATGAAGATTATCGAACAGCCGAGCAAAAGCGTGTCGAGATGTTGAGAAAGTGGAAAGAGAAGTTTGCCTTCAAAGCTACTTATCGAGTGTTCATCGAGGCCTTGTTGTCGTGTGGAAAAGCTTCAGATGCCATTGATGCATGCAAAGCTATTGTATCCAGTAAGAAAATTTAATAATGAGTAGCTATATACACTGTTAATGTTACACTATATATTTTACTGAATTCTCATTGTGGTGTGTGCAGGTGTAAAAGTGCCAGCTGAAGATGAGAAGAAGAATTTGAAGTTCAGCAGTACCATGTCTGATGATGATTTCTTTAAGTGGCTTCGATCAAAAGGAATTAGTGAAAAAGATTGCAATACTCTCTCTGGTAGGTATACAAATACCATAAATAATATTACGTTATTAGCATGTTGAGTTTATAAGAGTGATCGTTGATTTCAAATATTTTTATAGAAAATGGTGTCACAGCATCTGGATTCTCTCAGTCGGACGAAGATGATTTTGATGACCTTGGACTCACTAAATTTGGCAAGAAACGTATTCTAAAGATACTACCAGAAGCAAAATAGTTCGTTCACAATAACCGTATACACAATGTTATAATGCACCAAAATCACTAGTTTCACATTAATATTCCTTGAGATCGTGGTTCATGTTAATCAATAGTGTATAGTCATGGATTATATAATCCATGGTGTAGTATACCTCAACCCTGATTTGATCATGTATTTTTTGCTTTCAGTTATTTCTGTGTTAGTATGGCTTAGTGTGCATATTAAATTTAAAAAAAATGTATCTTCTTCCTGATCTATACGTTGATTATGCACACGACCTACTAAAAATGTTTTTGGCTCACTTTGTTAATAATTGAAGGGCTCAGAACCAGATCTAGAGTGGCCTAACCCACAAATGTCCCCTAATCTTGAAAACATGTTTAAAATGCATTAAATTTTGTTGAGCAACAGAAAAATTACATTTTTGAAAATTAGAGTGATCCCACGATTTGGTAGAGTAGGGTTTGGTTTTTAGTCCATTTTCGAGCTTAATTTTTAAACAATTTCCCGCATTCAATTTGGGGTTATTATAGGCCACTGACCCTTCAATTATTATTAGAATTCATAATAATATTATGACATTGTAATAATAATAAAGTTTATATACCCAGTACATAGCTATGAACATACATAATAAATAATTATTGATATCACTTTTAATACATCATGAGTAATTTTAGCCTTGTTCCTTTAATTTCCTATGCCATTCTATAATATATACCATTCAGCATGCAATTCTAAAAAGTAGGCTTGCACCTGGAGATAATTATTATAAATTTATCGTAGTTCTACTCCCAATTCATTGACGATCGTTTCTCTAATCTGATCTTGAATGATGTTGCTCTCTTTGTTAGTGACATTTCTATCCATTGACCTGTATGTGATACGGTAGCAATGGCTGACTCTCTCAGTCTTCGGGTGAACAACTTATCAATCAGTTCCACCTTTTCCACTAAATCCCCAACTGACGATCGAACTACTTCATGAAAGTCATTTTCATTGAATTTTTCCTCAGGTAGCCAATTGCAAAATGCAATGTCTTTGTAGCAAGGTGGATATTTGCTAAAAGGTTTGAACACGATATTCGTCCTGGGGTCTAGCCCAACTGATGAGAACTGCTCAATAAATCTCTCGTCTTTGCTCCAGAGGGTGGGAGAAGAGGGAGGGAGGAGGAGAAGGGGAGGGAGAGGAGAGGGAGGGAGAAAAGGGAGGGAGAAATGAGAAGAGAGAGAGAGAGAGGGTGTATAGGATAGTTATTATCATCAGGAATGTAATTGAACATAACCGAGAGTGGATAAATAAATGTGTGCTTGATATATAAGCCATGGTAAGTTAATGTAAAATTAAACGGGTTGAGAGAGAGAGAGAGAGAGAGAGAGAGAGAGAGAGAGAGAGGAAGGGAGGGAAGGAGAGTTTAATTTTTCAGCAACTGCAACTATACCTTGACTATATCAGAAAGGTGAGATGGGAGGTCAAAGACCACGCCTGTTGAGTCCTTGCTCATCCTCAGACCCTTCACGGAACTCTTCACCTCGGGAGGGAAGCAGCGCTCAAGGATCTTCCAAAAATAGCTGATGTGGCGGATTTCACTGTCACCATAGAAATGATAGGTAGTAAAACCCTGTCAGAAGTGAGAAATGCACGCATTTGAAACTTCAAAAATAAAGTCACAATTATAGATATCCAGGCCTATATGTACCAATGTAGATTATAGATGAGTGGTGCAGCATCTACAGGTACTAGGTATCCGTGTACATGCTCTAATGACATTGTAGATTACATATAGATAAGGGATCTGTGATGTTAAAATTTTGTATTGTATTCATATTTGTATGAACAGAGCGACCACTGAAATAGTTCTATCACACCAGTTCTGGAAGATTAAAAAATACAAACTATATTATATCCTCTGCAATAAATCATCAACCACACCTTAGTGGCGTTTGCTATAAGATATTATAATATGCATGACAAATAGTTGCACACCATTAATTACTTTTAGAGGATATTATGTGCATGCACAGATGTGTTCACACATGTGGCATGTGAATTAAAGCACAGAGGTCAAAGCGGACAGCATCTGTGACGGACATTAACACTCATGGAACATTCAATCAACACTCTCTAGCTACAAATTATCAGCATTTTATGTTCAACCACTTCTACATAATAATTCTATACTATCAGGACCTACACGTACACCGGTATAAATACGCAGATGTGAATTATTTTGGGACCTACATGTATAGGGTACAGACACGCAGATGTGAATTATTTTGGAATTACTTTGGGATTGGCACCAACAAAACATGTGTGCATGTAGCGTGTGAATGGAGCAAAGACAAGAGTGGGGCAAACGGTCTCTGCACGCACATGTGCACGTGGTGCTCTAGTTTAGTTCAGTTTGGCTGCTATCAACACGGGCGGGCGGGCATGAATATGAAAGAGTGTGATGGCTACTCACCATGGTAAGTACTACATGTAGCTGCATCACTATTATATGTATGGAAAGTACATGTACCACCCGAAACAAGGCCACGTACCCCTCCACAAAGGTCGAAAGATCATTCCCAGGGGTCCCCAAAGCTGTAGCAATTTCCCATAGATACATGTACTTATCAATAATATTATACATACATATATACTGTAAATCGCAATTTCCCATAGATACTACTGATCAATGTATATGTACCGTAAATCGCAAATATTTCATACTTTCGGACAACCTGGCTTGTGCGAAAATTAAAATACATAAAATATTATGCAATATTAACGATAATACAATAATGTGTACATGCGCCATAATACTGTAAATCGTGAATATTTCGTTGTTATAATATTTTCGGACAGCCTTGCTTGTGCAAAAATTAAATACACGAAAATACATGCGCAATATTAACGATAATGCGGTACAGGGTCATTTGTCCAAAAATTATTTAATGCGAAAATTTATCACATGAAATATTTTAGACACGAAATATTAGTGATTTACGGTACTTAATATTATTGTGGCATACCTGGTGTGCTGATAGCAGTGATCTAGAGACGATGTCCTTGGCTCCGGCGATGTAGGCTAGGGCAGCGGCCACTGCACTGGTTGCCCCCTTCTCTTCAATCAGTTCTTCAGCAGCTTCATGGAACTGAGCAATGACACACTCCGGAATACCATCTAGACACCTAATGATAAATTTAATATGATGGAGGGTGCTAAAATAAGTAGTACCAAGTGTAAAAGGTCTGGCAGCATAAGATAGTGCACGTTAGGAAAGAGGTCGTCAACGTGACAGGTAAAGATCGTCATTCCTATAAATACTCTAACCTGAGGTCAGATAGAGGTCGTCAAATATATATGTCTGCTGACATTATAATAATACTGCATGTACTTGTAGAGGCCTTACTTGATTGAGTCCTTGGCTCCGGAAATATTGACATTCGCTAATTTTGAGTGGAGAGGCACTTAACTAAATTGATAATGACTTTATTATGGTCTACTGTCCCACACATGTACATGTATATGTACATGCAATATAATGGCATGTTCTACACATACATGTACATAATATTCTAGCTAGTCTACACGTGTTACTTACTTTCATTGAAAGACTCCCCTAGAATCTCCTCCACTGATTCAGCAAATCCTCTTTCCAGCATCTGATCAGCTTCATCAAGAACTACATGTCTGCAGAGAGGGGAGGGATCAAGCTGACTAATCTTGAGAATGATGCCTCAATTTCGATGTAGCATGAATAGCGTTTTAAAATTCCCATGCAAGGCTTCTCTAATTACACGTACATGTAGGTAGACTCATATTTCCAAATGAACCAGGGGACAAGAATACGTTTATACATACACATAGTGCTAAGGATTGGTCTGGAGTTCCTCTGTTGATGTGTTCCAGTATCCTTCCCGGAGTCCCCACCACAACATCCAGTCCTCTAGCAATGGCCGACTCTTGAGGCTCATACGCCGAACCACCGTAGATACAAAATGAAGATATGTCTTCGTCCGATAAAGCCTTCAATTCACGATACACCTGATTGGCCAACTCTCTAGTGGGGCCATCACCAATACAACAGGCGGTCGCCCCCTCAATTTTTTTGATCCCCCCTCACTGCCTTCCCCGGCTGCCAGACGCTCCAGTAATGGGAGAACAAATGAGAGGGTTTTCCCCGTCCCAGTCCTAGCCTGTCCAATCACGTCCTTGCCGTCATAGACAGGGTCAAAGGTCATGTACTGTATCGGGAACAAGTATTAAATTTTGACTCCGTGCTCTTTCAAGACTATTCTGGTCTCCTTGCGAATGCGAAACTGACAGTTTTCCAAGCTTCTTTTGTTCATCTTTATATGAACTGTTGTCGTGAGGGGGAGGGGAGGGGTCCACTGGGCGTGGCTCAGGTGTGGAGACTCCACCCACACTGTCATCCGAGAGAGTAGACTCGTGTTGGCCATCGTTCATCTGACCAGAGAGCCTGGAACGTTTGACTTTGGAGTGACCTTCAGACGAACCCTCCTGCATGGAGAAACAGCAAAAACTATGTGGTTAAAACCCATTTATGAAAAGGGGGTATGATTTTTAATACAGAGAGGGGCTACCAAATCGTTTTTCATATTCATATGACATGGGCTGAAACTTGATCAAGACATACTAAAAAATTATTTCTGTTGAATACTTCTACCCATCTATCCTTTTTGTATAAACTCACGATCTTTCTCTTTGTTCCACGCATGATGGAATTAGTAAATTATGCTGAAGAGAAGACACGATCGTATTAAAGTCCTTCAGCAAACGCACAACACGTGGTCGATCGAAATGGAGACTAGCTCCGCCCACTAACGTTGAACCACGCCCATCCAGCTCCGCCCACAAAGGCATGAATCAGGACCAGGCAAGTGTGTTGGCTGCGTTTGCTGGCTGATATGACTGTGTTGCTGTACTGTATCGTAGGTAGATGAAGTGGAGGCCTTGAAGGCGATCTACGAGGAAGACTTCAGGATAGTGAACGAGAGAGAGAAGTCTTTACGGGTCACCATCAGATCAGATGACCACTCCCTCTCCCTGGACCTACTGGTGAGAGCTTCACTGAGAAGGAGGGAGGGAGAAAGGGAAGGGGAGAGAGAGAGCGGAGTGAGAGGAGTGAGAGGGGAGGATTGTTGCACAAAGCAATTGTATAGGGGTACGTAGACATTTCCATGTGGCTATCATTAATTTTGTTCTCCTTCACAGATCATCTATCCTGATGACTATCCAATCATATCTCCTCCAATTTATGAAATCAAGTGAGTGCACATTTGGCATATAAATAATGTACATTGACATTTATATCACTGTTCTTATGTCAGAGATGCCTATTGGATTGGCTCTGAGGGTCAACAGTATCTAGCTAGTCACCTCAAGGACATCTATGACTAAGTTGAAAGTCTATTCTATTATGATACACTGTGTATAAAATGTGACTGTTGCCTGCAGAGAAAGCAGAGGAGCTGTCATTCTCTACCAGTGGATCGAAGCTGTCAGAGAGTTTTTAAATCAGAAAGCATCTGAGCTACACGAACTTCATGGTATACATGTATGTATATGTGTGTAGTTAAGATAACCCTTGTCCCCTCACTCCTTCGTCTTCTTATTGTCGGGCTAGGACTGCATTTACCTCCTCCCCTTTATCATTATTATTACAATTTTCACATAAGAGTTTGCATTCTTCCATTGTGCCTGAAAAGCTACCCCCCCTCCCAAACTAAAATATAATATTATCCTAAATGCAGCCTTGACTATAGTATTAATGTGCTTGATTGTTCAATATCGATAACCAGGATTGGGATTCTGGGGGTGAGGCTAGATGTGCAGTCTGTAGCCACCATTGCCAATAACTGGTGATGGTCTCCACTCTATGAAACAGGTAGTGATGCTAGTGATGGAGATGATGACGATGCTGCCTCAGACAGTGAGACACAGCCACGGGGAGAGGGTGAGCTGGATGTGTCTACTCCCACTGCCACCGGTGCTGAGAGTGGAGGAGGTGGTGCAGTGTGTCCTGCAGTGGTCCTCCATGGAGAGCCTCTCACTGACAGAAAGAGCACCTTTCAAGCTCATGCAGCACAAGTAAAGACAACAGAACAAGTTAGTCAACAATTGTCCTCAGAATTGCATACACTGAGGTGGGGTTGGGTGGATCTGGTGGTTCCCTTCCTCAATCAAGGGCTTATATACATGATATTGTAGTACACGTTGATTTCTAACCTTATAAGGAGAAGAGGGCATGTAATAAAAATTTTTTGCATACTTTATTGTGCATAACCCAAAGTCACTCCGAAATTCCAGTGATAGTGATGGTGACTCCCCCAAGACTTACAAATCCACGCAATATCATGACATTTCCTTTAACTTTAGGCTGTATGATGAACGTGGAGGAGTGTTTGTTCAGGACTGTGATGATGATGGAGAAACAGCTGCAGGGGGAAGGCTCCTTCATTTACTACAGGTTTATTAACTATTATAGTAGTGAAATTGAATAAATAGATACTATATATTATTATTTCTCCTATCATTAGATAATGGATGTCAGAAATGTGATGGTGGTTGTCACAAGATGGTAAGATGGTGAATTCCATTGTTAATGGGTGTTCATAATAAAAAATATTATATAATAGCTCCAAGATAGGCCCAACGACTTGTAGAATATCTTCTATTCAGGAATTATAATAACCCCGGGTTTATTTTAGGGGTATACGTAGAGTCCCCCTCCACAGAAGCCTCTGTCAGTGACCATCACTGTGCTGTTGACTTTCTTCTTTCACATCACCTCCTCTGCTGGTGTGTAGGTTTGGAGGCATTCTTCTCCATGCTGACAGGTTCAAGCACATCAATAATGTTGCTAGGATACTGCTCCACGAAACAGGACTGGGGCTAAAGGTACTGCACAGCATGGACAACCGCATGTATGGAAAACAGTATATTATAGCCAATGTAATATGCTCAGCCTGATATTCAATGAATGATTGTATGGCTTGTACAATGTCATCTTTGTTTGTTATTAATTTTGATTTGCAGCACCCACCTGAAGCTGTGAAAGTCAAGGGACAATCTAAGACCTCCACCAGAACTAAACAAAATAAGTACAAATAACCATAACTTTTATGATAATATGGTGTGTACTATCAATTATCATGGCACATGTGATATTCTGCGCATGCGCATGGGATATCGTGCCCATGACGTAATCGTTGTGGCTTTGTTTGTACGAGCCACACCCAGTTGTTGTGGTTTACTGTGACCACTGAACTGAAAGCTCAATTCACCAACGAAACGTTCCCTAGAAAACTTATCCAGTGAACTCAGTACGTGCTCTAGCTAGCCACTCTACTCCGATCGATCAAACCAGCTAGTTGTGTAGCTATGGCAGAGGCCAGCAGCTCTGGGGGAGAGGCAAGCGAAGAAGAAGAAGACGGCTCCGATGAAGCTTCTCCGAGTGACGGCGAGATCACCGCGGCTAGCCCGCCCCCGCCGCTACTCACCAACAAGAGGAAGAAGCTACGCTACCTTCAAGACTACCTAAAAAGATTACCGAAGCACCAGCGAAAGAGAATACAAAAAGAAATCGACAAAGGCTACAAACCAGGTGAGACAGCCGCTATGCATACAGCCACAAAATTTAATGTATTTCCCACACTCCTGATTGAATGGCTTCTATTAATAAATCGTCCGCGAGTTTATTAAATACATCAAAACATAGATAATTTAGACTACACACACATAGTCTAAAATATCTAAGATCAAAATGATTACCGTATCCGTTCTAATTAAGGCACCTCTCTAATAAATGCACCACCTCTATACATGTGTATGTACGCCGGAATCCTAATTTTCGTGCTCTAACTACATGTATGCGCCATACGGCCATGCTAATTCCTTTTTTCCAGGTGCTTTCTAATTAGAGCGGTATCGGTATACTTACAGCTGACAATACCTCGGTAGTACTGAGTATCCCGTACAGAGTACTGGAAGCTATGTTCTCCACACTTTCGCTTTAATTACATGTACAACGCACCTCTCTAAAAGATGTGCCACCTGGATCAGAATGTTAATTTCCAGGCTCTAATTATGCGCCATCCAAGATCGGTAATTGTTTTATAGTGGCATGTTAATTAGATCGGATACGGTAGTCTAGAATAATTTTACATATGATGTTGAGGAACACTTTCCCACTTCCCCTGAAGTCATGTATTCCCTCCCCCCCCTCCCCCGGAAGACGTAATTAAAATAGATCTAGAGGCAGTGACCCCCAAGATATTGTTAATTAAAATGTACCATTAATTTTTATCCCAGAACATCATTAAAATAGCCCCAAGACTTCATCAAGCCCAGCTACCCTGTCAACTCCTTCTCAGTTTCTTTATTGTTTTTATTTTCGTAATTTTGCTCACTTGTGATAGCTAAATTTGTCACAGTAAGCATCCTCAGCCGTACCGCGGCCAATATTGATAATTTTTTTGGTGATGTCAAGGTTCACGTTTACAGACAAATAAATAGATTTCTGGGAATTTTGGTGCATGCGCAGACAGTGTGTACCAGGCTCTCTTTCCTCTCCCCCCCCCCCCCCCCACCCAAAAAGTGAGCCTGGATTCGAGGCTATAATTAGAATAATCCGCCTGGTTTGCTAAAGCTACATGTACATTATTCAGTTATACATGTAGCTGGATAAAACATCGCAAACTATTATAACAAATAAAATAAATCAGTTATGGGTTAATAATGTCTGTCTTCAGAATAATTAAGTTACCAAATATATCCGAAAATTTCCGTACATGTGCTATCTGTTGTATTATAGAGACAAAGGAGCATACCATTACAATTAGCAATAACCTTGCTGGGTTTTGTGTACTAAAATAAATTACCAAACACATCCTTGATTAAATTCTCTGCATTGCACTTGTGAAAGTGTGTGTTTCATTGAATCAAGTGAACTCCAGTGGAGCTAGTGTAGCTTTATCCTATACTGATTGATGTGTTCACTCCAATGCCACAGCTCTCACTGTCGACAACATCACCAGCGCTCTCAATGGAATAGACTGGAGGAGAATTGGTCGGCACATACTTCGCCTCCCCAGATCCAAATATGATGAAATAACAGAGCAGTATTCCAGTGATGATGATAGAACGAGAGCTGCAGTGAGGGAATGGCTGCTACGAGACCCTCTCGCCAGCTGGAGGAGACTGATCGACCAGCTTTATTGGAACCGTGAAGCAGAACGAGCAGACAGTATACTTCACTACGCTGAGGAGCTGACTGGTATGTACATGATAATGATTATGATTCATACTACACTACACCACATGATGCATGGAAAATGCACAAGGGAGAAAGTCACTGGTCTATATAATATCTATACAAATTAGTGCCCAAAAATTTGTAGGAATGCATGTGAACATGTAGGCATGTGTGTGGTGTGTTTATGTTTGATACATGTTTGTATTGTAATTCATAATAATGTGAATTATTCTCCAGTTCAAATGTGTTATGTATACAGTCGAGCCTCCGAACAAAGGACACTTTGGGAACGGGCCTCGTGTCCTTTGCTCGGAGGTTGTCCCTATCTCGGAGGTTCATGATTTTTCAACCCATTTTGATTGTATTATCCTTAACAAGTTTGTAAATGCACTGAAATGGCAGTAGAGATGATAATCAAGTGGTTGGTGTGTTCTATATTTAGTATCAACATATATAGCACAGGCTGAATTTTTTGCTTCTGAAGTACTGGTTACTTCAAAATCGTTATCTGGATGGCTAATATTATTATCGCGCATGCAGCATAATATCGCGACTGCCTAGATTGCGACAAAGGTGGGCGTGGCATCATTAATTTAAGGGCGTGGTTTCCGGATGTCCGCTATTTAGAGGAAGTTTTGCATTGAAAAGTCACGTTGGGAGCTTGGATCTTGTCCGCTGTCCGGAATCGAGAAGCGTCCGCTTCTCGGAGGTTGCTAATGTACTATAACTATGCTAAATTCAATCGGTAACACGGCACTTGTCCGCTGTAGAGAGGTTGTCCGCTTCTCGGAGGGTCCGTTATCAGAGGCTCGACTGTAGATGGCATCGGCTCTTATGGTCAAGCATCTTTTATTTTACTGTGTAAAGTAATTTCTTATCCCCACCTGCATTGAGATTTTGATGCCGCCTTTATGCATACATGTATTATTGATACAGACCATCATGATTACATGTGTTACTCAGCTATAATGAATTTCATAGCATATTGAATGAGATTCATAGCTAATAAGCAAATCAAATAACCTCCCACCGAATACAATATTACATAGGATGAGGAGCAAAAATCTTTCTTTTTAGCCTTACGTGTGTACATGTATTTATAGCTCCACTCCCCACCCACCCACATGCAATGCTGTTGACATTCCATTGTCTACCACAGCTGATAAATTAAAATTTTTTGAATGGAAAAAATTTGACAACATCCCCAGTGGAATAATAATATTGATATTGCCTCACCAAAGCTGATTAATTTTAGGCTGTAGATGTTATTATAATATTATTTTTATTATTATGCACAGCTGATGGGAAGCAGGAATCTCATTACTACCTAATTATCATAGGGTGCACCTCTGTTATTGAGCATTCTTTAATGTGTCCTTCACATTTCCCTCACAGACACTACACTCACTCATAGCAACCTGTCCACTGTACTAAACCATGTGGTGGACACGGGTAGGTTGATGGGCTGCCTCGATATACCACTCAGTGTGCAGGAGAAGATTAGAGAACACAGCAAGGATGAAGAGCAGCAGCGAGAGGAATGTATCTACTACTGGATGAATGTCAGCCCCGACTCTATGATTGGATGGGGGGTTCTTGGAGGGCAGCTACACTACTTTGAAGAAGAGGCTGCCCTTAGAGCTGCAAATGAATACATTCAGAGGGCTCCAGGTACATGTGGGTGTAGCATGTGTATGTATTGGAATGTAGATCATGCATACATTACACAGCAAATTCATGCCTGCAGTGATATACATTGTGTATGTAGCAGTGCATTTGTTGATTACACTGATGCTCACACTGACCACATCTGTGCACATGTCCACCTCCACACACACACACACACACACACACACACACACTCACCCGTCATACAGAGCCCACATTGATGGTTGATAATCTCACTGCTGTCCTTGATAGTGTGCAGAGGAAAATGAATGCTATTCTCATATACCTTCACATCCCATACTCCAAGCAACGTCAACTCGAGCAGCAGTACGACAGGGGACAGGTGAACACAGCCTGTGCTGATTACATCATTAGCTGTCATCCAAGTCCCTCTTGGACTGTGGTAGCGAATGCGTTGTGGATCAGGAAAGCAGCTGGAGCACTGGAAATGGTTCAGAAATTGTATCTCAAAGGTGAGCCATGTGCACACAGCGGTAGGAGTGAGGGTGGGAGAATAATATTGTCAGTTTCTGAGCTTTGCACTAATTAATGCCACTACACCTTGATATTAATTAATGTACAAAAGAAATACTAGTGAAAGATATTTTCCTTAATTGTTCTTCGTTAATACTCTGTTGATTTTTTGTTAACAATACGTATAGTATATGAATAGAGATTTACTGATATGTCATAGTGCATCCATATAAAGCACAATGTCATGTGCACACACATAACCTATTATCTAATCAGCTCCTGACCATAAGTTATGAGGCTATGACCACTGACCATGAATAGTAGAATCTTGCTTCCTGGGTTCCTGCAGCATTGTAGTATACACACAGACAGTGAACTGGAGCAGTGCATATGCCTGGGCGTCAATTAAAAATAAACACATACTTTCTTCTACTAAGAAATAACTGAACTAGCCATCTAGACAGCCTAGATCTATATGTACTGCAATGAGTAGCTTATCTGTATCAAGCAGCTCTTGTCCTTTAAATTTTCCTGGTTATAGTACACAGTGAACTGGAGCAGTGGCATATTATTATTATGAGCTAGTAGCAATACTACAACTGCTAATTATTGTAATTGAATTGCATAATGTGCTCTATAGAATAATTGGTATCCTAGCAACCAGCTAGCGGTATGTGTGTGCACCCACTATAGGGAACTACCCACCTCACAATACATGTAGTGGTAACCACAATACTAGGATAGCCAGCTGTTGTTTATGATTCTCTTCTTCTAGGTGTCTATACATGCAGCAGTACGTACATACTAGTGCATGCGTGTGTGTGTGTGTATGTGTGCGTGTATGTGTTTTATATCTCCACAGAAATAAAACAGCAGCCGATTGCTTTCTGGGGTATAATAAGGTCGATATTGTGATAACTGGTCTTTGTTGGTAGCATATTTGGCATGTGAAATCATTATGATCGTGTATACCCGGATCAAAAGGACCAAGTTACAAGTATTTGCTAAATTCCCATGGATTAATGTGGCATTATTTTTTTTTAATATACTGTGCAAATTCACACTTATTACTGTTGGTTATTAATTATTATTAAATGAACCCTTGACCATCTCCCCAGTAGCTGCATAGTGTAATGGTGCATGTGGTAAAAGGTCGTCAATAGAAATGCGTACACATCGATCGACGCTCGCCCCAGAAATCATGGAGATGGCGTCTAAGATCGACTCTCAGCCTTGACAGCGACAAGTTTCGGTGCTTCAATCACAGAGACGAACTCGACAGTACAGTATTCCTTCCGAACTTCAGGTTGGTCACGCTGCTGCAGTCGTGCGCGGGCCAGCCCCTTGTGACAATGCGTGCTATATATAGCGCAAGGCTAGCTTTATTTATCCATGGCATAACGTAAGCCAAGAAAACACGTGACTCGAGTTCAACCAACAGTACTTCTCAGAGAAAGTAGCACTCAGCTTGTAATGTATTCGCTGGATACACGCGTAAGATACTCTACATATTTACTGATTTTCAAGTCCCAGAAAGGCTCCAGCGAGGCCCTGAATTTTCTCATAATTACCTCATAGATTACCTAAGAGATTACACCATAGGTTTCATCATAATTACACCATAATTACCTCATAACCACAGAAAAGTAAATTGCTACTGGGGAGATAATAACAAATTTAAATGTTGAGGGTTTATTATTGGCGGTCGGCAAATAATCTGTGATTGTCGAAATGGTTGTAGGTAATAGGCACACTGAAATCAATCACTGAACATACATACATGCTGTTTAGAAGCTGTCAATAAGATAAAATAGAGTACCACACGACATGAAATTTGCTTGTCTAAAAGTAATCAGTTATCTAGTGAGCAGAGGGAAAGCATGTAGGTGGGAAACCACAGTTATGTGAATCAACATTGTCCACTGTCACCCTAAAAATACGTGGTCCTTTTCACTCGGGCTATAGTATAGTTCCATGCATCACTAGGTCCTACTTGCATGAGCATTAATTGCATCATCAATTGGACTTACGCAGCCACTCTCAACCTCTACACATGCACCTCTATCTCTAGGCACGAGTGAGTCTCGAAGATTATTTCAACAGTCGATGAAAAGAGGCCATGTAGACATGTACAATGACAAAATGCTGCTCTATGGAAGTGCAGGAGTGGGAAAAACCTGCACCATGAAAATTGTCGCCGGTGAAAAGCCTCCTGTCGTACGAAATAGCACTCCCGTGGCAACCAAGCCTGTGACGATGTATCAGCTCCAAATGATTAAAGGAAAATGGCGCAAGTACATCTCTCAAGATCGCATGAAACTCTGTGCTAGGATCTCCAAAACGACACTGGGAAGAGAGATAATCAAAGCCATGAAGAAAGCCAAGATTGCAGAAGCGGTACATCGAGCTAAACATCAGGAGGTGGATGGTGGTGGTGAGCAGAAGACATCGACAGCAGCAAGTCCCCAACAACCGACAAGAGACAGCACCCGGCAAAATGAAGATCCCACTCCAAAACCGAAAGCTTCATCGCGAAGCTCAGTCGATCGAGACGTGCTCCAAGTTATTCACGATGTGCTTGATGAGATGTTCCAGCTGATTGACGAGTGTCCCGAGACAGAAGAGCCCCTCACCTTTATTCACAAGCTCCTGGTGTCCGACTGTGGTGGCCAGCCTCAATTCCATGAAATCTTGCCCATATTTTTGCGAAGGATGTCATTGATAGTATTCGTTTTCAAGCTTTCCGAAAGCTTCTCCAGTCGTCCGATGATCGAGTATTACGAAGACGGCAAAGCATTGGGCACTCCCTATGAGTCTCACCACACAACAGAGCAGCTCATCAAGGAAGGCCTCCAGTCACTTCACACTCACCGGTCGAGCAAAGGTGCAGGTAAAGATGGTGAAGCTCCACAAATAGTTATGGTCGGGACCCACAAGGACGAAGAAAGCAAATGTGATGAATCAAGAGAAGTGAAAGACCAGAAGCTGAGAGAAATGCTGCTGCCAATATTTGCAAAGGAGATCATCTACTATAAGGCAGGAGAAAATAAAGTGCTCTTTCCCATGAATGCCAAGTGTCCTGGTGTTGAAGAGGAGGATATGGCTCAAGCCATTGTCTCCAGGTTCTCCACAGAGAACAGATCAGATGCGAAACAGCTTCCACTGCAGTGGCTGGGATTCGAAATAATGCTTGAAGAAATTACTCAACGACTTAAGCGTGGAATTCTGAGCTGGAGTGAGTGTCTTGAAGTCGCCTATAGACTTCACCTTGACGAGAGTGCACTAGATGCAGCTCTGATCTACCTTGATGAGCTGTCACTGGTCTTCTACTATCCTGACATTCTTCCTGAGATAGTCTTCACCAACCCTCAGGTGCTTCTTGACAAAATCTCAGAGCTTGTGAAAGTTCATCATGACAAGCTTAAGATGTGTACAGGAGAAGATTGGCAGAAATTTTTCAGCCATGCCCTAGTTACAGTCGAGTTTCTTCGAGAACCGACGTTCAAAAAGCATTATGTTCCCGGTCTGTTTGAGCCAAAGCACCTATCCACCTTGTACCGAAAGCTTCTAATCTTTGCCGACTTCTCTAAGGGTAAGTTCTTTGTTCCCAGCTTGCTTCGAATGCTTAGCAGTAAGGAAGTGTCTGAGCATCGGATTTCGTTCGATTCGTTCATCGCTCCTCTTGTCCTTCACTTCCCTGATGGCCCTCCACGTCGTGGCATCTTCTGTGCTCTCATTTCTTTTTTGACCTCACCAGAGAATCACTACCCTCGTCCATGGAAGTTGAAGAAACCTGCCAGATCCGTTACTCCCGACTGCCTCTACCGAAATTGCATCGAATTCTCGATTTCTGAAGCCGATACCCCATGCTGTGTGACAGTCATCGATACCTTGCTCCAGTTTGAAGTTCACGTGAAAGTCTCTGAGCAACCAGATGCTGGTTTCTGCTCATCAATCAAGCGCGCTATCGCTGCTGGCTTGCAAAAAGCTAATCTCACGTTGGGCTACACGAATTCAACACCTTCTTTTGCCTTTCTTTGCTCTTGCGGAGTGGGAGAGCCTCATCCTGCTAAGATTGGAAAGAAATCATGGATCTGCACGATAAACGAAGCGAAGGGTAAGAAATTTTCTCCCAACCAGATGGTGTGGCTGGATGAAGCAACCTCTGAATCTAAATCAGGTTAGTTCTTAATTACTGATGAGCATGGACATTTTTATATTTATTATTGACCTGTTTAGATACCCAGACTAGTGAAGGAAATAGAGATGCAGGTAGTAATGGATACACTGTGAAACCATCAGATTCTACTCCATCTTTGATACCAGGTAAAAATTAATAATATTATTATTGCTTGGACATTGTGATCATAACTGAGCCTGCTGTAATGTATTCTTTTATCAGATTGTACTCCCTGTAATACTGATGACAAACCGACACCTCATTTTCACAACAATGGACACTCTTCAGCAGCAACAGGTACAGCTGCTAAAAACATGATTGTGATATTTCTCATTTTTTTGACCTCTAGGTTTGAATTATGGACTGTGTTTGTCTCTGTTTATTATCCTAAGGTCCAACTGCTCCAGCTGGACTGACTCTCCAGGATGTAGCTGCTCAAGCTGGTCTCAAAACGCTTGATATTCTGGATCAAGAGTGCTCCCAGCAAGTCCTCTTAAAGCTAGCCGAATACTGTGTGCACTGGCAACTGATCGGCTTCCATCTAAAGCTGACAGAAGCTGAAATTACTGCCGTGGATGGTGACTACCGATCTGTTGACGAGAAGAGGGTTGGTATGCTGGGGAGATGGAAAGGGAAATTTGCCTTCAAATCTACTTATCGAGTGTTCATCGAGGCCTTGTTGTCGTGTGGAAAAGCTTCAGATGCCATTGATGCATGCAGAGCTATTGTATCCAGTAAATGAAAAATTAAAAAGTAGCTATACAGTTAGCTAATTAGACTGAATTCTCATTGTGATGTGCAGGTGTAAAAGTGCCAGCTGAAGATGAGAAGGGGGATTGGAAGTTCAGCAGTACCATGTCTGCTGGTGACTTCTTTAAGTGGCTTCTATCACAAGGAATTAGTGAAAAAGATTGCAGTACTCTCTCTGGTACGTATAATAGCTATTATTAGCAGTAGAATTTTAGCAATAATGATCTCATAATAATATATTATAGAAAACGGTGTGACAGCAGCTGGATTCTCCAAGTTGGACGAAGAAGATTTTGAAGACCTTGGACTCACTAAAATTGGCAAGAAACTTATTCTAAAGATCCTACCAGAATCAAAATAGTTCCTCAGCCTAATAACTGTATACACAATGTTATTATGCACCAAAATCATTACTTTCACATTCCTTGAGATTATGGTTTATTTCCTTTCATGTCAATAGTGTAGCACCTCAACCCTGATTTGATCATGTATTTTTTGCTTTCGGTTAATAATTGTTTATTAGTTATGGCTTAGTGTGCATAATATTAAAAAATATTTCTCCTTCCTGATCTATCGGATGATAATGCACGTGACAATGCCATACTAAACATTTTTTTGCTCACTTTTTTTATTGTTAAAATTAACATAATTGAAGGGTTGAGAACCAGAGTGGCCTAACCCCAAATTGAATGTGGGAAATTGTCTAAACCTCAAAATGGGCTAAAACAAATTCAAACTCCCTACTCCACCAGAATCACTCAAATTTCCCAAAAAATAATGTGAATTTTCTGTTGCTCATGAAATCATGTTTAATAGGGGGACTAACTCAACATCTGTGTTCTGAGCCCTTCAATTATTATTATTTAATGTCCTTGTATAAAATAATGCATGGAGTCACAAATCAGAATAGTAGCTACCCAGTACATAGCTACGAACATAATATACACATGGATTAGGTCACTCCAAATTAATTCATTGTTTCTCATCACCCCTGACCAAAAACTTGATACGTGCGGCCGGCTGGAAATGGTCGTTTAATCACAAGTTTGATGGGAAATGGTCGTCAAAATCATAAGTTCTGCAGTCCAAAAAATCGAGGCGGTATACTTTTGTATTGTGCTGGTGCTGATGGAAATACATGCGGGTGGAAATCAAGGGGGGATGAGAAACAACTAATTGATCCGGAGTGGCCTTATAGTACAATTGTACATAATAATAATAATATTATTATTGATATCACTTTTGATTACAATGCCGTTCAGCATGCAATTTTTAAAAAGTAGGCCTGCACCTGGGGATAAATTTATCGTAGTTCTACTCCCAATTCATTGACGACCATTTCTCTAATCTGATCTTGAATGATGTTGCTCTCTTTTGTTAGTGACATTTCAGAATCTATCCATTGACCTGTATGTGATACGGTATATAGCAATGGCTGACTCTCTCAGTCTTCGGGTGAACAAACTTACCAATCAGTTCCACCTTTTCCACTAAATCCCCAGCTGACAATCGAACTACTTCATGAAAGTCATTTTCATTGAATTTTTCCTTGGGTAGCCAAAATGCAATGTCTTTGTAGCAAGGTGGATATTTGTTAAAAGGTTTGAACACGATATTTGTCCTGGGGTCTAGTCCAACTGATGAGAACTGCTCAATAAATCTCTCGTCTTTGCTCCAGAGGGTGGGAGGAGAGGGAGGGAGGAGGGGAAGGGGAGGGAGAGGAGAGGGTCGGAGAAGAGGGAGGGAGAAATGAGAAGAGAGAGAGAGAGAGGGTGTATAGGATAGTTATTATCATCAGGAATGTAATTGAACATAACCGAGAGTGGATAAATAAATGTGTGCTTGATATATAAGCCATGGTAAGTTAATGTAAAATTAAACGGGTTAAGGGGGGGGGGGGAGAGAGAGAGAGAGAGAGAGAGGGAGGGAGGGAAGGAGAGTTTAAGTT
Source organism: Cliona cf. orientalis (assembly GCA_963930775.1). Lineage (NCBI taxonomy): Eukaryota > Metazoa > Porifera > Demospongiae > Clionaida > Clionaidae > Cliona > Cliona cf. orientalis. The sequence goes on from OZ005691.1 coordinate 10,102,773, forward strand.
TTTAGCAACTACAACTATACCTTGACTACATCAGAAAGGTCAGAAGGGAGGTCAAAGACCACGCCCCTTGAGTCCTTGCTCATCCTCAGACCCTTCACGGAACTCTTCACCTCGGGAGGGAAGCAGCGCTCAAGGATCTTCCAAAAATAGCTGACGTGGCGGATTTCGCTGTCACCACAGAGATGATAGGTAGTAAAACCCTGTCAGAAACGAGAAATGCACGCATTTGAAACTATAATCCCAATCAGAGGGAAAATATCCCATATATGTCCATAAATACAAGTATACTATAGATATCCATGCCTAATGTACTAATGTAGACTATAGGATGAGTGGTACAGTATCTATAGGTATCCGTATACATGTACTACTGACATTGTAGATTACATATAGATAAGGGATCTGTGGTGCTCTAGTACAGTTCGGCTGCTACCCCACCAACGCACGCACGACTGAATGAACGAAGGCCATCATCCATATTAAAAGTTTGTATGAACAGAGCGATCACTAGAATGGTTTTATCACACCAGTTGTGGAAGATTAAAAAATATATATATATATATCCTCCGCAATAAATCATCAACCACACCTTAGTGACACGTCAGACTATCCATTATGTGTGACAAAATTAATTGTACGCTATAAATTTTAGAGGATATTATGTGCATGCACAGATGTGTTCACACATGTGGCATGTGAATTAAAGCGCAGAGGTCAAAGCGGACGACATCTGTGACAGACATCAACACTCATGGAACATTCAATCACCACTCTCTAGCTACAAATTATCAGCATTTCATGTTCAACCACTTCTACGTAATTATTCTATACTATCAGCACCTACATGTATACCAGTCGGTATAGATACACAGATGTGAATTATTTTGGGACCTACATGTATAGCGGTATAGACATGAAGACGCGGACTATTTTGGGATTGGCACCACCAAAACACATGTGCATGTAGAGTATGAATGGAGCATAGACAAGAGTGGGGCAAACGGTCTCTGCATGCACACATGCACGTGGTGCTCTAGTTCAGTTTAGTTTGGCTGCTATCAACACGGGGGGGGGGGGGGGGAGGGGGGGCGGGCATGAATATGAATGAATGTGATGGCTATACTCACCATGGTAAGTACTACATGTAGATGCATCACTATTATAATATAATATGAATGGAAAGTACATGTACCACCCGAAACAAGGCCACGTACCCCTCCACAAAGGTCGAAAGATCATTCCCAGGGGTCCCCAAAGCTGTAGCAATTTCCCATAGATACATGTACTACATGTACTTATCAATATTTATACATGTACCATAACTCGCAAATATTTCATACTTTCGGACAATCTGGCTTGTGCGAAAATTAAACACGCGAAACTACATATGCAATATTGATGATAATGCGGTATAGGGTCGTTTGTCCGAAAATTAGTGCATGAAATATTTTAGACACGAAATATTTGCGATTTACAGTACATACATGTACCTCTCAAAAGGAAACAGTGGCATAAATGGCTACTCAGTCAGTCCAGGGACTAGTAGCCAAAGTAGAGGACACAGTAGCAAATGGCTAATATGGTTAGTGTGTAGGGAACCCTCTGATTACCCAGCAGTGGCCACTACAGAGGGGTCCCATTATATATGTACATGTACATGTACATGCGCCATAATAATAATATTATTGTGGCATACCTGATGAGCTGATAGCAGTGATCTAGAGACGATGTCCTTAGCTCCGGCGATGTAGGCTAGGGCCGCGGCCACTGCACTGGTTGCCCCCTTCTCTTCAATCAACTCTTCAGCGGCTTCATGGAACTGAGCAATGACACACTCCGGAATACCATCTAGACACCTACAGTAATAATAAATGGAGGATGTTAAAATAAGTAGCATCAAGTTTATAAGCTCTTGAATAGGTAGCATAAATGCACAACGTTAGGTAAGAGGTCGTCAATGCGATAGGTAAAGGTCGTCATTCCTTATCCGAGACTAGGTAGAGGTCGTCACATATATATGTCTGCTAACATTGTAATAATACAATGCTACATGCATACACTTGTAGAGGCCTTACTTGATTGAATCCTTGGCTCCAGCCTTGACGATGTCTACAGGCTGAGGGGCTCCAATCCTCTGAAACTGAACACCAGACTTCCTCTCCACCAGAGGAATCATGTGCTCCTGCTGAGACTTGTAGAACAGAATACTGACACCGGTACGACCAGCTCTGCCTGTTCTACCACTGCGATGGATGTAAGACTCAACATCCTGTTGAGGGAACATGATATAATGCAAGAGAATGATCCGTTGGATACTAAAAGAAAGAACTACTAACATTAAAGAACTAAAGAACTACCGTATAGCCGGAAATATTGGCGGGCATTAAATTTGGCGGTTGAGCCCCAAATCGCTATTGCAAGAATATTGGCGGATTTAAATTTGGCAGTTCGGTACGGGATTGCCATGCGTATATATGCGAGTAGGAAATTTTGGCGGATTTTAATTTGGCGGTTGTAATATAGACCGCCAAATTTTTCGGCTATACAGTACTAACATTATTTATGAAAAGTGCCACATTCTCTCCTCTTTTACTCTCTTTCTCCCCTCCTCTTATCCTGTTGTCTCCCCCTCCCTCTCTCTCTCCCTCTCTCCCTCCCTCCTTTTCTCTCTCCCTCTCTCCCCCTCCCTCCATCCCTCTTTCTCTCTCTCCATCCCTCTATCCTTACCTTAGGTGGTTCACACTGAATGACCAGGTCTACTTCGGGTATGTCCAGTCCTCTAGCTGCCACATCTGTGGCCACCAGAACCTGAAAACGACCTTCTCGAAAACCCTGCAAAAACCGACAGTACATTATGGCACTACATGTACATGTCATTGTATATAATACTAGTAACTACATGTAGTTCCGGCTCTGTGTACATGTACATGTAATATGCATGGGGCACTGTATATACATATGCATGCACACATGTGTCTTTTGTTCCTACCTTTAGAGTGATTTCTCTCTGTTTCTGTTGAATGTCTCCGTGGAGAACCTGACAGTCCTGTTTGAGGGAGGAGCTCAGAGCCAGCTCATTGGCCTCCGCCTTCGTACGAGTGAAGATCATCGTACGACCATGAGCTCCACTGTACACCTGCAAAATATCATAATACTGTAACCGCGTGGCTCTTTTAAGCACGTAATATTGATACATGTACATGTATATAATAAAATTAATATATATGTATCACCCTTACCCATGTCCCATAGAGCCAGGTCTATACCTACATGTACACACATGTACATGAAATATAATGTGTGGGGTATCTGTATCAAGCAGAAGCTTGAAACCTGAGAGTCCTGTTTGAGGGAGGAGCTCAGAGCCAGTTCATTGGCCTCCGCCTTCGTACGAGTGAAGATCATGGTACGACCATGAGCTCCACTGTACACCTGAATGATACAACACATACACACCATTGTAACATTGAGATGCTGTAACCATGGCTTTACAAGCACGAAATATTGTAATGTCACCCTTAACCATCCCATCTACTCAGCCTATATCTACAAGCAGAAGCTCCTGTCCTCTTTAAATCAATTTATGTTTTATACTGCCACACAATATTATACCATAGACTGGTCCAGGTTTACATTAACGGAAGGGTTCACATATGTTCATACATGTACATGTACATGTATCTATGTTGTTTTGTACTGGAGCACCATAGACCCTTCGTCTCATCTAGTGGTGTTTCCCCCAGCATACCTGCATTAGGGTGGGGGCCACCCAGTTTGACTTGGGGCTAATTGGATAAATATCAAAGAAGTGGGTGGAGTTTAAAGCCACAACTTAATTTAAGAATGTCTAAGCACCTGGTTTGGATTCTATTCTAGGGGAATCTCTGCATCTATATACATGTACATGTATTGTAAGTAAGCCAGTTAGAAGGAAAAAACAACCTACATGTAGGACAGCCTCCTGTATGTACACATGCACATTTTTGACGCCTCGCGCTCTTGAATCCTTGAGAACGATCATCATTGGATCATGGCAGCCAACTCACTGGCACTGTACGAGATTCAAGAGCGCGAGGCGTCAAAAAGTTGGCTGGTAGTCTTGTCCATCGATCGAGCCATCTGTAGAGCACTCCAAAAAGCCTACTAGCACGCTGATCCGGGCTTCTTTCTCGTTCTTTTGGACTCTCATACGTGGACACAGTGGACACTGAACGCGTCATCAGTGTCCGCACGTGATCAAAGCCTCCCAGGCTCTCCCCCTCCCTTCTCTCTGCACAATAATTTCGCGTAAATATAATCGCGCGTATAAAATAAAGAGGAGGGGGAGAGCCTGGGAACGAGGCTAGCCTTAGCTAGTAAACAGGATGCTAGTCAATCATTAGTGCTTGAACTGCGCTATTGAATGCTGCATTGATTGAACGGAAAAAGTGTCCGGATAATCAAGTCAATGGCCGGACATACTGGCTATTTGTCCGGAAAATGTCCGATGTACGACCGTTATCATAAGGTCTGTACATGTGTACACAATTCCATTATAGGGCCAGATATGCTTGGGGAACACTGACCTAAGGATATAGATAGATTTACAATGTATAAATATGCAAAGAAATTTGAATGGCAATCAATGATTGTCTCACTTTAGCTTGGTTAGGGTTAGGTCTAGAGTTCCCCTGTTGATGTGGTCCAGTATCCTTCCCGGAGTTCCCACCACAACATCCAGTCCTCTAGCAATGGCCGACTCTTGAGGCTCATACGCCGAACCACCGTAGATACAAAAAGAAGATATGTCTTCGTCCGATAAAGCCTTCAGTTCACCATACACCTGATTGGCCAACTCTCTAGTGGGGGCCATCACCAATACAACAGGGGGTCGCCCCCTCAATTTTTTCAATCCCCCCTCACTGCCTTCCCCGGCTGCCAGACGCTCCAGTAGTGGGAGCACAAATGAGAGGGTTTTCTCCGTCCCAGTCCTAGCCTGTCCAATCACGTCCTTGCCGTCATAGACAGGGTCAAAGGTCATGTACTGTATCGGGAACAAGTACTTGACTCCGTGCTCTTTCAAGAACTTTTCTGGTCTCCTTGCGAATGCGAAACTTGGATAATTTTCCAAGTTTCTTTTGTTCATCTTTACATGAACTGTCGTCAAGAAGGGGAGGGGAGGAGTCTTCAGGTGTGGAGACTCCGCCCACACTGTCATCCGAAGGAGTAGACTCGTGTTGACCATCGCTCATCTGACCAGAGAGCTTGGAACGTTTTGACTTTGGAGTGACCTTCAGACAAACCTTCCTACATAGAGAAATAGCACAATTATGCGGCTAAAATCCATTATGAAGAGGGGTATGATTTTTAGTACAGAGAGGGGCTACCAAAATTATCATTTTATTCATGACATGGGCTGAAATTTGATCAAGACATACATACATGTACATATGTACAATGTAAATTTCTGTTCAAATTACTTCTACCCATCCAGCCCTATGTTTTTTGTATAAACTCACGATCTTTCTCTTTGTTCCACGCATGATGGAGTTTAGTAAATTATGCTGAAGAATCCTAAATCCTTCAGCAAACGCAAAGATGAAGCTCGAACGCGAACTCATATAACACGTGGTCAGATTACTAGCTCCGCCCACAAACGTTGAGCCACGCCTACCCAGCTCCGCCCACAAAGGCATGAATCAGGATCAGGCAAGTGTGTTGGCTCGGGTTCACATCAATTTTACTAGCTGATATGTTGGTGTTGCTGTACTGTATCGTAGGTAGATGAAGTGGAGGCCTTGAAGGCGATCTACGAGGAAGACTTCAGGATAGTGAACGAGAGAGAGAGAAGTCTTTATGGGTCACCATCAGATCAGAGTTTGTTCCTCCCTCAAGTGACCTGGTCTTGCGAGCCAGCCCCTCCTATGCAAAGCAGGGGCTGGTTTGTGAGATTACAATTGACCATCCTTACCCTGAAATGGCATGCTTGGAATATCAAATGTAGCTGTTCAGGAAGCAGTATGAAAAGGGATTCATTTGTACGTACTTGACATTCTATAGTGCATCTCTGAAGTATAACTAATTTCCAAGCTAAGAGAAGTTGCAACCCAAGCACATCTATCTACCTATGTGTAATTTGAGTCCGGACGAATTTTTGAGACTGAGTTGATCAACGAGGTAAACACTAATAGTGTGGTCCTTAGACCTTAAATTAGTTTTGTATATTATGTGTTGATAACCAGACCAAAATGATGTATGTACCCTGTATATCTTTGACCTGGCCGTCCTAGGCTGAGCCTCAGGTGCCCTATATACTGGAGTCTTACCAGTACTAGTGAAGCCCAATCAAGTGGCTAGTACACTGTAACTGCATGGCATGGCAGGCGGGTGTGGTTTATACATGCTATATACATGTAATGCATCTATCAACAGTATGCCCCAGTATCTCCCTCCTCTCCAAGTATATAGGGGCATACCAGGGGATTTGATAATGATTATTTCAATTGCCCCAGGGTCGGAGTAGCATTTGCAGTCAAATCCCCTATTCAGTACCTAGGAGAATATAGGGGATTTGATTGCTTTCATGCTGCTTCTGTTGTGATATGGCAATCGTAGTCTCATGAACTACACCCCCTAGTTTACAAAATTATAATAGTTTACATCAATGTATACAGAAAGTCAAATATCCCACCCTAGGTCCAGCTTCTCCTGTGAAAACCCCTTGGTTTCGTGCAGGAGGGGGATAGTGGGGCATGCCATTGACAGGTGCATAGTATTATTATTATCATGATCCTAATACTATCCACTTTCATTGGGCTTGACTATGTTAGTGTGTCTCTGGCCCTCAACCAATGCCAGGCATAGCTTGAGGTTTATTGCCACCCACACACATCAAGAAGAGTATGAGGAAATGGCCTAATATGGACTAAACCATTCACCACTCAGTGCTATATTATTAGTTGTACTATGGCTACCATACAAAGTATATATACATTGTACATAGTATAATGTGTGTACATGTGTAGTGCAGGCTAGCTGTGATGCTATAGCCTCATGATCAGCTTTTGTTTAATATTAGCTATAATAACAAACCAGACATAGCACTATACTTCCCTATGCCGCTGATACACTGTATTATATTATTATAGCGGGAAACTTATCGAGGGAGAAAGCTTTTGCGAATCAATGGAAAGAGAGCATTTCACGGAGAAAACTTTTTTGGAATGGTAAAGTGATCACATGAATGGGTGTGACATGGCTAAAATTTCGTGGCGTGGGTGGCTGTATAATTGCACAATTTGTGAAAATTTTCTCCTTCGAAAGTTTCCTGCTATAATATGGTATTATACCCTAAGTAAATGGGTTGCTGTTTTTCCTTACAGTATGGCTTCATCATGCTACAAATGTTATTGTGCTATCATTGTTTGTGTAGGCTGGTGGTGTAGTCATTGTCCCAGGAGGTGGGCGTGTCTGATAGAGATCATCCTACAATGGCTGAGGGAGGGAGGAAGAGAGGTGAGTCAAAGTTGGGAGAAGACTAACAGAGAGACAGAGAGAGAGAGAGAGAGTCACCCTTGATTATGGTACATTAGATGAACAATGTGTAAAGGTTTACCCCCAAGGAAAATGCAAACAGCTGTTCCCTATCCCACTCCCACCCCCCCCCCCCCCCAACCAATAAAATCCTAAAATTTTATACAATCCAATACTGATTCTTATTGCAAGCAGTAGCTAGTGCTTAGTGCATGTTAAGGGAGAGTGGTGCACATCATGCATTATTCAACATTCATTGGTATGCGCATTCTATTCTCATTTGTAACATATATGCGTGACCAGCTTGGCTGAAAATTAGAGACTATATTTTTGAAGGTGCTGAATATTTTGAAGGCCAAATTTTAGAGCAGGTACAATAATCCTAAATACAGGACCTGGTCTGCATGTGTTGCATAATAGTGATTTTTTTTTATTTACTGTAGTGCTTAGTGCATGTTGAGGGAGAGTGGTGCACATAATTATTGCAGTGATAGTGTACACACACAGTATTGTTAAATGGAGTGTGTTATCTCTTCTCATTAGTACCAGCCCTCACTGTGGAGAATATCATGGCGGCTCTGAGAGGGATAGAGGGAAGATGGAATGACATTGGAGAATGCTTATATGTACCAGATGAAACACTAGACGAAATAAGGAGCCAATATTCCACAGACTCTGATCGACTGAGGGCTGTGATTCTCTATGCCCTCACCCTACATCCTAGATCCAGCTGGAGGTGTGTCATCAGTGCTCTTCATATAATAGGGGAACACCAAGTGGCAGAGCGAATACAGGATTACTCTGAACCTGTGACAGGTATGCACATCAAAGACATAGCTATGACCACTCCCTCTCCCTGGACCTACTGGTGAGAGCTTCACTGAGAGGGAGGGAGAAAGGGAGAGAGAAAGAGAGAGAGAGAGAGAGATAGAGAGCGGAGTGAGGGGGGAGGATTATTGTACAAAGCAATCGTATAGGGGTTCGTTGACATTTCCATGTGGCTGTCGTTTGTTCTCCCTCATAGATCATCTATCCTGATGACTATCCAATCACATCTCCTCCAATTTATGAAATCAAGTGAGTGCAAATTTGGTGTATACGTATGTCGAATAAATAATTTACATTGTCATTATATCCCCGTTCTTACATCAGAGATGCCTATTGGATTGGCTCTGAGGGTCAACAGTATCTAGCTAGTCATCTCAAGGAAATCTATGAGTTAGTTGAAGTGTATTCCTACTATGATAAACTGTGTATAAAATCCATAGTTGCCAACCTCCTGAGTTTACTGGCCGGGACATGCTGCCCTATGCATGTGCCACACCCACATCACGGCCTACGCCCACCTAAAAATTCTCTAATAAAACGAAAATCATGGGTGTGGTCGAAATTTGGATCGTCAGTTTAGCAGCACTGAGCTGAAGATCATGAAAGATCTTGGCTGTTTGGGACTTTTACAGGCTAGAAAATGTCAAAACTGAGTGTTATTCTGCAAGTTTGTAATGATAATCTTGTCTATCAAATGTTATTGTGGTACTTTTGGGCTTTGTCGGGACATTCCTTTGATGAAAGTGTCTGTCGGGCGGGACAGTGAAAACAGCCTCAAAATCGTGACTGTCCCGCTCAAATCAGGACTGTTGGCAACTATGAAAATCTGACTGTTGCCTGCAGAGAAAGCAGAGGAGCTGTCATTCTCTACCAGTGGATTGAAGCAGTCAGAGAATTTTTAAATCAGAAAGCATCTGAGCTACACGAACTTCATGGTACATGTACATGTTTTTGTAGCTATATACATGTATAACCTTTGTTCCCTCACTCCTTGGTCGTTTTTACTATCAGGGCTGCAAATGCCTCCCCCTTCCCCTTTGTAGTGTAGTTAACATAAGAGTTTGTCTCCCTCTAGTACGCCTAAAATGCCATTCTGCCCTCCCCTCCCCTCCCCTCCCCTCCCCCTGAAGTATAATCCAGCCTAGCTTGACTATAATAATAATGTGTGATTCAACATCGAAAACTGGGATTGGGATTCTGGGGGTGGGGATATTTGCAAAGTAGATGTTTAGTCTTAGCCACCACCGGCAATAACTGGTGAAGGTAACCACTCTATGAAACAGGTATTGATGCTAGTGATCAAGATGATGACGGTGCTGCCTCAGACAGTGAGCCACAGCCACGGGGAGAGGGTGAGCTGGATGTGTCTACTCCCACTGCCACCGGTGCTGAGAGTGGAGGAGGTGATGCAGTGTGTCCTGCAGTGGTCCTCCATGGAGAGCCTCTCACTGATAGAAAGAGCACCTTTCAAGCTCATGCAGCACAAGTAAAGACAACAGAACAAGTTAGTCAACAGTTTCTTTATGTTGTCCTTGGAATTGCATACACTGATGTGGGGGTGGACCTGGTGGTTCCCTTCATCAACCAAGGGCTTGTGCATGTACAATGTTGATTTATTAAGGAGAAGAGGGCATGTACATGTACATGTAATAAAAAATTTTGCACAATTAAATTTTGTTGTCCATAACCCAAAGTCACTCCAAAATTCCAGTGATGGTGACCCTGATAATTTTATCCATCCAGGTTAAGGCTGTGCTGGCTGAACTAAAGACTAACAAAAAGATAGCCACGGCAACACACAACATTCTTGCCTATAGGTATTATACTATAGGTACATGTAGCTATTATACATTACTGATAACTACCGAGAATCATGAATGTTTCCTCGGTACATACTTAGTAAAATGTCTTAGTAACCTCCAAGACTTACAAATCCACACAATAGCTATTATGACATTTCCATTAACTTTAGGCTGTATGATGAATGTCGAGGAGTGTTTGTTCAGGACTGTGATGATGATGGAGAAACAGCTGCAGGGGGAAGGCTCCTTCATCTACTACAGGTTAATTAACTATTGTAGCAATGAGTGCGTACCAGTAATAGCTATTTCTCCTATCATTAATTTTAGATTATGGATGTCAGAAATGTGATGGTGGTTGTCACAAGATGGTAAGATAATCATGACTATCAATCTTGAGTCAGTGGTCATTAACTAGCTATTGCCAAAGAAAATCATTTCCAAAATATCTTGTTGAATACCATAGGTCGGGTTTAATTGCAAGTATCTATTAATTGCGTCTTGCGAGTTTTCCTACGTTTTGCAATTAATAGATTTGCAAACATAAATATTTACATATACTACAGTACGGTACGGGGTCGTCCATCGCAATTATTGGATTCGCAATTTGGCCTGACTTGACTAGAACGCAATCATTAAATTACGCAATTAAAACCCGTCCTACGGTATTCCTAAAGAAAGTCATGTACAAAAAATTATAATAACTCATTGAATAATATTATAATATTATTGTTTTCAGAATAAGCTCAATGTTCGTTTTATTGGGCAGATTGAGTATGGACTATAGTAATAGGTAGTGTTCCCCAGCTCTATTCACAGAAGCCTACTATATTATAGTCCACCCATCATCAGTGGCCATCACTAGTACTGTACTGCTACTGTTGACTTTCTTCCCTAACATCACCTCCTCTGCTGGTGTGTAGGTTTGGAGGCATTCTTCTCCATGCTGACAGGTTCAAGCACATCAATAACGTTGCTAGGATACTGCTCCATGAAACAGGACTGGGGCTAAAGGTACCACAGCATGGAGAACTGCATGTATGGTACACTGTAGCTGATATACGATATTTGAATGATCGTGTGGCTTGTCCTTTGTTTGTTGTTTGATTTACAGCACCTGCCTGAAGCTGTGAAAGTCAAGGGACAATCTAAGACCTCCACAAGAACTAAACAAAATAAGTACAAATAACTAGCTACATGTACCGGTATCATAGGTTTTACGATAATACAGTGTGTATTTCATGGTGCATCATGTCAAAGTCAAAGTTCATACGTATTAATTTTACTGCCCAATGAAACAGGATACACAATACAGTGTAGATATGCTTATACTATAATGAGAATATGAAAAAAATTATACAATTTTAAACCAATGGTAAAAAGTTCTAAAGAACATGATGTCAATATTCTGCGCATGCGCATGTGATGTCGTGACCATGACGTAATCGTTGTGGCTTTGTGTGTACGAGCCACACCCAGTTGATGTGGTTTACTGTGGACCACTGAACTGAAAGCTCAATTCACCGACGAAGCGTTCCCTAGAAAACTTATCCAGTGAAGCGAGTACGTGTTCTAGCTAGCCACTCTACTCCGATCGATCAAACCAGCTAGTTGTGTAGCTATGGCGGAGGCCAGTAGCTCTGGGGGAGAGGCAAGCGAAGAAGATGATGACCCCGATGAAGCTTCTCCGAGTCACTGCGAGATCACCGCGGCTAGCCAGCGCCCGCCGCGACACACCAACAAGAGGAAGAAGCTACGCTACGTTCAAGACTACCTACAAAGATTACCGAAGCACCAGCGAAAGAGAATACAAAAAGAAATTGACAAAGGCTACAAACCAGGTGAGCTAGACCGCCGCTATGCATACAGCCACAAGTTTAATAAATTGGGCTAGTGCAGCTAATGAATATACACCACTATTTGGCATCCTAAGTTTGGATATTTTTATATAATAAATTTATTATGACTATATACCTTACCCATTCTAATTAAGGTAGCATTAAAGTGCGTGGGCGTGAGCGTCAGGATTGGCTAATTCAATTAGCGAATCGTGAAGGGGCGTGGCCGAAGAGGCCATACGAGTGCTTTTGGTCGAAGGTGGGCGTGTCTAGAATCGGCCAGGGATGATTATGCGCGTGTAATTAGCGACCGGAAGTGGCCCCTGAAGAAAACACCGGTAATTGCCCACTTCAAAGCAAGATCAAAGCATTCTTTCTTAACTATTAACCGCAACGACTTAATTAAACACTAAGTTAAACACTAAGTAGAAAAAAAAAGCAAATTTAAATAATTAAATAAATAAATAAATAAATAATTAAATAATCTAATTCATGGGGTGTTTGGGAGTACTTGGGGACATAATTTTTACATGGGCACGCAGAATGGGTCGAAACTAGAGATTTGACCTGAAAGAATTTTGATTCATGCCTTTGAATTGAAGTTACGGCCCTTTGAAGTTTTCCCATATGTTTGTACAGGGAAGCCATGCGTTTGCAATGTTTTCCGCCCACGCGCTACGTGAAAAACGGGGAATCCCCGTTAGGCGCGCGCACACAAACGTGACGACCTTTACCTACTTTGGTCAAAATTGGAGTATAGGGTGCCTGCTTGCATTGTATGGCTCTACTAAGCATCCAGCTCAACTATGTGGTGGTTTTGGACAATTTTTTTTTTCTGCTTAGTGTTCTGGTCTCCTTGAAAAAAAAAAAAAAAAAAAAAAGCCTTATTAGGCCTAATTAAGCATGTGGGCGTGTTCCTGGCACTGTGTGGAGTGTGTGCGTGTGCGTTAATGCAGGTTTTATTGCTTCCGATTGGGCGTGGCTTCACGGGCCAGTGCTTGGATATCGGCGCCTGAGACTTGGCCTCGGCGATAGGTGGGCGTGTCCCGGAAGCGGTGGTGACCTTTGAACCCCGCGAGGAGGCTTTGGGGGCGTGGCAGGAGGTCAAAGGTGAGGCCATGTCTGTTAATGAGGCACTGTACGCCGGTGCGATGGAGGGGACCGTACGGCTGGACGGAAGCTGACGATGGTTTGAAGCGGATGTGGTTGCGATGACGTGTTGTTACTCCGCCCACACAGGAAATGAGGTGAGCTCTTGCGTGGGCGGTGTGGCAGAACGGCCTCCAAGTGTTTGTGTGTGTTTTGGCCTTGAGGAAGCTGTGTGTTTTAATTGGGATTGATTGTGGGCTTCCGGTGGACATCCGGTGGTTAGTAGGCACTTGATTGAGAATGGTGGTCCTTGGGGAACAGGGTGGGGCTGTTTTGGGCGTGGCCTGGCCCCTCCCTTCCGGCTCGGCTTCCGGTCCATGGAGGATATTAAATGAACACTTCCGGCTCTAGCAGCCACACCCCTGAGACCTGTGCAATTAAAAGGGCGTGGTTACACAACATGCACCTCACTAATGACTTTGATGTGGTTTAGGTGTCATATCCCCCACCTCACGCCCACGCAATTTAATGGTACCTTAAGGTGCCTCTCTTAAAACGCACCACCTACGCCGGAATCCTAATTTTCGTGCTCTAACTATGTGCCATACGGCCATGTTAATTATTTTTCCAGGTGCATTGAGCAGTACCAGTATACTTACAGCTGACAATACCTTGGTAGTACTGAGTACCCCGTACGGAGTACTGGAAGCTATATTCTCCACACTTTTGCTCTAATTCCAATGCGCCTCTCTAAAAGATGTGCCACCTGGATCAGAATGTTAATTCCGGGCTCAATTATGCGCCATCCAAGATCGGTAATTATTTTGTAGTGGTACGTTAATTAGATCAGATACGGTAGTCTAGAATAATTTTATGTATAATATTGAGGAACACTTTCCCACTTCCCCTGAAATCATGTATTCCCCCCCCCCCCCCGAAAACGTAATTAAAATAGATCTACAGGCAGTGACGCCCAAGATTAAAATGTACCCCAAGATCATCGTTAATTAAAATGTACCATTTACCCCCAGAACATCATTAAAATAGCCCCAAGACTTCATCAAGCCCAGCTACCCTGTCAACTCCTTCTCATTGTTTCTTTATTGTTTTTTGGCAATTTTGCTCACTTGTGATAGCTAAATTTATCACAGTAAGCATCCTCAGCACGAACTGCAGCCAGTATTAATAATTTTTTGGTGATGTCAAGGTTCACATTTACGGACAAATAAATAGACAATTCCCAGGATTTCTGGGAATTTTGGTGCGTGCGCAGACAGTGTATACCAGGCTCTCTTTCCTCCCCCCCTCCCCCAAAAGTGAGCCTGGATTCGAGGCTATAATAAGAATAATCCGCCTGGTTTGCTAAAGTTATATTATAATTATTCAGTTATGTAGCTGGATAAAACATTGCAAACTATTATTACAAATAAAATAAATCAGTTATGGGTTAATAATGTTGTCTACCTTCAGAATAATTAAGCTACCAAACATATCTGAAAATTTCCGTACATGTGCTATCTGTGTTGTATTATGGAGACAATGGAGCATATCATTACTGTAACAATAAGCAATAACCTTGCAAGGTTTATGTACTAAAATAATTACGAAATACATCCTTGAGTAAATTTGGCATTGCATTTATGAAAGTGTGTGTTTCATTGAATCATGTGAACTCCAGTGCAGCTAGTGTAGCTTTATCCTATACTGATTGATGTGTTCACTCCAATGCCACAGCTCTCACTGTCAACAACATCACCAGCGCTCTCAATGGAATACGCTGGGGGACAATTGGTCTATACATACTTCGCCTCCCCGACTCCAAATATGATGAAATAACAGAGCAGTTTTCCAGTGATGATGATAGAACGAGAGCTGGAGTGAGGGAATGGCTGCTACGAGACCCTCTCGCCAGCTGGAGGAGACTGATCCACCAGCTTTATGACAACTATAAAGCAGAGCGAGCAGACGGTATACTTCACTATGCTGAGGAGCTGACTGGTATGTACATGATAATGATTATGATTCATACTACAATACACTACATGATGCATGGAAAATGTACAAGGGAGAAAGTCACTGGTCTATAATATCTATACCAATTAGTGCCCAAAAATTTGTAGGAATGCATGTGAACATGTAGGCATGTGTGTGGTGTGTTTATGTTTGATACATGTTTGTATTGTAATTCATAATAATATGAATTATTCTCCAGTTCAAATGTGTTATGTATAGATGGCATCGGCTCTTATGGTCAAGCATCTTTTATTTTACTGCGTAAAATAGTTTCTTATCCCCACCTGCATTGAGATTTTGATGCCGCCTTTATGCATACATGTATTATTGATATAGACCATCATGTTTACATGTGTTACTCAGCTATAATGAACTTCATAGCATATTGAATGAGATTCATAGCTAATAAGCAAATCAAATAACCTCCCACCGAATACAATATTACATAGGATGAGGAGCAAAATTATTTCTTTTTAGCCTTACGTGTGTACATGTATTTATAGCTCCACTCCCCACCCACCCACATGCAATGCTGTTGACATTCCATTGTCTACCACAGCTGATAAATTAATAAGATTTTTAATGGAAATATTTGACCACATCCCCAGTAGAATAATAACATTGATATTGCCTCACCAAAGCTGATTAATTTTAGGCTGTAGATGTTGTTATATTATTATGCAGAGCATACCTAATTATCATAGGGTGCACCTCTGTTATTGAGCATTCTTTAATGTGTCCTTCACATTTCCCTCACAGACACTACACTCACTCATAGCAACCTGTCCACTGTACTAAACCATGTGGTGGACATGGACGTGCTGATGAACTGCCTCAGTATACCACAGCGTGTGAGGGAGAAGATCAGAGAGGACAGCAAGGATGAAGAGCAGCAGCGAGAGGAATGTATCTACTACTGGATGAATGTCAGCCCCTACTCTATGATTGGATGGGGGGTTCTTGGAGGGTGGCTACACTACCGGGGAGAAGAGGCTGCCCTTAGAGCTGCAAATGAATACATTCAGAGGGCTCCAGGTACATGTGGGTGTGGCATGTGTATGTATTGGAATGTAGATCATGCATACATTACACAGCAAATTCATGCCTGCAGTGATGTACATTGTGTATGTGGCAGTGCATTTGTTGATTACACTGATGCTCACACTGACCACATCTGTGCACATGTCCACCTCCACACACACACACACACACTCACCCGTCATACAGAGCCCACATTGACGGTCGATAATCTCACTGCTGTCCTCGATAGTTAAGGGGGACATGGACTATGTTCTCTTATATCTTCACATCCCATCCTCCAAGCAAGATCAACTCCAGCAGCAGTACGACAGGGGACAGGTGAACACAGCCCGTGCTGATTACGTCATTGACCACCATCCAAGTCCCTCGTGGACTATAGTAGCTGATGCGTTGTGGTACTGGAGAGTAGCTGGAGCACTGGAAATGGTTCAGAAATTGTATCTCAAAGGTAAGCCATGTGCACACAGCTGTAGGAGAATAATTTGTCAGTTTCTGAGCTTTGCACTAATTAATGCCCCTAAACCTTGAAATTATTAAGTTTTGTTTGAGTACAAAAGAAGTACTAGTGGAATAATACTATATTATATTGCTTTAAATTTATTGTTCTTCATTATTACTCTGTTGATATTTAAATTAACATTTGTGTAGTACATGGCCTTGGCTTACTGATGAACATGTTATCTAATCAGCTCCTTACCATAATAAGTCATGAGGCTGTGGGAAACACTCGAGCAGACCTTGCCTGACCACCGACCACGATTAATAGTATTTTGCTTCCTGGGTCCATGCAGCATTATAGTACACATACTGATAGTCCAGTGGCATATTACACAGTGAACTGGAGCGGTGGCATATTATGTGGATGAGTGAGGATCATGATCAACTATCAAGCAATTATTGTTTACAACAGCTAGTAGCAATACTACAACTGCTAATTATTGTAATTGAATTGCATAATGTGCTCTATAGAATAGTTGGTATCCTAGCAACCAGCTAGAGGTATGTGTGTGCACCCACTATAGGGAACTACCCACCTCACAATACATGTAGTGGCAACCACAATACTAGGATAGCCAGCTGTTGTTTATGGGTCTCTTCCAGGTGTCTATACATAGTAGTGTGTGCATGTGTATGCAAGTGTGTGTATGTGTGCATGTGTGTGCTTTATATCGCCATAGGTGTCTATTCTATACATTCAGTACATACTAGTGCATGCATGTGTGTGCGCATGTGTGTGCATGTGTGTGTGTGACAGGAATAAAATTATTTCAGTGTGTACATGTAGCGGCTGTTACCCGTAGAACCGATTGGTTTATCTGCGTGCGGGGTATTATAAGGTCAATATTGTGATAACTGCTCCTTGTTGGTAGCTAGTTGGCATTTCACGCCATTGATCATCATATTATGAAAATATTATGATCCTGTGTAACATACCCGGATGAAAGAGGACCAAGTTACAAGTATTTGCTAAATTCCCGTGGATTAATGTGGCATTATTTTTATACTGTGCATATTCACACTCGTTATCCACTGTATACTGTTGTCATTAATTATTATAGAAAGTTATGGGTCTATCCTTAGTAACTGGTGAATATAGTCGAAACGGTTGTGGTGATAGACACGCTAAAATCAATTCCAAAATATACATACATGCAGTTTTAGAAGCTGTCAATAGAGTACGTAACACACGACATGAAACTCGCTCGTCTAAAGGTAGTCAGTCGTCTAGTGAGCAGAGGGAAAAGGCATGAGTACATGTATGTAGGTGGGAAACCACAGTTATGTGCAAATCAATACTGTCACCACGAAACACATCGTCCTTTTCACCCCGGGCTAGTACCATGCATCACTAGGTCCTATTTGAGCATTAGTTGTATCATCAACTGGACTTACGCAGCCACTCTCTACCTCTACGCATGCACCTCTATCTCTAGGCACGAGTGAGTCTCGAAGGTTATTTCAACAGTCGATGAAAAGAGGCCATGTAGACATGTACAATGACAAAATGCTGCTCTATGGAAGTGCAGGAGTGGGAAAAACCTGCACCAAGAAAATTGTCGCCGGTGAAAAGCCTCCTGTCGTACGAAATAGCACTCCCGTAGCAACCAAGCCGGTGACGATGTATCAGCTCCAAATGATTAAAGGAAAATGGCGCAAGTACATCTCTCAAGATCGCATGAACCTCTGTGCTAGGATCTCCAAAACGTCACTGGGAAGAGAGATAATCAAAGCCATGAAGATAGCCAAGATTGCAGAAGCGGTACATCGAGC
This sequence comes from Cliona cf. orientalis, assembly GCA_963930775.1. Taxonomy (NCBI): domain Eukaryota; kingdom Metazoa; phylum Porifera; class Demospongiae; order Clionaida; family Clionaidae; genus Cliona; species Cliona cf. orientalis. The sequence continues at coordinate 10,121,164 of OZ005691.1, forward strand.
TAAACATCAGGAGGTGGATGGCGGTGGTGAGCAGAAGACATCGACAGCAGCAAGTCCCCAACAACCGACAAGAGACAGCACCCGGCAAAATGAAGATCCCACTCCAAAACCGAAAGCTTCATCGCGAAGCTCAGTCGATCGAGACGTGCTCCAAGTTATTCACGATGTGCTTGATGAGATGTTCCAGCTGATTGACGAGTGTCCCGAGACAGAAGAGCCCCTCACCTTTATTCACAAGCTCCTGGTGTCCGACTGTGGTGGCCAGCCTCAATTCCATGAAATCTTGCCCATATTTTTGCGAAGGATGTCATTGATAGTATTCGTTTTCAAGCTTTCCGAAAGCTTCTCCAGTCGTCCGATGATCGAGTATTACGAAGACGGCAAAGCATTGGGCACTCCCTATGAGTCTCACCACACAACAGAGCAGCTCATCAAGGAAGGCCTCCAGTCACTTCACACTCACCGGTCGAGCAAAGGTACAGGTAAAGATGGTGAAGCTCCACAAATAGTTATGGTCGGGACCCACAAGGACGAAGAAAGCAAATGTGATGAATCAAGAGAAGTGAAAGACCAGAAGCTGAGAGAAATGCTGCTGCCAACGTTTGCAAAGGAGATCATCTACTATAAGGCAGGAGAAAATAAAGTGCTCTTTCCCATGAATGCCAAGTGTCCTGGTGTTGAAGAGGAGGATATGGCTCAAGCCATTGTCTCCAGGTTCTCCACAGAGAACAGATCAGATGCGAAACAGCTTCCACTGCAGTGGCTGGGATTCGAAATAATGCTTGAAGAAATTACTCAACGACTTAAGCGTGGAATTCTGAGCAGGAGTGAGTGTCTTGAAGTCGCCTATAGACTTCACCTTGACGAGAGTGCACTAGATGCAGCTCTGATCTACCTTGATGAGCTGTCACTGGTCTTCTACTATCCCGACATTCTTCCCGAGATAGTCTTCACCAACCCTCAGGTGCTTCTTGACAAAATCTCAGAGCTTGTGAAAGTTCATCATGACAAGCTTAAGATGTGTACAGGAGAAGATTGGCAGAAATTTTTCAGCCATGCCCTAGTTACAGTCGAGTTTCTTCGAGAACCGACGTTCAAAAAGCATTATGTTCCCGGTTTGTTTGAGCCAAAGCACCTATCCACCTTGTACCGAAAGCTTCTAATCTTTGCCGACTTCTCTAAGGGTAAGTTCTTTGTTCCCAGCTTGCTTCGAATGCTTAGCAGTAAGGAAGTGTCTGAGCATCGGATTTCGTTCGATTCGTTCATCGCTCCTCTTGTCCTTCACTTCCCTGATGGCCCTCCACGTCGTGGCATCTTCTGTGCTCTCATTTCTTTTTTGACCTCACCAGAGAATCACTACCCTCGTCCATGGAAGTTGAAGAAACCTGCCAGATCTGTTACTCCCGACTGCCTCTACCGAAATTGCATCGAATTCTCGATTTCTGAAGCCGATACCCCATGCTGTGTGACAGTCATCGATACCTTGCTCCAGTTTGAAGTTCACGTGAAAGTCTCTGAGCAACCAGATGCTGGTTTCTGCTCATCAATCAAGCGTGCTATCGCTGCTGGCTTGCAAAAAGCTAATCTCACGTTGGGCTACACGAATTCAACACCTTCTTTTGCCTTTCTTTGCTCTTGCGGAGTGGGAGAGCCTCATCCTGCTAAGATTGGAAAGAAATCATGGATCTGCACGATAAACGAAGCGAAGGGTAAGAAATTTTCTCCCAACCAGATGGTGTGGCTGGATGAAGCAAACTCTGAATCTAAATCAGGTTAGTTCTTAATTACTGATGAGCATGGACATTTTTATATTTATTATTGACCTGTTTAGATACCCAGACTAGTGAAGGAAATAGAGATGCAGGTAGTAATGGATACACTGTGAAACCATCAGATTCTACTCCATCTTTGATACCAGGTAAAAATTAATAATATTATTATTGCTTGGACATTGTGATCATAACTGAGCCTGCTGTAATGTATTCTTTTATCAGATTGTACTCCCTGTAATACTGATGACAAACCGACACCTCATTTTCACAACAATGGACACTCTTCAGCAGCAACAGGTACAGCTGCTAAAAACATGATTATGATATTTCTCATTTTTTTGACCTCTAGGTTTGAATTATGGACTGTGTTTGTCTCTGTTAATTATCCTAAGGTCCAACTGCTCCAGCTGGACTGACTCTCCAGGATGTAGCTGCTCAAGCTGGTCTCAAAACGCTTGATATTCTGGATCAAGAGTGCTCCTAGCAAGTCCTCTTAAAGCTAGCCGAATACTGTGTGCACTGGCAACTGATCGGCTTCCATCTAAAGCTGACAGAAGCTGAAATTACTGCCGTGGATGGTGACTACCGATCTGTTGACGAGAAGAGGGTTGGTATGCTGGGGAGATGGAAAGGGAAATTTGCCTTCAAATCTACTTATCGAGTGTTCATCGAGGCCTTGTTGTCGCGTGGAAAAGCTTCAGATGCCATTGATGCATGCAGAGCTATTGTATCCAGTAAATGAAAAATTAATAAGTAGCTATACTGTTAGCTAATTAGACTGAATTCTCATTGTGATGTGCAGGTGTAAAAGTGCCAGCTGAAGATGAGAAGGGGGATTGGAAGTTCAGCAGTACCATGTCTGCTGGTGACTTCTTTAAGTGGCTTCTATCACAAGGAATTAGTGAAAAAGATTGCAGTACTCTCTCTGGTACGTATAATAGCTATTATTAGCAGTAGAATTTTAGCAATAATGATCTCATAATAATATATTATAGAAAACGGTGTGACAGCAGCTGGATTCTCCAAGTTGGACGAAGAAGATTTTGAAGACCTTGGACTCACTAAAATTGGCAAGAAACTTATTCTAAAGATCCTACCAGAATCAAAATAGTTCCTCAGCCTAATAACTGTATACACAATGTTATTATGCACCAAAATTATTACTTTCACATTCCTTGAGATTATGGTTTATTTCCTTTCATGTCAATAGTGTAGCACCTCAACCCTGATTTGATCATGTATTTTTTGCTTTCGGTTAATAATTGTTTATTAGTTATGGCTTAGTGTGCATAATATTAAAAAATATTTCTCCTTCCTGATCTATCGGATGATAATGCACGTGACAATGCCATACTAAACATTTTTTTGCTCACTTTTTTATTGTTAAATATAATTGAAGGGGTGAGAACCAGAGTGGCCTAACCCCAAAAGGAATGCGGGAAATTATTGTCTAAACCTCAAAATGGACTAAAACAAATTCAAACACTCTACTCCACCAGAATCACTCAAATTTTCCAAAAACTAATGCGAATTTTTCTGTTGCTCATGAAATCATGTTTAATAGGGGGACTAACTCAGCATGGTCGTTTAATCACAAGTTTGATGGGAAATGGTCGTCAAATTCATAAGTTCTGCAGTCCAAAAAATCGAGGCGGTATACTTTTGTATTGTGCTGGTGCTGATGGAAATACATGCGGGTGGGGGGATGAGAAATAACTAATTGATTTGGAGTGGCCTTACAGTACAATTGTACATAATAATATTATTATTATTATTACTCTTGTTATTATTGATATCACTTGATTACAATGCTGTTCAGCATGCAATTTTTAAAAAGTAGGCCTGCATCTGGGATTAATTTATCGTAGTTCTACTCCCAATTCATTGACGACCATTTCTCTAATCTGATCTTGAATGATGTTGCTCTCTTTTGTTAGTGACATTTCAGAATCTATCCATTGACCTGTATGTGATACGGTATATAGCAATGGCTGACTCTCTCAGTCTTCGGGTGAACAAACTTACCAATCAGTTCCACCTTTTCCACTAAATCCCCAGCTGACGATCGAACTACTTCATGAAAGTCATTTTCATTGAATTTTTCCTTGGGTAGCCAAAATGCGATGTCTTTGTAGCAAGGTGGATATTTGTTAAAAGGTTTGAACACGATATTTGTCCTGGGGTCTAGTCCAACTGATGAGAACTGCTCAATAAATCTCTCGTCTTTGCTCCAGAGGGTGGGAGAAGAGGGAGGGAGGAGGGGAAGGGGAGGGAGAGGAGAGGGTCGGAGAAGAGGGAGGGAGAAACGAGAGGAGAGAGAGAGAGAGAGAGGGTGTATAGGATAGTTATTATCATCAGGAATGTAATTCACCGAGAGTGGATAAATAAATGTGTGCTTGATATATAAGCCATGGTAAGTTTATGTCAAATTAAACGGGTTAAGGGAGAGAGAGAGAGAGAGAGAGAGAGAGAGAGAGAGAGAGAGGAAGGGAGGGAGGGCATGCAGGATGGGGGAACGAGAGTTTACAAAAATTTCCAGCAACTATACCTTGACTACATCAGAAAGGTCAGATGGGAGGTCAAAGACCACGCCCCTTGAGTCCTTGCTCATCCTCAGATCCTTCACGGAACTCTTCACCTCAGGAGGGAAGCAGCGCTCAAGGATCTTCCAAAAATAGCTGACATGGCGGATTTCGCTGTCACCATAGAGATGATAGGTAGTAAAACCCTGTCAGAAGCGAGAAATGCACGCATTTGAAACTTCAATTTCTATAATCCCAATCAGAGGGAAAACATCCCATTTATGCACACAAGTACAGATATCCATGCCTACATGTACTAATGTACATTATAGATGAGTGGTGCAGTATCTATAGATATCCGTGACCATGTACTACTGACATTGTAGATTACATATAGATAAGGGATCTGTGGTGCTCTAGTACAGTTCGGCTACTTCCCCACCAACGCACGCACGATTGAATGAACGAAGTCCATCAACCACATTAAAAATTTGTATGAACAGAGCGACCACTGAAATGGTTTTATCACACCAGTTGTGGAGATAAAAGACTATAATAATAATATATCCTCTGCAATAAATTATCAGCCGCACCTTAGTGACACGTCAGACTACCACCCATTATGCGTGACAAATAGTGGGACGCTATAAAGTTTAGAGAATATTATATGCAATGCATAGATGTGTTCACACATGTGGCACGTGAATAAAAGCGCAGAGGTCAAAACGGACGGCATCTGTGACAGACATCAGCACCCATGGAACATTCAATCACCACTCTCTAGCTACAAATTATCAGCATTTTATGTTCAACCACTTCTACACAATAATTCTATACTATCAGGACCTACATGCATACCAGTCGGTATAGATACACAGATGTGAGTTATTTTGGGACCTACATGTATAGCGGTGTAGACATGAAGACGCGGATTATTTTGGGATTGGCACCAACAAAACACATGTGCATGTAGAGCATAAATGGAGCAATAGTTGAATAATTATTGCACGAAATATTTTATGTTCAACCACTGCTATTATCCATACATGTACACCCATACTATCAGGCCCTACATGTATAGCGGTACAGACACGCAGATGTGAATTATTTTGGAGCTCCTTTGGGATTGGTACCAACAAAACATGTGTGCATGTAGAGTATGAATGGAGCAAAGACAAGAGTGGGACAAACGGTCTCTGCACACATGTGCATGTGGTGCTCTAGTTTAGTTTAGTTTGGCTGCTATTAACACGAGTGGGCATGAATATGAAAGAATGTGATGGCTACTCACCATGGTACTAGCTGCATTGCTATACATGTATAATAATTGTGACCTGCGATGAGAAATGGGACCATTAAAGGCATTGTGTCATGCTATTAGCGCTGATTGCCTGCTAATTGAAGCCGCATGCGCCCACGCGGTAAATGAACACTGGGCGTGACGGATGGCTGATAAGTTCGCGTGTACATTCAAATCTGCCCGCTGAGGCTCGCTCTGCTGGGCATTCGACTTTCTAGGCATCGTGTAGGCTCTCGATCCTATACTTATCAGTTTTCTTACTCTTTAGCCGTCCATAACCGAAGATTGCAGGCTTCTCAACTCGACCGTCGCGAATGTCTTCTGCGCTGCACGTGTTCGATCTCCGCGTACTTCCGTGGACTATACCGTGATATTGGGCGCGCCCGTACTTCCTGTGCCCACTTTAATTGAATTTTTGAACTAATGAGCTCATTAAGAAGCAATTAGGCCTTATGTATGGACACAATGCCTTTAAGTTTTATGGACGATGATAGTGCTCAATTTTTATGCCCAAATAGCTTTCTTTCGACAGAATTATGTAGCTGGTAGTGAGTAGCTACAGCCTATGCATGTATAGGCACAAACAGAGCGGATCAGCTACATGAACAGTACATTACTCCATACATGCAACAAGCTACATATATACTACAAACAAACCAAATGGTCCCTTTTCTCATAGCTGGTCACATTTTATCGGAAAGTATATGTACATGTACCACCCGAGACAAGGCCACCCTTTCATAAGGGCCGAAAGATCATTCCCAGGGGTACCCAAAGCTGTAGCTATTTCCCATAGATACTACTGATCAATATACATGTACATGTACATGTACTGTAAATCACAAATATTTCATTGTTAAAATATTTTTTGACAACCTGGCTTGTGCGAAAATTAAATGCGCGAAAATACATATTATGCAATATTGACGATAATGCGGTACAGGGTCGTTTGTCCGATAATTATTGCATGAAATATTTTGGACACAAAATATTTGCCATTTATAGTACGTACCTCTCAAAAGGAAACAGTGGCATAAATGGCTACTCAGTCAGTCCAGGGACTAGTATAGCCAAAGTAGAGGACACAGTAGCTAATATGGCTAGTGTGTAGGGAACCCTCTGATTACCCAGCGGTGACCACTATAGAGTGGTCCCATTGTATATGTACATGTACATGTACATGTACATGCATGTGTACAATAATGTGTACATGTACATGCGCCATAATAATAATATTATTGTGGCATACCTGGTGAGCTGATAGCAGTGATCTAGAGACGATGTCCTTGGCTCCGGCGATGTAGGCTAGGGCAGCGGCCACTGCACTGGTTGCCCCCTTCTCTTCAATCAGTTCTTCAGCAGCTTCATGGAACTGAGCAATGACACACTCCGGAATACCATCTAGACACCTAATGATAAATTAAATATGGTGGAGGGTGGTGAAATAAGTAGTATCAAGTTTATAAGCTCTTGAATTGGTAGCATAAGTTAAATCATTGGATGGAGCACAACGTTAGGTAAGAGGTCGTCAATGCGATAGGTAAAGATCGTCATTCCTAAATCTGAGACTAGGTAGAGGTCGTCACATATACATGTCCGATAACAGTATAATAATACAATGCTACATGCATGTACTCGTAGAGGCCTTACTTGATTGAGTCCTTAGCTCCAGCCTTGACGATGTCTACAGGCTGAGGGGCTCCAATCCTCTGAAACTGAACACCAGACTTCCTCTCCACCAGAGGAATCATGTGCTCCTGCTGAGACTTGTAGAACAGGATACTGACACCGGTACGACCAGCTCTACCTGTTCTACCACTGCGATGGATGTAAGACTCAACATCCTGTTGAGGTTAATAAGGGAAACATGATGTAATGCAAGAGAATGAGTGAATAATCTATTGGATACTAATTATAAGTATGAATGATATACAGTGGAAAAACTACTAACATTAAATTTATGAAAAATACCACATTCTCTCATCTCTCCCTCTCTTTCTCCCCCTCTCTCCCTCTCCCTCTTTCTCCTCTCTCTTATTCTTTTTCTCCCCCCTCTCTCTCTCTATCCCTCCACCTTTACCTTTTCTCTCGCTCACTCATTCTCTCTCCTTCCCTTCACCTCTCTCTCCCCCTCCCTCCTTCTCTCTCTCTCTCCATCTCTCTACCTTTACCTTAGGTGGTTCACACTGAATGACCAGATCTACTTCGGGTATGTCCAGTCCTCTAGCTGCCACATCTGTGGCCACCAAAACCTGAAAACGACCTTCTCGAAAACCCTGCATGCAAAAGTAAACAGCATATTTATGGTACTAATGCATGTACATGTATGTAATACTAGTAGCTACATGTACATGTAGTTCAGGCTGTGTACATGTACAGATATATGCATGGGAGTCCTAATATTCGTTCATGCCTGTTAACAGCAGCTCTACTACCTTAGAGTGACAATAATTTGCAGGTATATACATGTTTCCTACCTTTAGAGTGATTTCTCTCTGTTTCTGTTGGATGTCTCCGTGGAGAACCTGACAGTCCTGTTTGAGGGAGGAGCTCAGAGCCAGCTCATTGGCCTCCGCCTTCGTACGAGTGAAGATCATCGTACGACCATGAGCTCCACTGTACACCTGAATTATATAATACACACACACCATTGTAACATTGAGATACCGTAGATCTGGAAATTTTCGTGTAAAGAAACTTTCGTATGATAAATTTTCGTGTAAAAATATTTTCGTAGGAACGACCCCTTACCGCATTAGCGTTAATAATGCATGCTAATTTTCGTAAGATTAATTTTCGTAGCCGCCATCGACTACGAAAATATTTTTACAACGAAAATTTCCAGATTTACGGTACTGTAACTGTGGCGCTTTACAAGCACGAAATATCGTATAACCACTCAGCCTAGATCTACAAGCAGAAGCTCCTATCCTCTTTAAATCAATCTATGTTTTATACTGCCACACAATACTATACCATAGACTGGTCCAGGTTTATATTAACGGAAGGATTCACATGTGTTCATACATGTACATGTACATGTATCTATATTGATTTGTACTGGAGCACCATAGACCCTTCGTCTCATCAACTGGTGTTTCCCCAGCATACCTGCATTAGGGTGGGGGCCACCTGGTTTGACTTGGGGCTAATTGGATAAACATCAAAGAAGTGGGTGGAGTTTAAAGCCACAACTTAATAATACCTGGTTTGGATTCTATTCTAGGAGAATCTCTGCATCTATATACATGTATTGTAAGTAAGCCAGTTAGAAGGAAAAAACAACCACATGTAGGACAGTCTCCTGTATGTACACATGCACATATATAATTCCTCTTATCAATCCTTACCTGTATAACATCAGCGATGGTTGATGGCCTCTCAGCATACGGACAGCAGATAGCCTTGTGCTCCACACTCACAGCCGTCTTCAAACTCTCTCCACCAATCAGATCCACGACGACCCTGTCATGTGACATGTACTTGTCGGCCACCTCCCTCACCCAGTACGGCACTGTGGCTGAGAACAGCAACATCTGAGGCTTTGCTGACTCAGCACCTAGAGGAAGAGAAACATACGATGTAGCACATTCTATAGTCACCATGGCACCTACATGTATACATGTACCTCTACAGATAATTCAAAATTTAGCGGAAATATCGATATTCACTGATTTTGAGCGGAGAGGCACTTAACTAAATTATAAATGACTTCACTATGGTCTACTGTCCCACACATGTACATGTACATGCAATGTAATGGCATGTTCTACACATGTACATAATATACCTAGTCTACACGTGTAACTTACTTTCATTGAAAGATTCTCCTAGAATCTCCTCCACAGATTCAGCAAATCCTCTTTCCAGCATCTGATCAGCTTCATCAAGAACTACATGTCTGCAGAGAGGGGAGGGATTAATTAATTAATTAAGTTAACCCTTTAAGGACTGACTATCTTAAGAATGATGCCTCAACTTAGATGTACATGTAGGTACAGACACGTAAAAAGTTTAATTTTACTATCAGCATGAATAGCGTTTTAAAATTCCCGAGCCTTCTCTAACACATAGGTAGACTCATACTCCCAAATGAACCAGGGGACAAGAATAGATTTACATATACACATACACATACACAATTCCATTATAGTGCTAAGGATAGTCTCACTTTAGCTTGGTTAGGTCTAGAGTTCCCCTGTTGATGTGGTCCAGTATCCTTCCCGGAGTTCCCACCACAACATCCAGTCCTCTAGCAATAGCCGACTCTTGAGGCTCATACGCTGAACCACCGTAGATACAAAACGAAGATATGTCTTCGTCCGATAAAGCCTTCAGTTCACCATACACCTGATTGGCCAACTCTCTAGTGGGGGCCATCACCAATACAACAGGGGGTCGCCCCCTCAATTTTCTCAATCCCCCCTCACTGCCTTCCCCAGCTGCCAGACGCTCCAGTAATGGGAGAACAAACGAGAGGGTTTTCCCCGTCCCAGTCCTAGCCTGTCCAATCACGTCTTTGCCGTCATAGACAGGGTCAAAGGTCATGTACTGTATCGGGAACAAGTACTTGACTCCGTGCTCTTTCAAGATCTTTCTGGTCTCCTTACGAACGCGAAACTTTGACAATTTTCCAAGCTTCTTTTGTTCATCTTTACATGAACTGTCGTCATGAGGGGGAGGGGAGGGGTCCACTGGGCGTGGCTCAGGTGTGGAGACTCCGCCCACACTGTCATCCGAGGGAGTTGACTCGTGTTGACCATCGTTAATCTGATCAGAGAGCCTGGAGCGTTTGACTTTGGAGTGACCTTCAGACGAACCATCCTACATGGAGAAATAGCACAACTATGTGACTAAAATCCATTATGAAGAGGGGATATGATTTAATACAAATAGGGGTTACCAAATCGTTTTGTTCATGACATGTGCTGAAATTTGATCAAGACATATAATTTATATACATGTACAATGTATAAGCTTATTAGAATTTTTGTTCTATACTTCTACCCATCTATCCCTATATTTTTTGTATAAACTCACGATCTTTCTCTTTGTTCCACGCATGACGGAGTTTATGCTGAAGAGAAGACACGATCCTAAGTCCTTCAGCAAACGCAAAGATGATCTATGAAACGGTCAACACGTGGTCGTAGAGACTAGCTCCGCCCACTAACGTTGAGCCACGCCTACCCAGCTCCGCCCACAAAGGCATGAATCAGGACCAGGCAAGTGTGTTGGCTGCGTTTGCTGGCTGATGTGATGGTGTTGCTGTACTGTATCGTAGGTAGATGAAGTGGAGGCCTTGAAGGCGATCTACGAGGAAGACTTCAGGATAGTGAACGAGAGAGAGAAGTCTTTACGGGTCACCATCAGATCAGATGACCACTCCCTCTCCCTGGACCTACTGGTGAGAGCTTCACGGAGGGAGAAAGGGAGGGAGAGAGAGAGGAGTAAAAGAGAAGGATTGTTGCACAAAGCAATTGTATAGGGCAGAAGCGTAGGAAAATAGTTTGATAAAGGAGATTTACATGTATAGGCAAGGAAGTACAACCAGTGTGTATAAAATTGAGCCTAGCTATGTAACTATCAAAAAACATAGGGGGGCACCAGCCCCCAGAGCCTCCATGGTTCCTACACCTATGTAGGGGTACATGGACATTTCCATGTGGCTGTCGTTTGTTCTCCCTTGAGCACAGATCGTCTATCCTGATGACTATCCAATCACATCTCCTCCAATTTATGAAATCAAGTGAGTGCAAATTTGGTGTACAGTGTTGAATAAATGATGTACATTGTCATTATCCCTGTTCTTATATCAGAGATGCCTATTGGATTGGCTCTGAGGGTCAACAGTATCTAGCTAGTCATCTCAAGGACATCTATGAGTAAGTTGAAAGTCTATTCTATTATTATACACTGTGTATAAAACCTGACTGTTGCCTGCAGAGAAAGCAGAAGAGCTGTCGTTCTCTACCAGTGGATTGAAGCTGTCAGAGAGTTTCTAAATCAGAAAGCATCTGAGCTACACGAACTTCATGGTATAATATTATGTGTGTAGTTAAGATAACTCTTGTCCCCTCACTCCTTCGTCTTCTTATTATCAAGGCTGCATTTGCCTCCCTCTCCCCTTTATCATATATTATGGTTTTGACATAAGAGTTTGCCTCCCTCCAGTACGCCTGAAAGGCTATCCCCCCCCCCCCCCCAAACTGAAATATAAAATGCAGCCTTGACTATAGTATTAATGTGCTCAACATTGATAACTGGGATTGGGGTTCTGGGGGCTGGGTGAAACTATTTAGACGTGCAGTCTAGCCACCACTGGCATTTGGTGATGGTCACCACTCTATGGAACAGGTAGTGATGCTAGTGATGGAGATGATGACGGTGCTGCCTCAGACAGTGAGACACAACCATGGGGAGAGGGTGAGCTGGATGTGTCTACTCCCACTGCCACCGGTGCTGAGAGTGGAGGAGGTGGTGCAGTGTGTCCTGCAGTGGTCCTCCATGGAGAGCCTCTCACTGACAGAAAGAGCACCTTTCAAGCTCATGCAGCACAAGTAAAGACAACAGAACAAGTTAGTCAACAGTTTCGTTATGTTGTCCTCAGAATTACGTACGCTGGGGTGGGGGGTGGATCTGGTGGTTCCCTTCTCCAACCAATTGCATGGGCTTATACATGTAGTACATGTTTAATCCTAAACTTATGAGGGCATGTAATAAAATTTTTGCACACTTTGTTGTCATAATCCGAAGAGACTCCGAAATTCCAGTGATAGCGATGGTGACCCTGATAATTTCTTTTTTCATCCAGGTTAAGGCTGTGCTGGCTGAACTAAAGACCAACAAAAAGATTGCCACGGCAACACACAACATTCTTGCCTATAGGTACATGTATTATTATTATGTCATATAGCTATGCTTAGTGCAGTAGTTTTAGAATAGATGGCAAATCCAAGCAATATTATGACATTCCCACTTTAGGCTGTATGATGACTGTCGAGGAGTGTTTGTTCAGGACTGTGATGATGACGGAGAAACAGCTGCAGGGGGAAGGCTCCTTCATCTACTGCAGGTTAATTAACTATTATTACATCCCCAGTATAAATTTACTTTTTTGCGGTTATTAGGTAATTATGTTGTAATTATGATGTAACCTATGTCGTCATAGCGCTAAAATTCAGAGCCTTTACAGAACACTTCTGAGACCTGAAAATCCACAGAATCATATATTAACTTACATACATATCCAGCGAATACATTAAAAGCTGAGTGCTACTTTCTCCGACAAGTAATGCCGGCCGAACTTCACGCGTTCTCTTGGCTGACGTAATCCTGTGGATAAATAAAGCTAGCCTTGCGCTATTTATAGCACGCGGTCATGCCACGACCGATCTGAAGTTCGGAAGCTGTACTGTGCTGTCGAGTTCATCTCCTTTGATTGAAGCATCGAAACTCGAAGTCGAAAGTTGATCTTAGACTCCATCTCTGTGATTGAGGTCCCGGCATCGAGGTGTGTATTGACGACCTTTACCACATGCACCATTAGAACTATGCAGCCACTGGGGATGTGGTCAAGGGTTCATAGTAGTGAAATTGAATAAATAGCTACTATAATATAATATAATAATATTTTTCCTGTCATTAAAATAATAGATCATGGATGTCAGAAATGTGATGGTGGTTGTCACAAGATGGTAAGATGGTGAATAGTTAATGGGTATTCCAAGATAGGTCCAACGACTTGTAGAATATCTTCTTTTCAGGAATTATAATAACCCCGGGTTCATTTTAGGGGTATACGTAGAGACTCCCTCCACAGAAGCCTCCATCAGTGACCATCACTGTATGTACCACAGCTGTTGACTTTCTTCTCTCACATCACCTCCTCTGCTGGTGTGTAGGTTTGGAGGCATTCTTCTCCATGCTGACAGGTTCAAGCACATCAATAACGTTGCTAGAATACTGCTCCATGAAACAGGACTGGGGCTAAAGGTACTGCACAGCATGGAGAACTGACTGCATGACATTGTATGGTACACTGTAGCTGATATAATATAATACGGTATTTGAATGATCGTGTCCTTTGTTTGTTGTTTGATTTGCAGCACCTGCCTGAAGCTGTGAAAATCAAGGGACAATCTAAGACCTCCACAAGAACTAAACAAAATAAGTACAAATAACTAGCTACATGTACTGGTATCATAAGCTTTACGATAATACAGTGTGTATTTCGTGGCGCATCATGTCAAAGTCAAAGTTCATATTTACTGCCCAAACAGGATACACAGTAACAGTGTAGATATGCTTATACTATAGTACACAAATAAATTTTACTTAATTTTAAACTAACGGTAAAAAGGTTCTTCAGAATATGAACAAAATTTAATAATGTTAATATTCTGCGCATGCGCACGGGATATCGTGACCATGACGTAATCGTTGTGGCTTTGTTTGTACGAGCCACACCCAGTTGTTGTGGTTTACCGTGACCACTGAACTGAAAGCTCAATTCACCGACGAAACTGTACCCAGAAAAGTTATCCAGTGAACTCAGTACGTGCTCTCGCTAGGCACTCTACTCCGATTGATCAAACTAGCTAGTTGTGTAGCTATGGCGGAGGCCAGTAGCTTTGGGGGAGAGGGAAGCGAAGAAGAAGATGACTCCGATGAAGCTTCTCCGAGTGACGGCGAGATCACCGCGGCTAGCCAGCGCCCGCCGCGACACACCAACAAGAGGAAGAAGCTACGCTACGTTCAAGACTACCTACAAAGATTACCGAAGCACCAGCGAAAGAGAATACAAAAAGAAATCGACAAAGGCTACAAACCAGGTGAGAATGACTACTTATTATAAAGTATGATATAATAAATGAATGATCCACTAATAATATTCTAGAGCAATAATTAATACTAATTTATCGCACATCCCTAATGTGTGTTTAATAGTTTATTTAACAGCTTCACCGCAACAAACGATGGTCCTGCATGCATGCTCTCGTCTGTTGCATCAAGACCCGGACCCCCCCCCCCCCCCCAATAATATTAACAAGCAATCGATGGTTGTATTATTATCATTGAATCTGATGATGAACTGATATATAGCAGATGATGATTATTTAATACCAGTTTGCCCTTCCCCCATCCCACCCACAAATAATATTTATTGGAGCAAAGAGGTGTATAAGCTATCACAAATAGAGCTAAACCTGAACTACAACGTATACATATATTATACATGTATCATAAAAGATTATGATATTGTACAGCATCTAGGATACAGTCAAAATGTCCTAACATTAGCTATAATACTTGATGACTATCAATGTCTTAGTTGCATAGAGAAGTTACATTAATGTTGAGAATAGCCACACAGCACAGCTAGGCTAAATGGATTGAATCCCTTCGTTCCCCCTCCCCTGACTAAACAAGTAAGGAAACTGCTTCTGTGGCTCGCCACCGCCACATGCCTTAATTACCAGAAATCTCCATTGACAACAGATCAGTTGACAGGTAGGGACGGGAGCTGGGCCGGGGGAGAGCATTCTTAATGCACATGTACATAATACATGTGTATCTCCTATCTACCCAACTCTTGACTGCACATGCATAATATTATAATAGCAAGAGTATTATAAAGAGGTGGAGGGAGAGTATCAAACCGCGTATATGTTGTGTGCAACAGCTGTTCATACGGTTCATGACCTTTGTAGTGATATTCATGTTTGGAGGCCACCCTAATTACAGCCCAAACCAGCCACGTGTGCACACACAAGTATACCCCATAGTAGTGCAGTGCTATATAGTGCGTGTGCAAGAGTACTGGTACATTCCAGAGTGACCCCCACAAATTAATATCATGAACCGTACAAACAGCCGTTACACATGGCATATAAGTGGTTTGATACTCTCCCTCTCCTCTTTATATATCCTTGATAATAGAGAGGGGTCATTCAGTGAATAGAATGGTCATGTACTATAAAAGTAAATAAACACCAATATACCGTATTTCTTCTAAAAACTCGACATGAAAATAATAATATTGCTTTAGCTTCGCCGAATTTTTAGAGGTTAATATTCAACATTCTGTCTGCGTGCCGGTTCCATTCCCGTTTATAGCATATATGCATGACGACCTTTGCCGAAAATTAGAGACTATTTTCAATCATTCGGTAAAGGGTGCCGAATTTTTAGAAGAAATAATTTTTGGCCACACAATTTCCTATAAGCACAAACCAGTTTCAGCTGATACATGTACTATGACCATTTAAGGTCATGCAAGGGCGCGGGCCAGGCCGTACAGGAAGTTTACATAATGACGTCATAAATTCAATTATGCATGAACCTTGCACCTAAATAATGAATAATGAGTTGTGGACTGATAGTCACTTCCAGCTTGCAGCAGGTGATGAGAAACAATGAATCTCATTGGAGTGGCCTTATTATGATTATTATTAATTTAAGTATGATACAATAAATAATGACCACTAGTAATATTCTAGAGCAATAATTAATACTAATTAATTTTATCGCACATCCCAAAATGTGTGTTAGTTTATTTAACTGCTTCAATGTCTCAGAGTTGCCGCAACAAATGATGGTCCTGCATGCATGCCCTCATCTGTTACATCCGGACCCCCCCCCCCCCAAAGTATTGGAAAGTGGTCAATGATCGTATTAATTATTGTTATTGAATGTGATGATGAACTGATAGCAGATGATGATCATTACCAGTTTGCCCTTCCCCCATACCCACAAATAATACTTACTGGAGCAAAGAGGTGTATAAGCTATTACAAATAGAGCTAAACCTGAACTACAACGTATACATGTATTATACATGTATCATAATAAATAATAGTTAGACACTGTTTAGGAGGTTTCTATGTGATTTAGAAGACCGAAGGGCTCTATGTAGAATCCCGAGCAAAGCGAGGGTTCTACTGAGCCCTGAGGTCTTCTAAATCACATAGAAACCGACTAAACAGTGTCTAACAACTTTAGATCCTAGCAACAATGCCCATAGGTTTGACATATAAACTGCTGCCTAGCAACAATCCTAGCCATAGGCAACAATTTTTTACAGGTTTATATGAAACATTTACAGGTTTATATGAGCTTTTTACAGGTTTATATGAGAAATAGATACCTGCTCCTGACCAATCAGATAACAGTATTTGTTACAACTAGGATCTAAATTATGATATTGTACAGCAGCTAGGATACAGTCAAAATGTCCTAACATTATAATACTTGATGACTATCAATGTCTTGGTTGCATAGAGAAGTTACATTAATGTTGAGAATAGCCACTGCACAGCTAGGCTAAATGGATTGAATCCCTTCGTTCCCCCTCCCCTGACTAAACAAGTAAGGAAACTGCTTCTGTGGCTCGCCACCGCCACATGCCTTAATTACCAGAAATCTCCATTGACAACAGATCATTTGACAGGCAGGGACGGGAGTTGGACCAGGGGAGAGCATTCTCAATGCACATGTACATAATACATGTGTATCTCCTGTCTGCCTAACTCTTGACTGCACAAGCATAATATTATTATACTCTTTATATACTCTTGATAATAGAGAGGGGTCATTAATTTAGTGAATAGAATGGTCATGTACTATAAAATTAAATAAACACCAATATACCTCAGACTGTTGTTCTGTTTTATTATGGTTATCCTCACTTAGTATTTACATTCATGAAACTTTCGTGCATGTGCTATATATGTGTGGACTATAAACGATTTTGTATGGAGACAGTGGAGCATACAATCATACAAGCGATAACCTTGTGGTTTTTAAATCAGTGTTAAAAATTACCCATTAAAATAGTTGGCTAAATTACCAAACATAACCATGTACTAAGTATGATTAAATTGTATTTGTGGAAGTATGTATTCCAAGTGAACTCCAGTGCAGCTAGTGTAGCTTTATCCTATACTGATTGATGTGTTCACTCCAATGCCACAGCTCTCACTGTCGACAACATCACCAGCACCCTCAATGGAATAAACTGGAGGACAATTCGTCAATTCATACTTCGCCTACCCCTCTCCAAATGTGATGAAATAACGAAGCAGTTTTCCAGTGCTGATGATAGAGTGAGAGCTGCAGTGAGGGAATGGCTGCTACGAGACCCTCTCGCCAGCTGGAGGAGACTGATCGAGATGCTTCATATCCAGAATGAAGCAGAGCGAGCAGACAGTATACTTCACTACGCTGAGGAGCTGACTGGTATGTACATGATAATGATTATGATTCATACTACACTACACCACATGATGCATGGAAAATGCACAAGGGAGAAAGTCACTGGTCTATAATATCTATACAAATTAGTGCCCAAAAATTTGTAGGAATGCATGTGAACATGTAGGCATGTGTGTGGTGTGTTTATGTTTGATACATGTTTGTATTGTAATTCATAATAATGTGAATTATTCTCCAGTTCAAATGTGTTATGTATAGATGGCATCGGCTCTTATGGTCAAGCATCTTTTATTTTACTGCATAAAGTAGTTTCTTATCCTCACCTGCATTGAGATTTTGATGCCGCCTTTATGCATACATGTATTATTGATACAGACCATCATGTTTACATGTGTTACTCAGCTATAATGTATATTGAATGAGATTCATAGCTAATAAGGAAATCAAATAACCTCCCACCGAATGCAATATTACATAGGACGAGGAGTAAAAATCTTTCTTTTTAGCCTTACGTGTGTACATGTATTTATAGCTCCACTCCCCACCCACCCACATGCAATGCTGTTGACATTCCATTGTCTACCACAGCTGATAATATTATGGAAAAAATTGACCACATCCCCAGTAGAATAATAACATTGATATTACCTCACCAAAGCTGATTAATTTTAGGCTGTAGATGTAGCTATTATTATTATTATGCGTGGCTGATGGGAACCAGGAATCTCAATACTACCTAATTATCATAGGGTGCACCTCTGTTATTGAGCATTCTTTAATGTGTCCTTCATATTTCCCTCACAGACACTACACTCACTCACAGCAACCTGTCCACTGTACTAAACCATGTGGTGGACATGAGCAATCTGACGAACTGCCTCCGTATACCAGGCAGTGTGGAGAGGAAGATCAGAGAACACAGCAAGGATGAAGAGCAGCAACGAGAGGAATGTATCTACTACTGGATGAATGTCAGCCCCGACTCTATGATTGGATGGGGGATTCTTGGAGAGTGGCTACACTACCATGGAGAAGAGGCTGCCCTTAGAGCTGCAAATGAATACATTCAGAGGGCTCCAGGTACATGTGGGTGTGGCATGTGTATGTATTGGAATGTAGATCATACATACATTACACAGCAAATTCATGCCTGCAGTGATGTACATTGTGTATGTAGCAGTGCATTTGTTGATTACACTGATGCTCACACTGACCACATCTGTGCACATGTCCACCTCCACACACACACACACACACACACACACACACACACACTCACCCGTCATACAGAGCCCACATTGACAGTCGATAATCTCACTGCTGTCCTCGATAGCGTTCAGGAGTACATGGATGCTGTTCTCTCATTCCTTCACATCCCATTCTCCAAGCGACAGCAACTCAAGCAGCAGTATGACAGTGGACAGGTAAACACAGCCCGTGCTGATTACATCATTGACCATCATCCAAGTCCCTCTTGGATGATGGTAGCCAATGCGTTGTGGCTCTGGAGAGCAGCTGGAGCACTAGAAATGGTTCAGAAATTGTATCTCAAAGGTGAGCCATGTGCACACAGCTGTAGGAGTGAGGGGAGAATAATATTGTCAGTTTCTGAACTTTGCACTAATTAATGCCACTACACCTTGAAATTAATAAATTTTGGATGTGCACAAAAGAAGTACTATTGAAAGATATTGCTTTAAATTTATTACTGTTCTTCATTATTACTCTATTGATATTTACATTAACATGTGTGTAGTACATGGTCTTGGCTTACTTATATTATGTTATCTAATCAGCTCCTTACCATAAGTCATGAGGCTGTGGGAAATGCTGGAGCAGGCCTTGCCTGACCACCGACCACGATTAATAGTATTTTGCTTCCTGGGTCCCTACAGCATTATAGTACACATACTGATAGTCCAGTGGCATATTACACATTGAACTGGAGCGGTGGCATATTATGTGATTTAGTGAGGATCATGGTCAACTATCAAGCAATTATTGTTTACAACAGCTAGTAGCAATACTACAACTGCTAATTATTAACCCTCGGCGCATGCGCGAGGGGTACGGTAGTCGTTCTGTGTGTGTGTGTGTCTGTGTGTGTGTGTGTGTGTGTGTCTGTCTGTTACTGCACTAGCTGCTACATACCTGTTTTATACGTTGAAAACAAATTACCATTAGGCTTTTCGTGGTAGTTTCAAGATCTGAATTGTGTGGATTTCGTTGAAAACGCTTCGTTCAAAAGTTCTGGCGACATTTGCTGACCACCATGGCCTTCTTCGCTTCTTGACGAGCTCTCGATCAATGAAAGAGATAGCGATGGCTTCATTTCAAGATTAGTAGTGTGTAGCTCTAGCGATAGTTCTTATAACTTACCTGACTCATCACAGATTACAGTAGGCTATCAACTACGCTTCTTGGCTTTTTAATACTTTGTACTAAATCTGCTGATCTGGCATGCACGTGGTACTTACTATTACCTAATTGCATGCAATCCATATAACTGCATTCTTGTGGTTACTCTCTACAACTGTTAACTAGAGCTGTACACTGCTTGGCAAATTGGAATATGCAGACTACATAGCTGGGGTTCAAGGCTATACAGACTAGCTATTGCTCTTGCGCCGAGGGTTTTGCACTATAGTGCTTCATTGTAATTGAATTGCATAATGTGCTCTACAGAATAATTGGTATCCTAGCAACCAGCTAGAGGTATGTGTGTGCACCCACTATAGGGAACTACCCACCTCACAATACATGTAGTGGCAACCACAATACTAGGATAGCCAGCTGTTGTGTATGATTGTGCTATGTGTGTATGTGTACCATAGTTAATATCTCCACAGGAATAAAGCTGTTTTTTTAATTTGTAGTACCTATTACCCATATAATTGATTGCTTTATCCCTTCCGCATGCACGTACAGGGTAATAAGGCTGAAATTAATTTTATTTCTGATAACTGCTCTTAGTTGGTAGCTAATTGGCATTTCACGATGCTGATCATCATGCAAAAACATTACAATCCTATGTATAAGGCCACACAAATTAAATATTCTGTTTCTGTGCGGGCGGGGACGAGAAACAGAAGATTAACTTTGCATGGCCTAAACTCTGTCCTCTTGATGCTGTGTATATTATATCCGGATGAAAACGACCAAGTTAAACTTTGATTAATTGTTTTTAAGTACTACCCTTATTATCTATTATGGCTGAGGCCTGCTGACGCCATCATTTTTAGACGTCCTACTGTTAATGATAGAAAGTTAAGAATAAGAAATGTTGAGGATCTGTCAAAAAATAATTTGTAAAGTTGTTATGATAGATACATTGAAATCAACCACATACATGCTATCTTAATGCAAAATCATGTTGCCATAATAATACCACATGTCTTCCTTGTCTTAAAGTAGTAATTTTAAATTATAGAAAGTTAAGAATAATAAAATTAATGTGAAGTGTCTATCAACAAATGATTTGTAAATGGTTGTAACAGTTGTGATAGATACGCCGAAATCAATCACATACATGCTATCATAATCATTGCAAACTCTCAATAATAAAAAAAATCGTGTCACCATAATACATCTCGCTTGCCTTAAAATAGTCAATCATCTAGTTGCAATCAACAGTGACAAAAGAAATGGCTAAATGGGAATACAGTTGCGCGTGAATTAACGCCGTCACCATGAAAATGCGTGGTTGCGAAAATATGTGGTCATTTTCACCCGGGCTAGTACCATGCATAACTAGGTCCTATTTTAAGCATTAGTGGCATCATCAACTGGACTTACACAGCCACTCTCTACCTCTACACATGCACCTCTATCTCTAGGCACGAGTGAGTCTCGAAGGTTATTTCAACAGTCGATGAAAAAAGGCCATGTTGACATGTATAATGACAAAATGCTGCTCTATGGAAGTGCAGGAGTGGGAAAAACCTGCACCATGAAAATTGTCGCCGGTGAAAAGCCTCCTGTCGTACGAAATAGCACTCCCGTAGCAACCAAGCCGGTGACGATGTATCAGCTCCAAATGATTAAGGGAAAATGGCGCAAGTACATCTCTCAAGATCGCATGAATATCTGCGCTAGGATCTCCAAAACGACACTGGGAAGAGAGATAATCAAAGCCATGAAGAAAGCCAAGATTGCAGAAGCGGTACATCGAGCTAAACATCAGGAGGTGGATGGCGGTGATGAGCAGAAGACATCGACAGCAGCAAGTCCCCAACAACCGACAAGAGACAGCACCCGGCAAAATGAAGATCCCACTCCAACACCAAAAGCTTCATCGCGAAGATCAGTCGATCGTGACGTGCTCCAAGTTATTCATGATGTGCTTGACAAGATGTTCCAGCTGATTGACGAGTGTCCCGAGACAGAAGAGCCCCTCACCTTTATTCACAAGCTCCTGGTGTCCGACTGTGGTGGCCAGCCTCAATTCCATGAAATCTTACCGATATTTTTGCGAAGGATGTCATTGATAGTATTCATTTTCAAGCTTTCCGAAAGCTTCTCCAGTCGTCCGATGATCGAGTATTACGAAGACGGCAAAGCATTGGGCACTCCCTATGAGTCTCACCACACAACAGAGCAGCTCATCAAGGAAGGCCTCCAGTCACTTCACACTCACCGGTCAAGCAAAGGTGCAGGTAAAGATGGTGAAGCTCCACAAATAGTTATGGTCGGGACCCACAAGGACGAAGAAAGCAAATGTGATGAATCGAGAGAAACGAAAGACCAGAAGCTGAGAGAAATGCTGCTGCCAACGTTCGAGAAGGAAATCATCTACTATAAGCCAGGAGAAAATAAAGTGCTCTTTCCCATGAATGCCAAGTGTCCTGGTATTGAAGAGGAGGATATGGCTCAAGCTATTGTGTCCAGATTCTCCACAGAAAACAGATCAGATGCAAAGAAGCTTCCACTGCAGTGGCTGGGTTTTGAAATAATGCTTGAAGAAATCACTCAGCGACTTAAGCGTGGAATTCTGAGCAGGAGTGAGTGTCTTGAAATTGCCTATAGACTTCACCTTGACTAGAGTGCACTAGATGCAGCTCTGATCTACCTTGATGAGCTGTCACTGGTCTTCTACTATCCCGACATTCTTCCCGAGATAGTCTTCACCAACCCTCAGGTGCTTCTCGACAAAATCTCAGAGCTTGTGAAAGTTCATCATGACAAGCTTAAGATGTGTACAGGAGAAGATTGGCAGAAATTTTTCTGTCACGCTCTAGTCACAGTCGAGTTTCTTCGAGAACCGATGTTCAAAAAGCATTATGTTCCAGGTCTGTTTGAGCCAGAGCAGCTATCGACCTTGTACCGAAAGCTTCTAATCTTTGCCGACTTCTCTGAGGGTAGGTTCTTTGTTCCCAGCTTGCTTCGAATGCTTAGCAGCAAGGAAGTATCCGAGCATCGGCTTTCGTTCGATTCGTTCATCGCTCCTCTTGTCCTTCACTTCCCTGATGGCCCTCCACGTCGTGGCATCTACTGTGCTCTTATTTCTTTCTTCACTTCACCAGAGAACCGCTACCCTCATCAATGGAAGCTGATGATGCCAGATAAATCTGTTACTCCCAATTGCCTCTACCGAAATTGCATCGAATTCTCGATTTCTGAAGCCGATATCCCATGCTGTGTGATAGTCATCGATACCTTGCTCCACTTCGAAGTTCACATGGATGTTTCAGAGCAACCAGATGCTGGTTTCTGCTCATCAATCAAGCGCGCTATCGCTGCTGGCTTGCAAAAAGCTAATCTCACGTTGGGCTACATGAATTCAACACCTTCTTTAGCCTTTCTTTGTCCTTGTGGAGTTGGAGAGCCTCATCCTGCTAAGATTGGAAAGAAATCATGGATCTGCACTTTGAATAAAGCGAAGGGAAATAAATTTTCACCTAGCCAAATAGTGTGGCTGGATGAAGCATCCTCTAAACCCGAATCAGGTTAGTTATTAATTATAGTCAAATATCGATATTTTGATTTATTCTTGATCCATTGATTTTAGTTACTCAGATGAGTGAAGGTGCATGTAACAATGGACACACTGTGAAAATGACTACTTCATCTTTGAAACCAGGTATTTTTGCTTTACTGATTACTTTTAAAAATTAACTGTATGTGATAATAATATTATTTAGCTATGGATATCAATAATAATTATTGACCTCTAGCATCGAATTTAGCACTATTTTTGTCTCCCTTTATTATTATTAGAAGGTCCAGTTGCTCCAGCTGAACTGACTCTCCAGGATGTAGCTGCTCAAGCTGGTCTCAAAACACTGGATGTTCTGGATCAAGAGTGCTCCCAGCAAGTCCTCCTAAGACTAGCCAAACACTGTGTGGACTGGCAGCTGACCGGCTTCCATCTGGAGCTGACAAAATCTGACATCGTTGCAGTGGATGAAGATTATCGAACAGCCGAGCAAAAGCGTATCGAGATGTTGAGAAAGTGGAAAGAAAAGTTCGCCTTCAAAGCTACTTATCGAGTGTTCATCGAGGCCTTGTTGTCGTGTGGAAAAGCTTCAGATGCCGTTGATGCATGCAGAGCTATTGTATCCAGTAAGTGAAAATAATGAGTAGCTATACATACATGTAACTGTATGCACTATTTTACTGAATTCTCATTGTAATGTGCAGGTGTAAAAGTGTCAGCTGAAGATGAGAAGGGAAATTTGAAGTTCAGCAGTACCATGTCTGATGACGATTTCTTTAAGTGGCTTCGATCAAAAGGAGTTAGTGAAAAAGATTGCAATACTCTCCTGGGTACGTATGCAAGTATATAGCTATACCATAGTGTCCCAGGCAAGCGCCCACTTCCGGGTAAGTGCCCATTTGTAGCTCATTTCAAGGGTTCAGTGTAGCAGCTCCTATACAATGTATGGAAGTTATAATTTGGGTAAGCACCCATGCTGGCCAAAATTGTGACTTATGTTTAAGTACCCATGGGCGCTTACCTGGGACACTCTACAGTAATCACTAATAGTAGCTAAGAGTCACTGATCTATTCTGCATATTATTGTAGATAATGGTGTCACAGCGGCTGGATTCTCTCAGTCAAACGAAGAAGATTTTGATGACCTTGGACTCACGAAATTTGGCAAGAAACTTATTCTCAGAATCCTATCAGAAATTAAAGTAGTTCCTTCCTAGTAACGTTTATACGTAGTATGCATTATTATGATATTGTGTGTGATCTCACTAGAATCATTAGTTTCACATCCCTTGATATTATAAAGTATTATGATCGTGGTGTATTTCCTGTCATGTTCATAGTAATAATTATTGTGTGGCACCTCAACCCAGATTTGAAATTACTTGCTTTTAGTTATTAAATTTTGTGCATTTGTTGTGGTAAGCACATTGAACTATTAAAAAAAAAGCTGTTTCTCCCTCCCTGGTCCATGATGATACATGTAATATTTTTAATTAATGGTATGGCTCACTATGTATAATAATATCTTTGAAATACCTGTATGCAAAAAAGATTGCCACAGCAACACACAACATTCTTGCCTACAGGTATATAGCTACATCACTGTAAATCGTGACTATACAATGTCATGTATTTTTGCTTATGCGAAAATTAAGAACCCTGGCAATAATGCATGTGCTGTGGTACAGGGTTGTTCATCGGAAATTAATTTTATTTAGCACATGGAAATTTTCACTTAAAATATTTATTTGTTTCTGACAGTGGGTGCTGAAGCGATGTAATACTTATTAGAGCCCGATCACCAAAATTTTTGAATCCATGTAATATCATGACATGTTCTTAAACTTTAGGCTGTATGATGAATTTCGAGGAGTGTTTGTTCAGGACTGTGATGATGATGGAGAAACAGCTGCAGGGGGAAGGCTCCTTCATCTACTACAGGTTAATTAACTATTGTAGTAGTGGAATTGAACAAATAGCTACTATATATTTCTCCTATCATTAAAATAATAGATCATGGATGTCAGAAATGTGATGGTGGTTGTCACAAGATGGTAAGATGGTGAGAATATAGTTAATGGGTGTTCACAATGGCTCCAAGATAGGTCCAACGACTTGTAGAATATCTTCTGTTCAGGAATTATAATAACCCCGGGTTCATTTTAGGGGTAGAGACCCCCTCCACAGAAGCCTCTGTCAGAATCCTCTGTCAGTGACCATCACTGTGCTGTTGACTTTCTTCTTTTACATCACCTCCTAGGCCTGTGCTGGTGTGTAGGTTTGGAGGCATTCTTCTCCATGCTGACAGGTTCAAGCACATCAATAACGTTGCTAGGATACTGCTCCATGAAACAGGACTGGGGCTAAAGGTACTGCACAGCATGGAGAACCGCATGTATGGAACTCAGTAGTCGATGTAATATGCTCAACCTGATATTTGTTAAAACTAATGGATAGCTTGTACAATTTCATCCTTTGTTGTTTGATTTGCAGCACCTGCCTGAAGCTGTGAAAGTCAAGGGACAATCTAAGACCTCCACAAGAACTAAACAAAATAAGTACAAATAACTATTTGTTGTATACTTAAGACTCATTCCCATAGACTCTGTAATAACAACATAACTGATGTTGCACAGGAAGTGATGTTGCATATGCAACATATTTTGCCCAAGGGTAAAATGCAGTCACTCCTATAGAAATAAGGTTGAAATGCCCTCATGTTTTTGCCAGAAGGGAAATACAACAAGTCAGTTATTATCCAAGAAATGGTGCAACATGGGTTAGTTGCCCTCGGGCTGATGTTTCACTCGGGCTACGCCCTCGTGACAACATCCAGCCCTTGTGCAACATAACCCATGTTGCACCACTAATTGGGTAATCTTGCGCATGGGATATCGTGATCATGACGTAATCGTGGTGGCTTTGTTTGTACGAGCCACACCCAGTTGTTGTGGTTTACTGTAACCACTGAACTGAAACCGACGAAACGTTCCCTAGAAAACTTATCCAGTGAACTCAGTACGTGCTCTAACTAGTCACTCTACTCCGATCGATCAAACCAGCTAGTTGTGTAGCTATGGCGGAGGCCAGCAGCTCTGGGGGAGAGGCAAGCGAAGAAGAAGACGGCTCCGATGAAGCTTCTCCGAGTGACGGTGAGATCACCGCGGCTATCCCGCGCCCGCAGCGACATACCAACAAGAGGAAGGAGCTACGCTACGTTCAAGACTACCTACAAAGATTACCGAAGCACCAGCGAAAGAGAATACAAAAAGAAATCGACAAAGGCTACAAACCAGGTGAGACAGCCGCTATGCATACAGCCACAAAATGTAATGTATTTCCCACACTCCTGATTGAATGGCTTCTACGTCCGCGAGTTTAATACATCAAAACATAGATAATTTAGTCTACGTACGCTCACGTAAATTACATGTATCTATGATCAAAATGATTACCGTACCCGTTCTAATTTAATAAGGCGCCTCTCTAATAAACGCGCCACCTACGCTGGAATCCTAATTTTCGTGCTCTAACTATGCGCCATACGGCCATACTAATTATTTTTCCAGGCACGTTCTAATTCGAGCGGTACCGGTATACTTACCGCTGACAATACCTCGGTAGTACTGAGTACCCCGTACAGAGTACTGGAAGCTATGTTCTCCAAACTTTCGCTCTAATTACATGTGTAACGCGCCTCTCTAAAAGATGTGCCACCTGGATCAGAATGTTAATTTCCAGGCTCTAATTATGCGCCATCCAAAATCGGTAATTATTTTATAGTAGCGCATTAATTAGATCGGATACGGTAGTCTAGAATAAATTTACATACCGTACTCGCTCTAATTATCCGAACGGCCAAAAATATTTATTAATATCGCCGTTCGGTGCTAAATAGAAAGTAAATAAATTCAGGCAATGGTTTGTTCGAGTGTAAATAGAACGGATTCGGTGCAAAATTAATGGAGAAAGGACTATTATAGCGACGAAGAAACAGCAGTCGATGTCCAACTATAGGTTTATCGTTGTCAGCTCTAGAGTTCTCAGTATCGCT
The DNA here is from genome assembly GCA_963930775.1 of Cliona cf. orientalis. Taxonomy (NCBI): domain Eukaryota; kingdom Metazoa; phylum Porifera; class Demospongiae; order Clionaida; family Clionaidae; genus Cliona; species Cliona cf. orientalis. Next base: position 10,148,963 of record OZ005691.1, read on the forward strand.
GTGCTCTCAGGTGGCACAAAATGATTGCCGTCGGTGTCTGTGTTACCTTTCTGCTCTTATATGCTGTCCAAGATGAGGTAGCCACACTCTTCGATGAACGTGGAAGAGTTGTCTCGAGCTCCTGCCATGCCATACCGTGTGGCCGTTCGGTTGATTTAGAGCGGATGAGAAAACTTGAAATTCAAGATGTTCGACGAATTAGGAAGGAAATAAATTACTTAAACTTGCCGTTCGGGCTATTAGAATGTTCGAATAATTAGAGCGAGTACGGTATAATAATATTGAGAAACACTTTCCCACTTCCCCTGATGTCATGTATTCCCCCCACCCTCACCCCCACCCCCCGAAAACGTAATTAAAATAGGTCTAGAGGCAAGATATCATTAATTAAAATGTACCATTTTACCCCCAGAATATCATTAAAATAGCCCCAAGACTTCATCAAGCCCAGCTACCCCATCAACTCCTTCTCATAGTTTCTTTATTGTTTTTATTTTCGTAATTTTGCTCACTTATGATAGCTGAATTTGTCACAGTAAGCATCCTCAGCCCGAACCGCGGCCAATATTACTTGAATTTTTTGGTGATGTCAAGGTTCACGTTTACGGATGAATAAATAGACAATTCCCAGGATTTCTGGGAATTTAGGTGCGTGCACAGATAGTGTGTACCAGGCTCTCTTTCCTCTCCCCCCTCCCCCCACCCAAAAAGTGAGCCTGGATTCGAGGCTATAATTAGAATAATCCGCCTGGTTTGCTAAAGTTATATTATAATTATTCAGTTATATACATGTACGTAGCTGGATAAATCATTGCAAACTGTTATTATAAATTAAATAAATCAGTTATGGGTAAATAATTAAATTGTCTGTCTTCAGAATAATTAAGTTACCAAACATTTCCGAAAATTTCCGTACATGTGCTATCTGTTGTATTATGGAGACAATGGAGCATACCATTATAATAAGCAATAACCTTGCTGGGTTTGTGTACTAAAATAAATTATGAAACACATCCTTGATTAAAATTAATTCGGCATTGCATTTGTGAATGTGTGTGTTTCATTGGATCAAGTGAACTCTAGTGCAGCTAGTGTAGCTTTATCCTATACTGATTGATGTGTTCACTCCAATGCCACAGCTCTCACTGTCGACAACATCACCAGCGCTCTCAATGGAATAGACTGGGAGAGAATTGGTCGGGACATACTTCGCCTCCCCTACTCCAAATATCATGAAATAACGAAGCAGTTTTCCAGTGATGATGGTAGACTGAGAGCTGGAGTGAGGGAGTGGCTACTACGAGACCCTCTCGCCAGCTGGAGAAGACTGATCGACCAGGTTTATGGCTGGTATAAAGCAGAGCGAGCAGACAGTATACTTCACTACGCTGAGGAGCTGACTGGTATGTACATGATAATGATTATGATTCATACTACACTATACCACATGATGCATGGAAAATGCACAAGGGAGAAAGTCACTGGTCTATAAAATATCTATACAAATTAGTGCCCAAAAATTTGTAGGAATGCATATGAACATGTAGGCATGTGTGTGGTGTGTTTATGTTTGATACATGTTCGTATTGTAATTCATAATGAACCCTTGACCATCTCCCCAGTAGCTGCATAGTGTAATGGTGCATGTGGTAAAAGGTCGTCAATAGAATGCGTACACATCGATCGATGCTCGCCCCAGAAATCATGGAGATGGCGTCTAAGATCAACTCTCAACCTTGATAGCGACAAGTTTCGATGCTTCAATCACAGAGACGAACTCGACAGCACAGTATTCCTTCCGAACTTCAGGTTGGTCACGCTGCTGCAGTTGCGCGCGGACCAGCCCCTTGTGACAATGATGCGTGCTATATATAGCGCAAGGCTAGCTTTATTTATCAACGGTATTACGTAAGCCAAGAAAACACGTGAAGTTCAACCAACAGTACTTCTCAGAGAAAGTAGCACTCAGCTTATAATATATTCGCTGGATACACGTGTAAGATACTCTACACATTTACTGATTTTCAAGTCCCAGAAAGGCTCCAGTGAGCCCCTGGATTTTTTCATAGTTACCTCATAGGTTGCATCATAATTTCATCATAGATTACACCACAAATACCTCATAACCACAGAAAAGTAAATTGCTACTGGGGAGATAATAATGTGAACTAGAGCTCTGTAGAGCACATACCCCGCGCGCTCTGCCAGCGTACATGGCGTAGTATTGCAACACTATGCGACAGTTTTATGACTTGACGACCCTTTCCAACATTGAGGTTGAGCATGCGCAGTCCATCAGCATACTAAACGAGTGGGTGTGGTCGATAAACCACAAGCATGCTGAACAGAAAATTCACGATTTGTAACACTAGTAAGCCTTTTTTAGCAATTCGAAGCGTGTACAAACCAGTTTTTCACCGATATCTACTGATTGGTCGTGCTTATAGCTCGCACAGACGCCTAGAACGTGAGATCTGGCGATTTTCATGCCGACAACGACGACAACGACGATGACAACAACGACAGACAGACAAACCAATTGCTTTACCCCTTGCGCATGCGCGCGGGGTAATTATTCTCCAGCTCAAATGTGTTATATATAGATGGCATCGGCTCTTGTGGTCAAACATCTTTTATTTTACTGCATAAAGTAGTTTCTTATCCCCACCTGCGTTGAGATTTTGATGCCACCTTTATGCATACATGTATTATTGATACAGACCATCATGTTTACATGTGTTACTGTAATGAATTTCATAGCATATTGAATGAGATTCATAGCTAATAAGCAAATCCAATAACCTCCCACCGAATACAATATTACATAGGATGAGGAGCAAAAATCTTTCTTTTAGCCTTACGTGTGTACATGTATTTATAGCTCCACTCCCCACCCACCCACATGCAATGCTGTTGACATTCCATTGTCTACCTCGGCTAATAAATTAAAAATTTTTAATGGAAAAAACTTGACGACATCCCCAGTAGAATAATAACATTGATAATTATTTTTATTGTCAAACTGATTAATTTTAGGCTGTAGATGTTATTTTTTATTATTGTGTGCAGCGGATGAATTAGTAATAATTTTTGTTGGAAAAAACTAGGCTGTAGATGTTATTATATTATAATATTAGTATGCGTAGCAGATGGGAACCAGGAATCTCATTACTACCTAATTATCGTAGGGTTCACCTCTGTTATTGAGCATTCTTTAATGTGTCCTTCACATTTCCCTCACAGACACTACACTCACTCACAGCAACCTGTCCACTGTACTAAACCATGTGATGAACATGGACAGGCTGATGCACTGCCTCCGTATACCACCCAGTGTTAGGAGGAAGATCAGAGAACACAGCAAGGATGAAGAGCAGCAGCGAGAGGAATGTATCTACTACTGGATGAATGTCAGCCCCTACTCTATGATTGGATGGGGGGTTCTTGGAGGGTGGCTACACTTCTTTGAAGAAGAGGCTGCCCTTAGAGCTGCAAATGAATACATTCAGAGGGCTTCAGGTACATGTGGGTGTGGCATGTACATGTATATGTATTGTAGTGTAGATCATGCATACATTACACAGCAAATTCATGCCTGCAGTGATGTACATTGTGTATGTAGCAGTGCATTTGTTGATTACACTGATGTTCGCACTCAGTGGTGTGTCCAAGGGGGGGGGGGGGGGGAGGGGGGGGGGGCTGAGGGTGCTCGAGCACCCCCCTCAGCTCTGGCACCATAGCCATATCAGTAGCAACAGTTTATGCTGATAATCGACAACTGGTAGCCAGAACCAACAATGAACTTACTATCCTCTAAAATGTGCTCTCTAAACAACTCTTTTTAGGCCAAACAGCCTTCTTTGTCAGCCAGCTATCTTCAAGAATGTATTAGCAAGGGGCATGTTCGACATTTTGGGGGCGTGGCTTAAAGGTTTGTGCACGTGCTTCACACGTGATTGGCTTAGCAACTACCTCCTTCAAATCCTGGACGCGCCACTGACACTGACCACATCTCTGCACATGTCCACCTCCACACACACACACACACACTCACCCGTCATACAGAGCCCACATTAACGGTCGATAATCTCACTGCTGTCCTCGATAGCGTTCAGGAGGATATGGACTTTGTTCTCACAGACCTGCACATCCCACCCTCCAAGGAAGAGCAACTCAAGCAGCAGTATGGCAGGGGACAGGTGAACACAGCCTATGCTGATTACATCATTGACCATCACCCTGCTCCCTGGTGGACACTAGTGGCCAATGCATTGTGGCGCTGGAAGGCAGCTGGAGCACTGAAAATGGTTCAGAAATTGTATCTCAAAGGTGAGCCATGTGCACACAGCGGCAGGAGTGAGGGAAGAATAATATTATCAGTTTCTGAGCTTTGCACTAATTAATGCCACTACATTAATTAACTTTTTAACGTGTACGAAAGAAGTACGTACTAGTGAAAGAGATTTGCTTTTATTGTTTCTTCATTATTACTCTGTTATGATTACATTAACGTGTGTAGTACATGAACAGTTCACTGATAATTGTGTGGAATAGCACATGTGCACACATATCAACCTGTTATCTTATCAGCTCATGACCATAACTTGCTATGAGGCTGTAGGAAATACTGACCACGATTAATTGGTATCCTAGCAACCAGCTAGAGGTATGTGTGTGCACCCACTATAGGGAACTACCCACCTCACAATACATGTAGTGGTAACCACAATACTAGGATACCCATCTGTGATTGTGCTGTCTATATATAGCTTACTGGTACATGTGTGTGTGTGTGTGCGTGTACGTGCGTGTGTACTATAGTTTTTATCTCCATAGGAATAAAACAGTTTTCGATTCGTAGTAGCTGTCACCCATAGAATATAGTGATTGCTTTCATCCCTTGTGTATGCGCGTGTGGGGGGGGGGGGGGGAGGGGGGGCGGTGGTAATAAGGCTGATATTAATTTTATTTCTGATAACTGCTCTTTGTTAGTAGCTAATTAGCATTTCATGATGCTGATCATCATTATGATCCTACATGTATGTATAAACTCTGTCCTCTTGATGCTGTGCAACATATCCGGATGAAAAGGACCAAATTAAATTTTGCTATAATTACTGATTTTGGAAATTCATGTACTACACTTATTACCGTATTTATTCGAATAGTAGCCGTGGCTACTATTAATTTCAGCCTTGCTGGAGTGCGGCAACTAATCGAGGACGGCTCTTATTCGAGGATGGCTTTTGTTTATTTTGGAGGAATACCTTTGCGCCGAGTCGGTGGTATCTTGTTATGATAGACTAGTAATTTTCAGGACTACATTTTGAATAATCGAGATATTATGATTGAAAAACAGCAGCAGAATCAAGTCAGGGACAACTTCTGTTATGCTTTTGCCTCGAACCGACGATCGTTTATGGCGTGAGAACGTGGCCACACCCACGTAATTGTGTTCACGCATGCGTGCAGCTACTATTTCTTTGGCGGAGCTCCAGGTGCGGCTACTATTCGAGGGCGGCTACTATTCGGGGTGCGGCTTCTATTCAAATAAATATGGTATTTATTATCACTGAGGCCTGTCGACGCCATCATTTTTATATGTCCTACTGTTAAGTTAAGAATATCACATGTTGAGGATCTATCAACAAAATGTTTGTAGTGATATATACGCTGAAATCAATCACATACGTGCTATCTTAATGCAAACTCTCAATAATTAGAATCGTACTACCATAATAATACCACACATTTTACTTATCTTAAGGTAGTCAATCATCTAGTCGCAGTCAACAGCGACAAAAGGCATGGCTAAATTGGAAACACGATTGCGCATGAATCAACACTGTCACCATGAAAATACGTGGTTGCGAAAATATGTGGTCCTTTTCACCCAGGCTAGAATCATGCATCACTAGGTCTTATTTGAGCGTTAGTTGCATCATCAACTGGACTTACATAGCCACTCTCTACCTCTACACATGCACCTCTATCTCTAGGCACAAGTGAGTCTCGAAGGTTATTTCAACAGTCGATGAAAAGAGGCCATGTAGACATGTACAATGACAAAATGCTGCTTTATGGAAGTGCAGGAGTGGGGAAAACCTGCACCATGAAAATCATCGCCGGTGAAAAGCCTCCTGTCGTACGAAATAGCACTCCCGTAGCAACCAAGCCGGTGACGATGTATCAGCTCCAAATGATTAAGGGAAAATGGCGCAAGTACATCTCTCAAGATCGCATGAAACTCTGTGCTAGGATCTCCAAAACGACACTGGGAAGAGAGATAATCAAAGCCATGAAGAAAGCCAAGATTGCAGAAGCGGTACATCGAGCTAAACATCAAGAGGTGGATGGTGGTGGTGAGCAGAAGACATCGACAGCAGCAAGTCCCCAACAACCGACAAGAGACAGCACCCGGCAAAATGAAGATCCCAATCCAAAACCGAAAGCTTCATCGCGAAGCTCAGTCGATCGTGACGTGCTCCAAGTTATTCACGATGTGCTTGATGAGATGTTCCAGCTGATTGACGAGTGTCCCGAGACAGAAGAGCCCCTCACCTTTATTCACAAGCTCCTGGTGTCCGACTGTGGTGGCCAGCCTCAATTCCATGAAATCTTGCCCATATTTTTGCGAAGGATGTCGCTGATAGTATTCGTTTTCAAGCTTTCCGAAAGTTTCTCCAGTCGTCCGATGATCGAGTATTACGAAGACGGCAAAGCATTGGGCACTCCCTATGAGTCTCACCACACAACAGAGCAGCTGATCAAGGAAGGCCTCCAGTCACTTCACACTCACCGGTCGAGCAAAGGTGCAGGTAAAGATGGTGAAGCTCCACAAATAGTTATGGTCGGGACCCACAAGGACGAAGAAAGCAAATGTGAGGAATCGAGGGAAACGAAAGACCAGAAGCTGAGAGAAATGCTGCTGCCAACGTTCGAGAAGGAGATCATCTACTATGATCCAGGAGAAAATAAAGTGCTCTTTCCCATGAATGCCAAGTGTCCTGGTGTTGAAGAGGAGGATATGGCTCAAGCCATTGTCTCCAGGTTCTCCAGAGAGAACAGATCAGATGCGAAGAAGCTTCCACTGCAGTGGCTGGGTTTCGAAATAATGCTTGAAGAAATCACTCAGCGACTTAAGCGAGGAATTCTGAGCAGGAGTGAGTGTCTTGAAATCGCCTATAGACTTCACCTTGACGAGAGTGCACTAGATGCAGCTCTGATCTACCTTGATGAGCTGTCACTGGTCTTCTACTATCCCGAAATTCTACCCGAGATAGTCTTCACCAACCCTCAGGTGCTTCTTGACAAAATCTCAGAGCTTGTGAAAGTTCATCATGACAAGCTTAAGAGGTGTACAGGAGAAGATTGGCAGAAATTTTTCTGTCATGCTCTAGTCACAGTCGAGTTTCTTCGAGAACCGATGTTCAAAAAGCATTATGTTGCCGGTCTGTTTGAGCCAGAGCAGCTATCCACCTTGTACCGAAAGCTTTTAATCTTTGCCGACTTCTCTGAGGGTAAGTTCTTTGTTCCCAGCTTGCTTCGAATGCTTAGCAGCAATGAAGTATCTGAGCATCGGCTTTCGTTCGATTCGTTCATCGCTCCTCTTGTCCTTCACTTTCCTGATGGTCCTCCACGTCGTGGCATCTTCTGTGCTCTCATTTCTTTCTTCACTTCACCAGAGAACCACTACCCTCATCAATGGAAGCTGATGATGCCAGATAAATCTGTTACTCCCAATTGCCTCTACCGAAATTGCATCGAATTCTCGATTTCTGAAGCCGATACCCCATGCTGTGTGACAGTCATTGATACCTTGCTCCACTTCGAAGTTCACGTGGATGTTTCAGAGCAACCAGATGCTGGTTTCTGCTCATCAATCAAGCACGCTATCGCTGCTGGCTTGCAAAAGGCTAATCTCACGTTGGGCTACACGATTTCAACACCTTCTTTTGCCTTTCTTTGTCCTTGTGGAGTGGGAGAGCCTCATCCTGCTAAGGTTGGAAAGAAATCATGGATCTGCACTTTGAATAAAGCAAAGGGAAAGAAATTTTCACCTAGCCAAATCGTGTGGCTGGATGAAGCATCCTCTAAACCCGAATCAGGTTAGTTGTTAAATTATAGTCAAATATCGATATTTTGATTTATTCTTGATCTATTGATTTTAGTTACTCAGATGAGTGAAGGTGCATGTAACAATGGACACACTGTGAAAATGACTACTTCATCTTTGAAACCAGGTAATTTTGCTTTACTGACTACTTGATAATATTTAGCTATGGATATCAATAATTATTATTGATCTGTAGCATCGAATTTAGCACTATTTTTGTCTCCCTTTATTACCCGAAGGTCCAGTTGCTCCAGCTGAACTGACTCTCCAGGATATAGCTGCTCAAGCTGGTCTCAAAACGTTGGATGTTCTGGATAAAGAGTGCTCCCAGCAAGTCCTCCTAAGACTAGCCAAACACTGTGTGGACTGGCAGCTGACTGGCTTCCATCTGGAGCTGACAAAATCTGACATCGTTGCAGTGGATGAAGATTGTCGAACAGCCGAGCAAAAGCGTGTCGAGATGTTGAGAAAGTGGAAAGAGAAGTTCGCCTTCAAAGCTACTTATCGAGTGTTCATCGAGGCCTTGTTGTTGTGTGGAAAAGCTTCAGATGCCATTGATGCGTGCAGAGCTATTGTATCCAGTAAGTGAAAATAACAGGTAGCTGTACTATAGCTAATTTTACTGAATTCTCATTGTGATGTGCAGGTGTACAAGTGTCAGCTGAAGATGAGAAGGGGAATTTGAAGTTCAGCAGTACCATGTCTGCTGGTGATTTCTTTAAGTTGCTTCAATCAAAAGGAATTAGTGAAAAAGATTACAGTACTCTCCTGGGTACGTGTATAATAAGCACCATAACTACATGTATAATTATTAGCATCTTGAATTTAATTATAGCTTGCTCAGGCTCGCTCCACAATGCTGTGCATTTTCCTATAGTATTAGTAATTGAATGTAAAAGTCACTGATCTTTTCTATTATTAAAATAGACAATGGTGTTATAGCAGCTGGATTCTCCCAGTTGGACGAAGAAGATTTTGAAGATCTTGGACTCACTAAAATTGGCAAGAAACTGATTATAAAGATCCTACGAGAATCAAAATAGCTCCTTCCTACTAACTGTATACATGCACATAATTATTAAATCTAGTATTATGACATTGTGTGTGATCTCACTAGAATTATTAGTTTCACACCTGACTTGATATGATTGTGGTGTATTTCCTGTCATGTTAATCATTAGTGTAGCACCTCAACCCTGATTTGTATTTCTTGCTTTCAGTCAAGTTTGTGCATTAGTTGTGGCTATGTGTGCACACATAGTATCATGGTATATGCATTAAAAAATTATGTTTCTCTCTCCATCCCTGGTCTATACAATGTTATAATGATAATGCATGACTCTAGACGTGACCTATTTAATATAATATAAATAATAGTTAGAATATAGTTGTGACAAATACTGTGATCTGATTGGACACTTGGAGGTCTCTATTTCTCATAGAGACCTACAAGTTTTCATAGAGACCTACAAGTTCTCATAGAGATCTACAAGTTTCACAAGTATAGCCAAGGGCAAAGAAAGATGCACAGTGCAACAGTAACCTAGTCCTCAGGTCAACTACCACGGTTACAGTTGCTATAATATTCTAAATCAGTTAGAGACCTCGTCCAATGGTCTCTACGCTTTTAGGAGACCCTCAGGCCCTTAGTAGCACCCTCGCTTTCGCTCGGGACGCTACAGCTCAGGGCCTTCGGGTCTCTTAAAAGGCGTAGAGACCTTGGACGCGGTCTCTAATGCACCTGTCAACGGTATGCCCCAGTATCCCCCTCCCGCTCCAAGTAGGGGCATACTAGGGGATTTGACAATGATCATTTCAATTGCCCCAGGGTCGGAGCAATATTTAAAATCAAATCCCCTATTCAATAGCTACCTGGCATCCTGGGGAAGCATAGGGGATTTGATTGCATTTCTGTTGTGATATGGCAATCGTAGTCTCACGAGTCATACCCCCTAGTTTACCAATAGTTTACGTCAACATGCACAGAAAAGTCAAATGCCCCACCCTAGGTCCAGCTTCTCCTGTAAAAACCCCTTGGTACCCCTTGGTTTCGCGCGGGAGGGGGATAGTGGGGCATGCCATTGATAGGTGCATAACTATTATTTAGACACTGTTTAGGAGTTTTCTACGTGATTTAGAAGACTGAAGGGCTCTATGTAGAATCCCGAGCGAAGCGAGGGTTCTACTGAGCCCTGAGGTCTTTTGAATCACGTAGAAACCGGTCGACTAAACAGTGTTTAACAACTTTAGATCCTAGCAACAGTGCCCACAGGGTTGACATATAAACTCAGCGGCTGCCTGGCAACAATCTTATTACCATAGGCAACAATTTTTTTTATATGAAAATTTACAGGTTTATATTGAGCTTTTTACAGGTTTGTATGAGAAATAGATAGCTACCTGTTCCTGACCACTCAGATAACAGTACTATATTATAGTATTTGTTACAATTAGGATCTAAAAATTTTTAATAAGTTTAATGGCTCACCACAATCATATCATTAACTAGTAATCATAATAATAATGACATTGTAATAATATGCATGTGTCTTAATACATACGGAAAAGTAATACAATTGTGTACTTAAAATAATGATAATAATATCACTTTTAAGTATATATATATATATATTACATTGTACTATAGAGAGAAAAATAACTTTTAGCCTTGATCCTATACTGTTCTACCATTCAGCATGCGATTCTTAAAAAGTATAATAATTATAGACCTGCACCTGGGGCCGGGATGATTATTATAAGTAATTTATCGTAGTTCTACTCATAATTCATTAACGATCATTTCTCTAATCTGATCTTGAATGATGTTGCTCTCTTTGTTAGTGACATTTCTATCCATTGACCTGTATGTGATGCGGTAGCAATGGCTGACTCTCTCAGTCTTCAGGTGAACAAACTTATCAATCAGTTCCACCTTTTCCACTAAAGCCCCAGCTGACCATCGAACTACTTCATGAAAGTCATTTTCATTGAATTTTCCCTTAGGTAGCTAGCCAAAATGTGATATCTTTATAGCAAGGTGGATATTTACTGAAAGGTTTGAACACGATATTTGTCTCGGGGTCTAGTCCAACTGATGAGAACTGCTCGATAAATCTCTTGTCTTTGCTCCAAAACAGTCAAATGTCGGGAATATCAAACAAAAGCATTGCCAGGCGGTCCAGTCCTAAACCAAAGGCCCATCCGATTCGATCAGTGACACCTCCATTTTCCAATATCGGCTGTCTCATTATGCCAGATCCCAGCATCTCCATCCACTCTCCTTGAAACTTGATCTCCAATTCGTAGGACGGATGAAGGAAAATAGCACGTCGTCCACCTAGCCTCAATGTCACTTCCAAACAACTCCTTCATCAATTTGATCAAGGTCTCCTTCAAATTAAACTCCATCATTTTCACAGCATCCATCGTATGTGGAGCTTGCTTTTCAATCGCCTCTTCTGGCAAGCTTGGGTCTGTTTCGAACAGTACCAGTTCTGAATCTTCACCGCCATTATTTTTGAACAGGTCCTCCCTTGAGAACAATCTCATTCCCTCCATTTGATGGAAAATGGGATAGTGACTCGAATCGATCTCATCGCATCTATAGTCACTAGATGTTGATTGGAGCCCATCTGAATAAAAATTTAATGTTGCTGATGTGCAGTAGTGCCTGAATCTGTGAAGGTCAAGGGACAGTCTAAGATCTCCTCAAGAACTAAACAAAACGAGTTACCATAAAAATACAGTATGGCTTGTCTCTGTGCATTCTTGTTGATTTACTGCGCATGCGCATACCGGCATAATCGAGTTCGTGACCATGACGTAATCGTTGTGGCTTTGTGTGTACGAGCCACACCCAGTTGTTGTGGTTTACTGTGACCACTGAACTGAAAGCTCAATTCACCGACGAAACGAAACTTATCCAGTGAACTCAGTACGTGCTCTAGCTAGCCACTCTACTCCGATCGATCAAACCAGCTAGTTGTGTAGCTATGGCGGAGGCCAGTAGCTCTGGGGGAGAGGCAAGCGAAGAAGATGACTCCGATGAAGCTTCTCCGAGTGACGGCGAGATCACCGCGGCTAGCCAGCGCCCGCCGCGACACACCAACAAGAGGAAGGAGCTACGCTACGTTCAAGATTACCTACAAAGATTACCGAAGCACCAGCGAAAGAGAATACAAAAACAAATCGACAAAGGCTACAAACCAGGTGAGACCGACTGCTTTATGACTAAAAATTAACAATTTCCAACCACAAATAGTGTTGTAGACACTGTACTGATATTTCCCACACCACTAATTAGTTGATTTATGTGTGATTTGTTGAATGGCTTCTATTAATAAATCGTCCACGAGTTGCATCAAAGTTGTGCCCCACAATTGGCCCCTAATTAAGTGTCAATTATGAACAGTTTAAAACTTCCATTTCAGTCCCCAGACCACCCCACGAAAAGTGTAGCCCCTATCTTTAAATAATCTATGCAGGCTTAGCACCACAAATTGCACTAGTCGTGTGTTCAATTGTATCCAACTTCCTTATATGGAAGTATTTCTAGTCATCTCCACTCTTGATGTGCTGCATAGCATTCTGAATAATTGGGGTGAGCCTGAGCAAGCTCCACATAAACAAGAATGAACTGCGTGAATGAGATATAATAAGGCCACACAAACTAAATTCGCTGTTTATCGTCACCACTTTTTCCATTTTCCGTGCGGGCGAGCGGTCATTATTCATTATTCATTCTTTATCATTGCGAGCCACGCCCCTCACTCAAGGGGCGTGGTTTACCGTTAACGGGCAATGCTAAGGTCAAAGGTCATGCGTGCTCGTTGAGGACAGCGAGTCTAAGGGAAGTTTTCTACTTGTTAATGTGTCATTAGAAGGGAAACAAACGCTTTGGATGTGCTGTGCATATATGTCGAACATTTGAAGGTTTTGTGCAGTGTTCATGTGATCAATAATGAATAATGAAAATTTTGCTGGATCTTCAAAATAGCATGCGGGCAGTGACGCTTAACAGTGAATTTAGTTTGTGTGGCCTAATAATATTATATCATTATGGTACGTCCGTCCTTGGTTACGCTCTGCCCATTAATATTGTTGGTCATTCCATATAATATTATGCTGTTTTAATTCAGCAACATGCAAATTTACACTCGTATCGTTAGTACGTGTGTCACCATGAGTGCTGAACCAAGCGTAAGCATAAACCGGCAAGAACTGAGGCTCCAAAGGAGGCGAGAGCAAGATAGAGCTCGTCATCAATTAATCAGAGTCAGCTCAACAGCGGGAGGAGTGGCTAAGAAGGCAAAGAATAAGAGACAGAGCTAGATGTGCTGCTCAGAGTGTTAAACAGAGGCAGCTAGCTATCCTTGCAGCGAAGGCGTATTGGACTCATTGCTGACTCAGTAAAAGGGAGTGAGGGGCTAGGCTACTGGAAAAGAGCATGCATCAGCATTTATTTTAGCCAGAGTTGGCAGAAGAGTAGTCTGGTCAGCTAGACCATTATCCCCCTCTCCAGATTATTGTGTTTGAGTTTCAAACCCAGATTAATGAATAGGAGAGGGGGAGTGGGTCTAGCTGGCCAGACTAGCAGAAGAGAGGCTACAAGACTTGAGTGTAAAATATTAGCCACAGAGTTGGCAGAAGAGAGAGAGGCCTGCCCCACAATGCTATATACATTTCCCTAGTACCCGTAATATATAGCTCAGACTATATTATTATAAGAGAAATATCCGTCTGATAAGTATTTTTATCGTACCGTATAGCAGGAAAATTTGGCGGGGAATTAAATTTGGCGTTTGGCGGTCTATATCACAACCACCAAATTAAAATCCGCAAAAGTTTCCTACTCGCATATATACGTATAGTGATCCCGTACCGAACCGCCAAATTAAATCCGCCAATATTCTTGCAAAGCGATTTTGGGCTCAACCGCCAAATTTAATTCCTACCAATGTTTCTGGCTATACGGTATATAGTATAAACAATCCCTGGTTCTCTATAGGTATTCAGTTAGCTGAGTGGTCACGATCAACCACTAGAAAATAATTATAGTACACCACAGACTGCTATTACAATTTATGTGATATTAAATTTTGTATAATCAGTTATAGGTTAATTATGTGGTCAATCTTCCAAATATTTAAGTTTCCTGGGCAGCATATCTGTGAAACTTTTCGTGTATGTGCTATAATAATATATGTGAAATAATGAATATTTAGTATGGAGACAATGGAGCATACCATTACAATAAGCGATAATCTTGCACGGTTTTGTGCACATCCTTGATTAAATTCTCTGCATTGCATTTGTGAAAGTGTGTGTTTCATTGAATCAAGTGAACTCCAGTGCAGCTAGTGTAGCTTTATCCTATACTGATTGATGTGTTCACTCCAATGCCACAGCTCTCACTGTCGACAACATCACCAGCGCTCTCAATGGAATAGTCTGGGGGAAAATTGGGAACATACTTCGCCTCCCAAACTCCAAATTTGATGAAGTAACAGAGCAGTTTTCCAGTGATGATGATAGAGTGAGAACTGCAGCGAGGGAATGGCTGCTACGAGACCCTCTCGCCAGCTGGAGAAGAGTGATTGACAGGCTTTATGTCAGAGATGAAGTAGAGCGAGCAGACAGTATACTTCACTACGCTGAGGAGCTGACTGGTATGTACATGATAATGATTATGATTCATACTACACTACACCACATGATGCATGGAAAATTCACAAGGGAGAAAGTCACTGGTCTATAATATTGTAGATCTGGAAATTTTCGTGTAAAGAAACTTTCGTATGATAAATTTTTGTGTAAAAAATTTTTTCGTAGGAACGACCCCTTACTGCATTAGCATTAATATTGCATGCCAATTTTCGTAAGATTAATTTTCGTAGCTGCCATTGACTATAAAATTATTTTTACAACGAAAATTTCCAGATTTACGGTATATCTATACAAATTAGTGTCCAAAAATTTGTAGGAATGCATGTGAATATGTAGGCATGTGTGTGGTGTGTTTATGTTTGATACATGTTTGTATTGTAATTCATAATAATGTGAATTATTCTCCAGTTCAAATGTGTTATGTATAGATGGCATCGGCTCTTATGGTCAAGCATCTTTTATTTTACTATGTAAAGTAGTTTCTTATCCCCACCTGCATTGAGATTTTGATGCCGCCTTTATGCATACATGTATTATTGATACAGACCATCATGTTTACATGTGTTACTCAGCTATAATGAATTTCATAGCATATTGAATGAGACTCATAGCTAATAAGCAAATCAAATAACCTCCCACCGAATACAATATTACATAGGATGAGGAGCAAAAATCTTTCTTTTTAGCCTTACGTGTGTACATGTATTTATAGCTCCACTCCCCACCCACCCACATGCAATGCTGTTGACATTCCATTATCTACCACGGCTGATAAATTAATGGAAAAACTTGACCACATCCTCAATAGAAATAATAACATTGATTTTGCCTCACCAAAGCTGATTAATTTTAGGCTGTAGATGTAACTATTATTATTATTATGCACAGCTGATGGGAACCAGGAATCTCAATACTACCTAATTATCATAGGGTGTACCTCTGTTATTGAGCATTCTTTAATGCGTCCTTCACATTTCCCTCACAGACACTACACTCACTCACAGCAACCTGTCCACTGTACTAAACCATGTGGTGGACATGAGCAGTCTGACGAACTGCCTCCGTATACCAAGCAGTGTGGAGAGGAAGATCAGAGAACACAGCAAGGATGAAGAGCAGCAGCGAGAGGAATGTATCTACTACTGGATGAATGTCAGCCCCTACTCTATGATTGGATGGGGGGTTCTTGGAGGGTGGCTACACTACTACGGAGAAGAGGCTGCCCTTAGAGCTGCAAATGAATACATTCAGAGGGCTCCAGGTACATGTGGGTGTGGCATGTGTATGTATTGGAATGTAGATCATGCATACATTACACAGCAAATTTATGCCTGCAGTGATGTACATTGTGTATGTAGCAGTGCATTTGTTGATTACACTGATGCTCACACTGACCACATCTGTGCACATGTCCACCTCTACACACACACACACACACACACACTCACCCGTCATACAGAGCCCACATTGACAGTCGACAATCTCACTGCTGTCCTCGATAGTGTTCAGCGATGGAACATGGACGCTGTTCTCTTTTACCTTCACATCCCATCCTCCAAGCCACTTCAACTCCAGCAGCAGTACGACAGTGGACAGGTGAACACAGCCTGTGCTGATTACATCATTGACCACCATCCAAGTCCCTCTTGGACTGTGGTAGCCAATGCGTTGTGGTTGTTTCAAGAAGCTGGAGCACTGGAAATGGTTCAGAAATTGTATCTCAAAGGTGAGCCATATGCACATGGCTGTAGGAGTGAGGGGAGAATAATGTCAGTTTCTGAGCTTTTCACTAATTAGTGCCACTACACCTTGAAATAATAAATTTTGGATGTGTACAAAAGAAGTACTAGTGAAAGATATTGCTTTAATTTTATTGTTCTTCATTATTACTCTATTGATATTTAAATTAACATGTGTGTAGTACATGGTCTTGGCTTACTGATATACATGCTATCTAATCAGCTCCTTACCATAAGTCATGAGGCTATGGGAAACACTCAAGCAGACCTTGCCTGACCACCAAATAGTATTTTGCTTCCTGGGTCCCTGCAGCATTATAGTACACATACTGATAGTCCAGTGGCATATTACACAGTGAACTGGAGTGGTGGCATATTGTGTTGTTGAGTGAGGATCTAATCAACTATCAAGCAATTATTATTTACAACAGCTAGTGGCAATACTACAACTGATAATTATTGTAATTGAATTTCATAATGTGCTCTACAGAATAGTTGGTATCCTAGCAACCAGCTAGAGGTATGTGTGTGCACCCACTATAGGGAACTACCCACCTCACAATACATGTAGTGGTAACCACAATACTAGGATAGCCAGCTGTTCTTTATGATTTGGGTTGCTAGTGCATGTATGTGTGTGCATATGTGTGCTTTATAATATCTCTACAGGAATAAAATTATTTCAGCTCCTTGTATCCGCCCTGGGAGTGCGTGCATGTGTGCGTATGTGTGTGTTTTATATCTTCATAGGAATAAGCTCGTAGTAGCTATTACCCGTGGAACTGATTGTTTTTATCTATGGGTGGGGTATAATATTGTGATAACTGCTCTTTGTTGGTAGCTAATTGGCATTTCACGATGCGAAAACATTAATTATGTATAAACTCTGTCCTCTTGAAGCAGTGTAACATACCAGGACTGAGCTAAAATTAGTTCCTGTGGATCATTTTTTTTGAAATACTACCCTTTTATCTATTATCGCTGAGGCTTGCCGACACCATCATTTTTAGATATCCTAGTATTAATTATAGAAAATTAAGAATAACAAAATAATGTTGAGGATCTATGAACAAATAATTTGTAAATGGTTGTTACGCTGAAATCAATCACATACATGCTAACTTAATGCAAACTCTCAATAATTAAAATTGTGTCACCATAAGTCTCGCATGTCTTAAAATAGTAAATCATCTTGTTGCAGTCAACAGCGACAAAAGGCATGGCTAAAAGTAATGAGAACAGGGTTGTGCATAAATCAACGCTAGTCGCGAAAATATGTCGTCTTTTTCACCCAGGCTAGTTCCATGCATCACCAGGTCTCATTAATTGCATCATCAACTGGACTTACACAGCCACTCTCTACATCTACACATGCACCTCTATCTCTAGGCACAAGTGAGTCTCGAAGGTTATTTCAACAGTCGATGAAAAGAGGCCATGTAGACATGTATAATGACAAAATGCTGCTCTATGGAAGTGCAGGAGTGGGAAAAACCTGCACCATGAAAATTGTCGCCGGTGAAAAGCCTCCTGCTGTACGAAATAGCACTCCTGTAGCAACCAAGCCGGTGACGATGTATCAGCTCCAAATGATTAAGGGAAAATGGCGCAAGTACATCTCTCAAGATCGCATGAATATCTGTGCTAGGATCTCCAAAACGACACTGGGAAGAGAGATAATCAAAGTCATGAAGAAAGCCAAGATTGCAGAAGCGGTACATCGAGCTAAACATCAGGAGGTGGATGGCGGTGGTGAGCAGAAGACATCGACAGCAGCAAGTCCCCAACAACCGACAAGAGATAGCACCCGGAAAAATGAAGATCCCACTCCAAAACCGAAAGCTTCATCGCGAAGCTCAGTGGATCGTGACGTGCTCCAAGTTATCCACGATGTGCTTGATGAGATGTTCCAGCTGATTGACGAGTGTCCCGAGACAGAAGAGCCCCTCACCTTTATTCACAAGCTCCTGGTGTCCGACTGTGGTGGCCAGCCTCAATTCCATGAAATCTTGCCCATATTTTTGCGAAGAATGTCATTGATAGTATTTGTTTTCAAGCTTTCTGAAAGCTTCTCCAGTCGTCCGATGATCGAGTATTACGAAGATGGCAAAGCATTGGGCACTCCCTATGAGTCTCACCACACAACAGAGCAGCTCATCAAGGAAGGCCTCCAGTCACTTCACACTCACCGGTCAAGCAAAGGTGCAGGTACATGTAAAGATGGTGAAGCTCCACAAATAGTTATGGTCGGGACCCACAAGGATGAAGAAAGTGTATGCGATGAATCGAGAGAAACGAAAGACCAGAAGCTGAGAGAAATGCTATTACCAACGTTTGCGAAAGAGATCATCTACTATAAGCCAGGAGAAAATAAAGTGCTCTTTCCCATGAATGCCAAGTGTCCTGGTGTTGAAGAGGAGTATATGGCTCAAGCCATTGTCTCCAGGTTCTCCATAGAGAACAGATCAGATGCGAAACAGCTTCCACTGCAGTGGCTGGGTTTCGAAATAATGCTTGAAGAAATCACTCAGCGGCTTAAGCGTGGAATTCTGAGCAGGAGTGAGTGTCTTGAAGTCGCCTATAGACTTCACCTTGACGAGAGTGCACTAGATGCAGCCCTAATCTACCTTGATGAGCTGTCACTGGTCTTCTACTATCCCGACATTCTTCCCGAGATAGTCTTCACCAACCCTCAGGTGCTTCTTGATAAAATCTCAGAGCTTGTGAAAGTTCATCACGATAAGCTCAAGATCGGTTCAGGAGAAGATTGGCAGAATTTTTTCTGTCATGCTCAAATCACAGTCGAGTTTCTTCGAGAATCGATGTTCAAAAAGCATTATGTTCACGGTCTGTTCGAGCCAGAGCAGCTATCCACCTTGTACCGAAAGCTTCTAATCTTTGCCGACTTCTCAGAGGGTAAGTTCTTTGTTCCCAGCTTGCTTCGAATGCTTAGCAGCACAGAAGTATCTGAGCATCGGCTTTTGTTCAATTCATTCATCGCTCCTCTTGTCCTTCACTTCCCTGATGGCCCTCCACGTCGTGGCATCTTCTGTGCTCTCATTTCTTTCTTGACCTCACCAGAGAATCACTACCCTCGTCCATGGAAGTTGAAGAAACCTGCCAGATCCGTTACTCCTGACTGCCTCTACCGAAATTGCATCGAATTCTCGATTTCTGAAGCCGATACCCCATGCTGTGTGACAGTCATCGATACCTTACTCCAGTTCGAAGTTCACGTGGATGTTTCAGAGCAACCAGATGCAGGTTTCTGCTCATCAATCAAGCGCGCTATCGTTGCTGGCTTGCAAAAAGCTAATCTCACGTTGGGCTACACGAATTCGACACCTTCTTTCGCCTTTCTTTGCTCTTGCGGAGTGGGAGAGCCTCATCCTGCTAAGATTGGAAAGAAATCATGGATCTGCACGATAAACGAAGCAAAGGGTAAGAAATTTTCTCCCAACCAGATGGTGTGGCTGGATGAATCAACCTCTGAATCTAAATCAGGTAAGGTCTTAATTACAGTTAAGCATGAATATTTTAACATGATTTTATTTATTTGTTTAGATACCCACACTAGTGAAGGAAATAGAGATGCAGGTAATAATGGACACACTGTGAGAGCATCAGATTCTACTCCATCTTTGATACCAGGTAATAATTAATTGATACTTTGGCATTATGATCATAACTGAGCCTGCTGTAATGTATTCTTTTATCAGATTGTACTCCCGGTAATACTGATGACAAACCGACACCTCTTTTTCACAACAATGGACACTCTTCAGCAGCAACAGGTACGGCTGAAAACATGATTGTGAAAAATTTCTTTGATATCTAGCATTGAATTATGAACTATTTTTGTCTCCCTTTATTACCCCAAGGTCCAACTGCTCCAGCTGAATTGACTCTCCAGGATGTAGCTGCTCAAGCTGGTCTCAAAACGCTGGATGTTCTGGATCAAGAGTGCTCCCAGCAAGTCCTTCTAAGACTAGCCAAACACTGTGTGGACTGGCAGCTGACCGGCTTCCATCTGGAGCTGACAAAATCTGACATCGTTGCAGTGGATGAAGATTGTCGAACAGCCGAGCAAAAGCGTGTCGAGATGTTGAGAAAGTGGAAAGAGAAGTTCGCCTTCAAAGCTACTTATCGAGTGTTCATCGAGGCCTTGTTGTCGTGTGGAAAAGCTTCAGATGCCGTTGATGCATGCAAAGCTGTTGTATCCAGTAAGTGAAAATAATGAGTAGCTATACATACATGTAACTGTATACACTATTTTACTGAATTCTCATTGTGATGTGCAGGTGTAAAAGTGTCAGCTGAAGATGAGAAGGGGAATTTGAAGTTCAGCCGTACCATGTCTGATGACGATTTCTTTAAGTGGCTTCGATCAAAAGGAATTAGTGAAAAAGATTGCAATACTCTCTCCGGTATGTAGCTATAATATATTATATCTATTATAGTTAGCTACCGATTTAATTTGAATGTTGTGTTAATTAACAGTTTTGTCCTTTCATATAAATTAAATATTTACTATGCAGTGAATGGTGTCACAGCGGCTGGATTCTCTCTGTTAGAGGAAGAACATTTTAATGACCTTGGACTCACTATAATTGGCAAGATAATTATTCTAAAAATCTTAGCAGAAATCAAAGTAGTTCCCTCCTAGTAACTCTAATTTTCAGAGTGTGCTTACTAACTATCGAATTCCTTAATAATAATCATTATTGTAAGTTTGTTATTAGAATTATAACATTTCCTGTTTAATTTGTTTCCACCCGACTCTACTGCGATATTATTATTGTAGTAATATTATTAATATGGAATAGCAGTGTATTCATTGTTGAAGGGGTTTGAAGTCTATGGAAATATTACGGATATTGACTCGAATCTTACAGTGGCCGAGAGGGACACTGCCGCGGCGGCACGAGCCGCGCAAAGGCCGACGTGGCAGTGTCCCTCTCGGCCACCGTACAATCTATCTCATTATGTCTCCATAGACACCTCCTGTGACCAGAAACTGATTGCAGCCCATCTGAATAAAATGTCTCACTGGTGTGAAGAAGTATGAGCACAAAGCATGGTCATGCGATTGATAATTATATATATTTTTGCTCCATGTGATATGATCCTTAGCTATACCAATAAGCTATCGAAATCCTGTGCATGCTCTGTGGTGACTACGTATAGTGTTGATGACTGTGTGCTCGGTAGCCCTAACCGTTTTTTTACATCAATTTTATGCGTCTGTTTATTGTCTGTTGGCCCTCATTGTCTGTCTTGTATTGTTTTCTCCCTTATTTATATACAAGGTTTTTCTATCCTTCATTTTTTTATCCTTCATTTTTATCATCCTGATGAGGCTACACTATACCTATGCGTGGAAATCCTGTGCATGCTCTCTGGTGACTACTGAACTGACATTGTCAAAGTGAGCATTGATTGTACATGTAGCTATAATTTTCAACATTCATTCATGCATACCTGCTTATAATAGCTTTCTCTAATGCTTGTGTTGATAGCAGCCTAATTGCACGAGAGTACCTACGTATACCACAACTATAATTATACAGAATCTGATGATTATGTGAAGCCTTTATTTAGTGTATGGTCTTCTTCAATTGAGGTGGCTGGCCCACCTAGCCTAGAGGTAGTGCACTGCACTAACGAGGCCTAATTATTATAATATAGCTAGGTCAAAACAGCAGTCTGCATTATCGTATTGGTACCTATAGCTACTTTTCATGATAATACTGGCAGTGTTATTCCTACCTTTAGAGTGATTTCTCTCTATTGCTGATGAATGTTTCCGTGGAGAACCTGAAAGTCCTGTTTGAGGGAGGAGCTCAGGGCCATGCAGCTCATTGGTCTTTGCCTGTCAGGGCTGCATTTGCCTCCCTCATGGCTCCCTTTATAGTGTGACTGATGTGAGTTTTTGTGGAAGAAATACACTCGCTCAGTAAAATTAAATCCAAGCAGGCAATATAATTATCTTATGTTTGTGCATGGTTGTCACTAGGTGGTAGCTAGGATAGTGAATACATCTATTGAGCTTTTCAAAGATAGCTTCAAGTGCTTGAGTAGCTGCTGCCTGTTCGGAAGTGAGCCCAGAGTTAACCTCAACGTGTGTCAGTGTCCCCCCCCCCCACCCCACCCCGGCAGAACTGTGACACTGTAGCTATAAACTATAGAAATTTGCATTCTCTTGAGCACCATTAATCCTGAAATAAACGCTGCACAGCTGCCTAGCTAATCCACCCCATGGCATCAGTGGCCATCACTACTGCTGCTATTAAATGTCTTCTTTGGCACCACCTCCTCCGCTGGTGTGTACATGTATCCTAGCTAGCAACGTTATTGATGGATGTGCTTGAACCTGTCAGCATGGAGAATGCTTCCAAACATACTGCTTCAACGAAACAGGACTGGGGCTAAAGTTACTGCACAGCATAGAGTAGCTATGATGCACATTCAGTAGCCGTTATACAGTTAGTTTAATTTAAAATTAATGAATGATCATGTGCATATCATGGCTTGTACAATGTCATCCTTAATTAATTTTGTTTGCATGCGTTGAAAAAGATCAGGGAGAGGCTGCTTTGTTTATTATAAAATTAATTTTGATTTGCAACAATCTGCCTGAAGCTGTGAAGGTCAAGGGACAATCTAAGATCTGCTCAACATACTAAAATTTTAACAAAACAAGTAGCTATAGCAATAAATTATTCTTGTCTGTGCATTACTTAGTAATTGATTTACTGCGCATGCGCATTCTGGTAGCTATTGAGCTCGTGACCACTACGTAATCCTTGTGGCTTTGTGTGTGTGGTTTGAAAGCTCAATTCACCGACGAAAACTTATCCAGTGAACTCAGTACGTGCTCTAGCTAGCCACTCTACTCCGATCGATCAAACCAGCTAGTTGTGTAGCTATGGCGGAGGCCAGTAGCTCTGGGGGAGAGGCAAGCGTAGAAGATGACGCCGATGAAGCTTCTCCGAGTGACGGCGAGATCACAGCGGCTAGCCAGCGCCCGCCGCGACACACCAACAAGAGGAAGAAGCTACGCTACTTTCAAGACTACCTACAAAGATTACCGAAGCACCAGCGAAAGAGAATACAAAAGGAAATCGACAAAGGCTACAAACCAGGTGAGATTGACTGCTTTGATCACTAGTCTAGCCGTATTTATGAAATGATTCAGTATTAAAAAGTTAATACTGTAGAGCAATTAGGCCACTATTTGTTGAATAATAGTTTCTCATCAGGGACTTTCCCAGAATTGTATGCAGGCGGGCGGTACATTACCATTATGCCATTATTTAATTACTGTACACATTGGTGCATTCCAGGAAGTGTGTTATGTAAACACTTCTTGATCCTTAAAATAACAAAATGTACACACAAAGAAGCAATACTAGCGTGGTCAGATAGCGCGCGAGGCAGATCTGCGCATGCGTAGTAGCATATAATGGCATAATGACGAGATTGAAGCGGGGGCAAAATTCCATGCGGGCGGGGGATGAGAAACTAATTTTCAACCAATAGTGGCCTTACTGATTGTTGTACACCTCTATGTGATAAATTTAAGTCTTGAACGGCTTCAACTATGAAAACATCAGTTACGACCATGAGTTTAATACAACAAAATTTAATGATTACCCTACACACACCCTGTGCCGCGATCAGGATCCCATCAAGTGGTGTAGAATTAATTTTGATGGTGATCGTTAGTTAACAATAATTATTATTTACCCTTCCTCTCCCCTCCCCCCCCCCCCCCACCAATATCGGAATAAAGTGAGAAGTAGGGACACGCACATTATGCTTTTTAAAGTTCCTATTATGCAATGCTCTAATTCCCAACACCTGACTGCCTTATAATTACCCCCTCGCGCATGCGCAAGGGGTAAAGTAATCGGTCGTGTCGTCGTCATCATTGTTGTTGGTGTAGTTTAGCAGAAAAATCGTCATATCTGGAGGTCTAGGCACCTAAGCGACTAGTAAGCACAATGAATCAGTCGAATTTGGCGAAAAACGGGCTTCAGTGTGCTTCGAATCGACGGATATGGTCCACCAGCGTCACAAATGGTGCCTTTCTGTTGGCCTTCGTAACTACGCCTATCG
Organism: Cliona cf. orientalis; assembly: GCA_963930775.1. Lineage (NCBI taxonomy): Eukaryota > Metazoa > Porifera > Demospongiae > Clionaida > Clionaidae > Cliona > Cliona cf. orientalis. Next base: position 10,173,605 of record OZ005691.1, read on the forward strand.
ACAGTGCCCACTCAATGCATTATGCATGCAGGCCTTGTGCTTTCTGCTCATGCGCATAACATGTACTGGTAAAGGTCGTCAATAATGCTAGTGGCACACGTTTGGCTGGTAAGCTATCCACAGACTGGAATGCAAAGCCCCATCAAATCAGAATGTAAGATACCTGTATGTACCTAGTCTACATCTGGTGCAGAAAGAGAGTCAGTGGTGTTTTGGCTGATATCACCAAGAGCCCTAGGGATAGCTATTAAAATCGAGGGTTCTCGGGGTCTATAAGCCTTTGATACAACCAAGCAGCAACAATAGCAGATCTATAGATTGTGCAATGTGCGCGTGGGGTATGTGCTCTATAGAGCTCTAGTTTAATCCTATTATGCCGGCACAACAAAACCACCTATTGTGCCCAAAGCAAGGCCAGCATATTGTGCTTGTCTCTAGTGAGAAGTTATATTGATTTTGAATTGACAGCCATTGAATAGATGGCAGTGCATGTATATCATTGGGGGGGGGGGGGGGGGGGGGGGAGATTAATGGGATTCCATGATCGAAAATCTCTTTTGACTGAACCAATTGCCTAGTAGCAAGAGTCAATAATAAGGAAGGAAGGGAGAGTGTCAAACTCCATATATGCCCGTGCAGACGCGTTGCGGATAATTAAATTCTTGCACTCTCTTGGGCATGCCACAAGAACAAGGCTGACAAAACCACAGACACACACATGCGCAACACACATGCTAGGGTTAATAGCATATTATAGTACACAGTACAGTCAAGTCAGCTACTGATGCAACATGGAAGCGGTGTTTGTGGATGACACTGATAGCGAGAACGATGCAGTCAATCCAGATTCTGAAGCTGAGATGCTCTTCAGCGAGGAAGAAGCTGAAGAACCTGGCCAGAGTACTTGTAATAAGGCTAGTACCAGCATTGCTGCATCGTCTAAAGCATCTGCTAAAAAGCGTTCTAAAAAGAGAGCACTCAAGAAGGCTGAGAAAAAGCTTCTGCTACAAAGAATCCGCGGTGTAAGCACGGTCTTTCTTTGGCAAGAAATAAGTTGTAGGCTAAATGAGACTATACTTTCTGATTTGGAATCTGCATCTGGGAAGACTGAAAATGGTGACTCATCTGAATCTGCTGCTACTGTAACATTGAATGATGACTATAGACTCGGTAAACAAGTATTATCATTTCCAACTACTAAGAATATGGAGGACATAGTTCTACACCTACGTGATACATTTGTGAAGCTGTATTCTAGTTGTGAAGGTCAACGACAAAAAGAGAAATACTGTGCATTTCAACTCGAGTGGCATAAGTATTGTAGTGCTTTTCTTCTTGATAAGTCTTTACCACTGGATGCCGTAGGTCTAGCTGAGTCACGTAATAAAGATCTGGCTAAAAAACGAGCTAACTGGATTCAGTTTTATGAAAATGTAGCTGTTAGTCATGATGCTGGAAACTGTGTGATGATGGTAATATGTGCTGCAGTATACGACACACTGTTGCGACAAGTGTCTGAGTTTATCAGGGAAGAAATTCTTGGAGAGCAATCGACATCTAATCAGGTTTCTCATCAAGATTCTGATGACGTATTATATCGGTTCTGTGGTGGAGCATTAGCTAGTATGCTCCATGCCAGATACAAACATATCCAGACTTGCCCACTTGAGAAGAAGGATATAATTTCTCAAGAGATTACCCTCTTACAGTCAATAAATTCAAAACGTAAGAGCCATATTCCTGAGTACTTGCAGTACCGTGATAGGGGCTATATGTACTTCCCTACTGAATGTTTTTTACCATTTCTTCGAGCTGTTGATACATGTGTAAGGAAGTACGCTAATCCAGCTTGCTACCAATGTCATGGAT